>WAAD01002597.1:257534-707448 GCA_013389945.1 Fregata magnificens
CTTGGCAAGCTCCTGCGCCAGCTCCCTCAGCACTCTCGGGTGGATCCCATCCGGCCCCATAGACTTGTGAGCGTCCAGGTGGCGCAGCAGGTCGCTGACCGCTTCCTCCTGGACTGTGGGGGGTTTCTTCTGCTCACGGTCCCTGTCTTCCACCTCAGGGGGCTGAATACCAATCCATGTGGACCTGCTGAGCTCCACCAGGTCCATTCAAGTTCTGCCTCTACCACCACTGTTAGAGAGACAAACGCAGAAGTTGAGTTTCTTCAGAGGCATCATCCCCTAACAGATTTTAATCTTGTACTGGAAGGAGCAGACAGCATAGTTTCTATCCTGGGGTTGCCAATTAATTTGAATTTTGGTTTGGTGGATGAACTCATCCATACAGCCAGCTGTTTCCTCAGTACTGTCACTGGAGCAGGTCTCAGAGGGCTCTGTTGGAACAGCGTATGCACGGCTGAAGCTTTGCACCCAGCAGTGACTTGGCCAGCAAACTGACTTCGGCTGTAGGTCTGGAGGCTACGCACGGCAGGAGCAGTATTCAAGAGAGATGCAATTCTCCTGCATGCAAGCAGCCCTAGAGTTCATTCTTCAGACAACTCACTAAAAATAATCTATGCTCGATAAGTGACACAATTTAAGGAGTTGCAAGTGTTTGCATTCAGGTAGTGGAGAGCTGCTGAGTTGGCATGAAGTTTTAATTCAATACTCCAAGACCCCCTCATGACTAAGGGGAATATTGGCACTATGCGTTATTGCTACAGTGTGTTGATGCTTCTAAGGGGGATGACCAGCTCCTGTGGCAACATGATTTAAATGTACAGACTTACACTAACTATACGGTAAGACATGTTTATCTTAGCATGACAATTGAGGTGATAGCGTTGCCTAACCAGGTGGAGAATATAGCTTTAGATTCACAGAAAATCATATTACAGCCTTTATGTACACTTTCATTCCCAGAAGCCTTATGTAGGTGTTCTGGCATTTCCCAGTCACATACTTCTATAACTAACTGTTGCACCAACGACACTAATATCACACAGGGATACTATCTTTCATGCTTTATGAATGCGTCTTTGCAGTGGCATAGCTCCTTGCAGCAAGCATGGCAGTTTACTAATTTATCACTTTATCCTGTTTTTGCACCATTCCTAAATGCTGATCATAGCTGCTGTTCCAGCTCTCTCTGTCCCAAACCTGTCTGTCCCGCAGAAAGACCATTCCTACGGGATCTTCCTGAAAGGGACTTTCTGCTATATTAACACTTCACTATATGCAGAAGGTGATGTTTCAGCACGTTAGTGCCTTCAAAGCTGTATTATTAGGCAGTGTAATTTCAAAACTTTGATCAACCTAGTCTGAATTCAATGTTCACCCTGCTTTAAGCAGCAGGTTGAGAGACCTCCCAAGCTCCCCTCCAGCCTGAATTGTTCCTGATTTTATGTTCCCCTTGCTCAAGACTGTATGATATGACATATCTCAGAGAGCCCTGCTCTACCTGCAGTGCCTGTGCAAAGCACAGAGACAGGCACTATTCCTGCTTTCCACCAGCACAGCTGTAAATCAGATCTGTAATAGTGGCGTGACTCAATGCTGGCTATAGCTGCCGTATCATTTTGTGTCTGCTGCTGTTGTGCTCATTTTTGTCTGCAATGTGAGCTGTGAATAAATGCCCTGCGAGGTGCAGTGTAATGGTTTAGCTCTGAAATGATTTCTCTTGCTGTGCTTCCCAACCTGTGGGTAACCTGGCAGCTCCCTTAAAGCAGGACGGTATTGTGCCCACAAAACCGCCTGGTTTTTTTCTCAACACGAGCGAAATTTTGTAGTGTTCAGCTGCCACATTCATTAGAGACACAAACCTTTAACATCACAGGCAGGAGTGCCGGCTGAGACGTGTCTTTCCAATGGCAAGCGCAGAGCGTGCATGGCCTTCTGCTCCCAGGCCCTACCTACGTAGCAAATGCTTTCAAACCTTGAGGAGCCCTTTGTTATAAATGCTGGCATATTGCTTTCAAACGCTGGGATCGAAGTGTTAAAGGAGCAACAGAGACATGAGAGTGATTGCTCCCCTCTGAGAATGTGCCTCTTCTGCCCCGCTGTCCCTCAGGCTTGGTCTGTGTGGGACCAAATCCTGTCTGCTTTTGCCTTTATTTTTGGTCTTTGGGTTGTGAGGACAGAAGATGACTCTGGTGAGATGCTGCGGGACAGTCCCTCACTGAGCACAGGTCTCTTCTCTGCAGAGGAGGAGCAGGAGAGCCCACCTGCAACGTCCCTCTGCTGCGGGGTAACAGTGGCACCCAACCCGTGCTCCAGGAGAGAGGGCATTTCTCTAGTTGTATTCTGAAAAAGCAAAATGATGATGATAATCACTGTCTGAATAGGGATTATTTCAAAGGGGTTGTTTAACAGCGATAGCTAAGTGCAGTTATTTTAAAATCAGTGTATCCAGATAATTGCATCAAAGGCTTTAAAAAGATCTGGCCGAGGAATTCTCTGAAACATTAATGGAGATTTCCAGTAAACACAAAGGAAGGGGGAAGCTCCAGAGAGCTGGGAGAAAGACTAAATGACTGTTACAGGTAAATTCAGCCACGGGGAAAACCACAATAAACAACAGGGAAGCTGAGTAATGCAGAGTTAAAGGAAGATAATAATAATAATTACTGATTGACGCTGGTTTATAGAAATTTGGTTGCAACTAACAGTTTTTCTTTTTGATGGGACAAATAGTACTGTGCTGATACAATACTCTTCTGCACAGTACTTGAGCTGCTATTGTGCAGCGTTGTCTTGCAGGAGAAATGCAAGTGAGACCCACCAGAATAACAAGTTGGGATAGAGGTTTCTACATTGCGATACAGAAGATTGCAGCTGCAGATACTGTTAAATGCATTTGCCGGACAAGTTCTCGACTGCAGACCTCTCCAGGAGTCTGAACATCTCCACAGCGCAGAAGTGCCAGGGACAAAACTTTTTCCCTGCTTAGATCCACAGAGGGGTAGTGACCCGGTGGAAAGACCCCAAAGGTCTGCAGAGGTCCCTCGAGGGATCCAGTTTGCCAGACATGCCAGGCACATGCCGTCAATGGGACAGAGCACATCAGCAATCGTTATACGCACTTACATAGAAAACTAGAGCTGAGGATAACATCACCTACCTCTTGCTTTCTGGGCTGATGGATAGCAATCCCACATCCCTGAAGGAGAAGCGAGTAGAGATGGCATGTGTCTGTGTGCTACTGATTAAAGCTCGTAGACAGGATAATTGTTGCTGTTTAATGTAAAACAAGGAAATAGTTCAGTAAAGAGGCTGTGGCAGCTGGTTCCTACATTCCTGGAGAGTGCCTGGAGAGCAGAGCAGGGGACGTGGCCAGGATATGGTGGAAGGAGCAAGTAGGAGGTGGGTTGGAGGGGACTTCACAGGTGCCTCTGCCTGAATCCCTGGGGGGCCCTTGCCTGTTCCTCTCCCACTCGCAAGGGTCAGGAGTGAGCACATGGCTCTTCTTAAGGCAGGGCTTTGGAGGTCCTGTACCCCTTTAGAGGCAGCGGGGTTGAATATAAGCCTCAGGGGAGAGTTGATTCATTTGATGGCATGTAAGACTGTTTGCACTCGAGTAATATGACAGCCGACAGAGATTGAATGTGTTTCTCAGATGATGGTGAGATGACGGCACATGGGTTCAACCTCGTCATCCTTATGGGATCCACAGCAGGGACTTGGATCAGTGCAGAGGTGTCTCACACAAGGAACAGATATTGAAGAGAAAGAGCTGAGACAAATGTGGGTTAATTCATGACCACAATGCCTTACCAAAGGCTGTTTTGGGTTCACTGAGATTGTACATTTTTCAGTTTAGCCTTTGTTCTTTTTCTGAAAGAACTGGCCTAATTTTGCTACAGAGAGTAGACTTGAAGAGGAACAAACACAGATAATACCCTGGAAGAGCATTTATAGGTGATCATGGTGGTCTTCCCGGTCTTACTACCCATGGGGTTTCTTTTACTTCATGTGGTACATGCTGTGCCACAGTGGGTGGGGGATGAAGGCAGTCCCTTCTGTAATCATTTTTAAGACAAATTCTGAAGCAGAAATTTGAGAAAACCTAGAGGAGGTCAAAATGTGAAATCTTAATTTGCAAATGTTATCCTGAGTGATTGATGGGTACATTGAGAAGACTTTATCTTACAGGTGTTATCAAGTGGCCTGAAGAGAAAGGAGAATACATTTATTTGTGAATTACTTGCATGAGACAACTGAAAAGAGGAGTTATGCTGAAAATGTTTCTCAGCTATTTTTATGAATGTGCCGATAGGATGATGGGTATATGGTCTCCAGGCAGCACTGGGAATCAGCCAGGAAACCACTGTCCATGACCACATTGGTACCTAGAGCTTGGTGGCAGACAGGGGTGATCACACACAGACTCAAATGTTGTGCATTTGGGACTGTCACTGAAGAGTTCACAGCTCTCCAAACAATCTTTTCACAGTCTCTGTTAGAAACAGATTTGGACTCCACCGCAGGGTGACGACACAGTTGTAGACCGTAACCTACACTGGGGAAGTGTTGGTCGTGTTGGATGGTAGCAGAAGCTCCTGAAGACCCCCACTGTGTGGCAGATGGGTGCTAAAACATCATCATTGCCATTTCCTAGCAGTTTCAAGCGGCTGCAAGCAGTTTAAAGCAGTTTAAAGGTTACCGCAACCACTGGAAAGGATGTTTTCCTTTGACAGTTTGCCGAGAGCTTACTAAAGCACGGAAATAGTCTTAACTGGCTGTTTTCAGAGCAAATAAGAAGTGCAGCAGCTCAGGCTCAAGGACAGTGGCATGTTCAAAGCCAACGAGAGCAGACAATGTTGCAGGCACAGGAAAGGCAAATCTTGCTTACTGCAGTGAGATAACTGGGATGGTGGGAGGTACAGAGTGGGAGATGGTGGGAGTGTCAGAGGGTCCAGTTTGGATAAACCTCACGGATGGGCCTATGGTATTAAATGGAAGAGTGTCTAGTATAGAAATGCCTTCTGTGAGGACAGGCTGGGGACATAACAGTCCCAACACACTCCAACTGGGACTCCAAGAGAGTACGTCGCTCTTGCGTGCACCCACGTGCAGGAAGGGAATCGCTCATGAAGCGGCAGATAAGTATAAACTAGGTTCAGCCCAGCTACCCATGCCCTTTCTTCTCTTCATAATCCAAGATAATTGTGCCATATATTTTGAATTTGGCAAACAAATATTCCTCTTGGCTTTTCTTTCATCCTGGTGTGAACTCATGGTCACTTTAAGGGAAGGGGCTCACACCATGTGCCTAATGAGTGAGATCTCACTAGGAGACCTAGGAGAGTGCATCACTGTCCGGCTCCCTATCTTGGTGCCCCAGGTACTCAGGGGTCTTCCTGTGCCCAAGCAGATGTCTCAAGGTCTTCCTCTGCCCAAGCAGTGCAGCTCTCTCTGAGAGCTGCCACGGCAAGTGAGACAGTGGGAGGGGGCTCCCTATGGCCCCCTCTGGTCAGAGTGAGTTCATTAGTAAGAAAATAACCTGCTAATGAGTTGATCTGATGGGTTGGATCACCCATTGCACGTTAGGGTTCAGCTTCCCAGCTGCATGGGGAAAGGGTGTCCTGACGGAAGATGCTGCGCTGATCTAACACCACGTGAGCTGAGCCTCTGCAGCGGAAATATTCGTGTTCTTATAAAAGCCTGGGGATGGAGGAAAGGGCAGGCATAAGATCAGGAGGCAGCAGTTCGTTCAGTGGGAGGGTGAGGTGGAAAGGTAGAGGAAAAAGAAGAGGAGATGGCTGTGGGATTAGGGATCCCTGGGAAGTACTGGTCTGGGCAGCTGGTGCAGAGGGACGCGGAGGAGAGAATGCCTGGGTGCAATCTGCAGAGACAGTGCTGATCCTTCTGCCATGCGTGCCAAGACGAAGTGGGGGACTGAGGTATGAAAGAGACCGTCAGGTCCAAGCAGGATTGTTTTGTACCTCTTCCAGTCTCTCCTGGGTCACAGGGAGGGATGTGCTGGAATGGTTGTTGCTGACTGCTTTAAAAATCATGACAGCTAATGTATTGCACTTCCAGGCCCCAACATAAGTTTTTCCAGAGTAATTACTTTTGATTTCCTTACAATAAATACTCTGCTATTTTTCCCTTTCCAATAATTGAGTGTATTTATTCTTAACTAAGATTAACTGTCTTTTGGAGCCCAAAATGAATGGGGTTGCCTTGGGAGATCAATACGAATGCTCATAACAGTTGTCTCTTCATGAAGCCTGTGCCAGTCCTGAAGACCCTCCGGCTGACCTTAGATGACCACTTCTCTCTTCTTCTTGAGAAATCTGATCTAGTGGAAGGTATACCTGCCCATGACAGGGGGGTTGGAACTAAATGACCTTTAAGGTCCCTTCTGACCCAAACCATTATATGATTCTATGATTCTTTTGATGGCCTAGCCTCTGTGGTCCATCGAGCCCTGTAGGAAACCTCTGTTTAGGGTGGACCTTGTGGACAGTGTGTCCTGCTGATGTCACCCCTGGGAGAAAGTAGAGGTTTAGATTCATCTGTCATTTACTCATTTTGTTCTTTCTCCTGTTTTTGTAACTTGTCCTCATCATTCCTCCTTTCTGAAGTTCTGCAGCAGCTTGGGTTCCCCAGAAAGGACAGGATTTGCCCCGTGGTTCCACGTTAGAGAGTGCCTTCAGCCTCATGTCAGCATAGGAAAATAGGCAGTGATGGGATGGCAGCAGAGACATGGGCTTCTGGAGAGAAGGGTGCAGGACTCAGCTCTGGGGGATGTGTCTACAGCAAGCTGGATGGATGGTTGCCCTAAATCTTTACAGTTGTCTTGAGCTTCTCAGGAGGAAATGAGAGAATGCAGCTGAAACAGGCTCGTTTGGTCTTGACAAAGGTTTGCACAAGTCAGAAATACATCCCACTTCTTTGGTCCTGGGATGGCCCTAGTTTCAGTAGGGATCTCAGCCATGACTGTCTGGTAGTATATTATCACGTTAGGTCACTGGAGAGTTACTTGGCAATCTATTTAAAAAAAACCCAAACCAACCAAACTGCAGAGATCTGCAGATGCTGTGCATTTCCGCAGCAGTCAGGACCAGTTGTCTCCTTACCTACCTGGAAGGGATGCTAAAATGCGGAGGTGAAAGTCCCAGGGAAAACCAGCACCGGCACAGGTCTGAGATGTTAGTCTGGACGTTAGCAAAATCAGTGGGAACAAGGGCTGTGCTATGAATGCTGCTGGATTTGCTGCTATTAGTGAAATAACATCGGCTGGCAAATATGACTCTTCTGTAGTCTTTCCCAGGGCTCGGTTTTCCCTTTAGTGACAGGCATATGCTGATAAAATAGAAAAGGGTAATGAAGGTAGTATGATACCATGAAATATTGCACTGCAAGAAAAATGATACCTCTATAATGCCAACAGGGCTTCATTTTTCTTTCAAGGTGGATAAACGTGCTCTTTTCTTTTTGCTGCAAGGCAGCTGGAGTCTTATTTGACTCTCTCCAGTGTGCTCAATGTCTGGCCTTTCAGTGGCAATTGTTGAAGTCTCGAAGTTCACAGTGCAATGTCCGTGCTTTCCATCTCCTTTTGCACAGGGTGAAGATCTCAGCCTTCTCAGAAAATGCAGGAATCAAGAGAGGTGGAAGAGTCATTTGATCCACAAACAAAAGTTAAGACCATAAAGAGCCGACTGGGCCAGGTAGACTTGGCCTTAACTTCTTCACTTGCCATGTGCAGGGAATATCCAGAGAGAGGAAGGGACAACTGACTGGTATTTTACAATGTCAATGATACAAATGCCAAATTTTGAACATTATTTGAACTGTGCTGTGTATATTTTTAATACAGTTTTTCTAACATGGGCATATGAGGTAAAGAAGAGGTCCTTGCATGCCAAGAATGACTGCAGCCGGGGAGTGTGTGGTGGATTGACCCAGGCTGGATCCCAGGTGCCCACCAAAGCTGCTCTATCACTTCCCCTCCTCAGCTGGACAGGGGAGAGAAAATATAATGAAAAGCTTGTGGGTTGAGATAAGGACATGGAGAGATCACTCAGCAGTTACCGTGATGGGCAAAACGGTCTTGGCTTGGGGAAATTAGTTTAATTTATTACCAATCAAATCAGAGCAGGGTAATGAGAAATAAAACCAAGTCTTAAAACACCTTCCTCCCACCCCTCCCTTCTTCCCGGGCTCAACTTCACTCCCAATTTTCTCTACCTCCTCCCCTCCAGCGGCACAGGGGGACGGGGAATGGGGGTTGCGGTCAGTTCATCACACGTTGTCTCTGCCGCTCCTTCCTCCTCAGGGGAGGACTCCTCACACTCTTCCCCTGCTCCAGCGCGGGGTCCCTCCCATGGGAGACAGTCCTCCATGAACTTCTCCAGCATGGGTCCTTCCCACGAGCTGCAGTTCTTCACAAACTGCTCCAGCGTGGGTCCCTTCCATGGGGTGCAGTCCTTCAGGAACAGACTGCTCCAGCGTGGGTCCCCCGCGGGGTCACAAGTCCTGCCAGCAAACCTGCTCCGGCGTGGGCTCCTCTCTCCGCAGGTCCGCAAGGTCCTGCCAGGAGCCTGCTCCAGCGTGGGCTTCCCACGGGGTCACAGCCTCCTTCGGGCATCCATCTGCTCCGGCGCGGGGTCCTCCACGGGCTGCAGGTGGATATCTGCTCCACCATGGACCTCCGTGGGCTGCAGGGGGACAGCCTGCCTCACCATGGTCTTCATCACGGGCTGCAGGGGAATCTCTGCTCTGGCGCCTGGATCACCTCCTCCCCCTCCTCCTTCCCTGACCTTGGTGTCTGTGGAGTTGTTCCTCTCACATCTTCTCAATCCTCTCTCCGGCTGCAGTTGTGCAGTTTTTTTGCTTCCCCTTCTTAAATACGTTATCCCAGAGGTGCTACCACCGTCGCTGATGGGCTCAGCCTTGGCCAGCGGTGGGTCCGTCTTGGAGCCGGCTGGCATTGGCTCTGTCGGACATGGGGGAGGCTTCTAGCAGCTTCTCACAGAAGCCACCCATGTAGCCCCCCCTGTAGCTACCAAAGCCTTGCCACGCAAACCAAATACAGGGTGAAATGGATGCCTGAGCTGGCTGTTAAAAATACTGAGAAGATACCTGCAATCTATTACAATGCAAATAATAGCTTCTTGGATTTTCATCTAACAGCCTTTTGGAGGCTCCCCAATTTACCTTTCATGGGACTTCCACTATGACTCTGTATCACTGTACCCATTTGGGTATTTTTAGGAATATTATTAAATATTAACTATAAAATAATCATGTCAGGATTCCTTTCACTGTAGACATTCTTAACCACCTAGTTTTGAGCTAATTGCCTTAAGAAGTTGCCAGGTTTCTAGGTCTTCAGCAGAAGTCCACTTAAAGAGATATAGTTTGATTTCCACCTGATGCCTTGGGTGCAATGATTTATAACGATATAGGAAGGAGTAGAAAGCTGCAGTGAAATGTTGATTTGTACCCTTGTTCCTGATGTATGACAGAACAAGACGGTAGTAGAGGAAGGACTAAAACCCAGAGCAGCAGTTGCATGGTGAAGGTCTGACTTGGGTTGTGCAGAAGGATGGCTTTAGGATGCAGGCTGGGGACATTCCCTTTCAAAAACCACTCTGGTTTAAAACTCTTCCACTTGAGAAGCAGCTCTCTCCCAAAGAGGTGTAACAGCTTCAATGTGCATGAGGAGAAGAGCCACCCTACAGTCTGCCCCAGCCTTGAGGAACTGTTCCAGGTGAGCAGTGGCACTGCTGCCTTCAGCCCAGCACAGACGTCCAAGGGGGACCTTGATGGGAACAGGAGACAAAGTGGACAATCCCATGGGACTGCAAGCTTCAGTGGTTCCTCTGCCTTCAGGGCAACTTGTTTGTAACTGTTTGCTAAAGAAACAAACCCAGTGCATTTCTCCTTTTCTCAAAATCTCCAGAAACACTCTCCCCACCCCAAACACTCCAAACTGGGAGGTTTTGCCATCTGGGGGAAATCTAAACATGCCTAGAGCATTGCCTGGATGACTTTCTCTGCATTTCACTAGACCACTTCCAAGGTGAGCCAAGCCCTGTTGTGGAACAAAATTTAATAAAAGCAATTTGCTAAAACCCCAAGAGCATGGAGTGCACCGAGAGAAGTCTCCCTAATGACTGGGTAGCAGGATCTTTGCTCTCTCGTGTCACATATATCTTGGCCCTCTAAGTGGACTCCCCACCATTCTCTGCAGCAACCTGCAGCGCCGAGGTCAGGAGAAGCTTGGAGTGAAGGGCACCCATCGGGAGTCAGTCCCATGGCTCCCAAGAACTTTGTCTTCTCTATCAATTTCCTGACTCCTCCAAGGGAAGGCTCAATGGTCCTATTCCACCTATTAGCAGGCATTTAAGAAGTATTAGCAATAACTGGATGGTATAAATTTTAATAATTATTATTATAATTCTTAATGCAGTCATTAATCAACTCATTATTATTGAGATAATAATTACTCAAAGATTTATAACTCCAGTTAATGCTTTTTAATTAATTTAATTTGGTGAGGTAAGGAAGTGAAATAAAACCACACTGCATTGTTGGCATTTCTCAGAGTAAGTGGGACTTTTCTGCTTTGTTTTAGGGTGTATGCACAAGTCATGTGGTTTTGCCCCACATTACTGGGCATGTCCCAGACTTGCAAATGTATGTAGCCGCATAGACCCCTTGAGAGGCAGGGCACTGCTGCTGTCCCTAGCTTATCCTGGGATAGCACAGCATGGTTATGGAGCTGAGCATCACTTTTTAGCCCACTGGAGAGGAACTGTTACCCTGGAGCTGCCAGTCTGCTGCATGGGATACTGGTACCTCAAACTGGGGATGGGAGAGAGGGTGCCCTGGGTGGGAATGGTCCTGATCTGTCTAACGGGAGACCCTGAGATGGAGGTTTGTCTTGGATGTCTCCCATGGTTTAGGCACTGTGCTCGGTCTTGCAGGGGGAGTGGGATCATGGCCTGAAAGCCTCACTGGGCACCAACCAAGGATCTTCTACCAAGCAGTGAAGTGGGATCACAGCTTTTAGATAAACTGGCATTAATTCCTGAGGAACACTGCTGTGAATGGGACTAGTATTTAGTCTCAGGATAGTAAAGAGCTAGCCCTGATTCCTGTTCTGCCATGGAAGAGTCATTCCAGTGACCAAGGAGAGACTCCCAAATCTTTCTTTGTTGTTGGTTGGGATGTTCCTTTCTGTGGAAACTGTGCTACTTTTTGTGAGATCCAGGAATTGGGAAAACACGGGGCTGAGCCTGTTGCTCACCCTTACTCAGCGGGAGTTACTGGTTGAAGGGTGCCAGTGGCAGGGTAGCTGGATTGTGGCCTCTCATCAGGACTGAACTCAAAATATTCAGGTATTTAAACATTCAGATGTGACCCCTTATAATTCTGTCAGCGTTATTAAGGACACATCCCTTATACCCCCTATGCGGTATTCATCCAGCTACCAACATCTCAAAGCCTTGTGCCCAAGTCTGACATATCCCTTCTGGGGCCAAGCTATCTATCTTTTAGCACCCAAGTTTAGGAGGGATGAATTGCACATCATCTCCAGGCCACCTCCAGGCAGGAGAGTAAAGCACTGGTAACACTCTCTTGTAGGCCAAGGGAGAAGAGGAGCTGTGCTTGGAGAACTCATTTGGTACAAGTTGGAAAGATCCTCTTGACGTCAGGAGTAGCAGAGATGCAGGCTCAGCGCACCAGGGTGTGTTACAGGACACTGGCCAAAGAGGCATTACAGATGATGGAGTGGGGATCACAGCAGAGGACAGCCCAGGAGGATATCTTACCAAGGCCTTGGAGATGACAGGCGTGGTGGGTTGACCCTGGCCAGCAACTAAGCTTCCATTGCTGACCAGCCCTCTCCTGTGGAATTTCCCTTGCTCAGGTCAAATAAGTTTTCATTATAGCATGTATATTCCTCCTCTTGAGCATTTAATCTTTAGGGATTACTTCAAAGAGTCTCTCTCTATTGCTTCACTGATGAATGGAGCCTTTCGCAGTAGGCCCCCAGGTTGGAAACCGTTTCAATTAATTTTCCTTCTCTCCTTTATGCATAACACTCCTAGTCCCCTCAAGAAGCATCACCATTCCCTCCTGCATAAAATGTAACACGTGTCAGTTTTTTATTTTCAAACTGACATTTACCTGGGATTTCAAAATGAGTTAAGACCCGATGTGAGTTTCATTTTTTCAGGGGTGTATTTTGTGCTGGATTTGCAAGTCACAAGGGGCAATCCTCCTTCCTCCAAGAGGTATCACCCCTGGGAGGGGGCTTCCAGTCTGTTTTTTGAGAAGGGATCCTAACAGGCTTTTCATTTTGCTCCTCCAGACAAGGTTATTTAATAGAGTAACACAGGAACATAAAATGTCTGCATTCAAACACAAAAATCTGCATGCTGGAGATTACAAATTCCAATAAGCATGGGGTTGTTCTGGAGTTAAATTGTGTCATTTTCTGCAAATGGCACAGTTTTCCATCTGCTTATGTTTGGGGGTCTAATGACAACAGGCACAGTACAAGAGAAGAGCTTTCTTCTTCCTGTATGAACTTGCAGGTGATTCCCAGCTTCACCTCTCCCCAGTTAAAGCCACCACCAAAAGAACCTGTGCAAAAAAACCCCAGGAACGTCCTTATGGATTTCCCACTCTTTTTCAGAAAATACTCCCAAGTCACAAGCTGCAATGATCGCTGAGGAATGGGTCTCCAACAAAGAGGATAGGGCTCATCAAGAATGGGGACTGGGCATAAATGAATGGTACCAGTATTCCTCATGCTTACTGTGGTGCAGATGCAGTTTCCCTTGGGACTCCTAAGACCGCCTGAAGAGGCTCTCTTGCTTGGCGAGCAGATGTAGGAGAGTGCCACGATATAAGTGAGCACCGGGGCATCCAGTACATGAGCGGCGCGTTGCTGTTAGAAATAGGGAAGTCAGTTCTCTACTCTTTAGCATTGTTATTATCCTTCTGTATCTCGCTTGTCTCACAGGAGGCTCAGACTCCTTTGCAAGGATTTTACCTTTATGTTAAATTTGTATCCCAACATAACATGTTTACCCATAAAGGGGTCATCCGGTCTCCAGGAAGCTCGAGGCTGTTGTTTAAAGACAACCTGTAGCCACCAGGGGAGCATGTTCTGGCATACATCCGTGGGGCAGGCATACAGCTTTAGGGGATGGAGAATACTTCCAGCCTGTCCAGTACACATTTACTATGCTCTCCTTCACTTTATGGTTTCTCATTGTCTTTTCTCATTCCTCTGGTGTCTCATGATTGCTTCCAGTGATGTTTACCAGGCTGCAGTGCCACTGCAGGGAGATGCTGCTCCGCTCCGCTCGCTCAGCCTGTCCCAGTTGTGTAGTAGTCTAACATCTTACATCTTCTTTTGTCTCTGTAATTTTGGGTCATGTAACTCTTCTGGGACCCTCAAGTTATTAAAATAGCCTCTGTGCTGAGGAGAACAACCATCATTTTCTTGGGTTTTTTTTTTGAACTAACTTCCTTATTTAGTATTTGCACAGAGTAGCTCTGGGGTTGAGTTTCAAAGGAAGATCTTTGAGTATTTTGCTGTTCACTTCGATTGCGCTTATGCTATTCCATGGCAATTGCACAGAGACTGACTTTTAATTAGCTCCAAAGCCATGTGAGATCTTTGGGAGCAGTCAATATAGCTATTGGGCTTCCTTTATACGTGGAAAAGACGTGAAAAATATGAAGAATAGACTGTACAGTTCTCCAGAAGGGAGGGAAAGAAATAGTCCGATTTTGTGGCAACTTTTCTGCAAGTTTGTTTTTTCAAGAAAAAAAGAAGGAAAAAAGGAAACAGAAAGAAAAGACTAGGAAAAAAGAAGCATTTATTACACTATAATGAGGTAGAACCAAGCTCACATACCAATGGGGGCGCTGACAATAACATATGGCTTTAATTAGCAATCAGGATTTGAGGAACAGCTTATTACGCTAATAGTTTCAAAGCTTCCCAGTAAAAAAGTGCCTATGGAGAGATTTGCTAATGACAAGGAGATCTCCATTTTGTAATATAATAATGTAATTCTCTAGACAATAATTACACATTTCCTTGCATCTTTATTATGAAACTCTGGACTTCAGATTCTGTGCTGTATACTCCCAGTGGACCAAGAAAAATATAATGACCTAAAACTTCTATTCCAAAAGGCAGGGAAGTGAGTCGTTTTGCTGTCCTAAAGGAAATCTGTCACACCATGGATTTGAATGGAAAAAGCACCAAAATCTGATTCTGAGCTCAATTAATTGGAAACGAAGTAGGACCCAACTCCTGAAGTCGGTGTGATCTGGCTATATTGAAGCTGGAGTAAGTTCATGGTCAGATCTGTAGTTTCGAGGCTGAGCAGGGGCTGGTGAGGAGGACATACCAATGAGGTGTTGGCTAATTAAACTCACAGCTGCAGCATTCAGGGCCCAATGAAAGGCACTATGTGCTCCACAAAAGGGATTTGGTGATTAAAAATAAATGCTTCTAGGGGCACCATGCTTTATCCAGGCTGGAGTCAAGAGTGGTCCTAAGGTGAGAGGAGCAGAGGAGGCACTTCCCACCCAAGGACATGAGGCACTGGTGGTAGATGGGGAGAGGATGGAGGCACGAGTTCCACTGGTGCTTTCACAGCAGGATGAAAACTGTCCGCCAGCTCCCCTTTGTAACTGTTCCTTACCAAAGGATAATCAGGCAAGATGTGTTAAGTCTTTTGCATTCCACCAAGCCCCTGCAAACAGTTGAGGAGCTGAATGGCCAAGCTGCCAATCACCCACACACAGCAGTTCATTAACTGCAGGCTTTTCTCAGTCTGGTGCTTCCCCTCCACAAGCATTCAGCTAAACTTGGAGTGACCCAGGAATGACAGGCAAAAGATCTCAGACTTTCTCTTTTTTTTGGCAGATGCCTTCTAACTGTGCACCTGAAAGTAGCTCCTGGCAGACACTGCTTCAGGCAAACTGGAGGCATGAGAGCCTGCCTGCCTGCACGTGTACATCACATTCGCAGGTCTCCGTTCTTATCAGGACTTTCTTCCAGGGATTTCAAGTGTCCTACAGAGCCAGACCTCCCCTAGGAGAGCAGAAAAAATTACAAAGCTCACTCTTGTCCCCATTGCAGTTCACTGCATCTCTTTTTTCCATCACCATACAGAGGTCCAAAGCAGGGTGGACCTTTATGACCATCGTCTGGCTGCACCTGTGGAGGCCAGAAGGTCCCACCCAGGCACCCCTTGGTTGACTCTGCACTTTATGTTTGAAATGAGTAGGGTATTTGGAGAGACACAAAAATGTATGTTTGTGCATTTAAAGCCTGCCACATCCCTGATTGAGGTATTCCTGTTTTCTGTGTCAGGATTGTCACAAAAAAGATATGGGCAAAAACCATGGGAAATTGCTAAAAAGACCTATTCCTGCATAAATCATGCCTGGGGCAACAACCTCAAAGCAGACTCCATGGCCTCACAGTAACTCTGGCTAACAGAAGTACTGCAGGCTCATCAGCCACCATGCAATTTCTCTTAAGACACAGAGACCCCACAGAGTAACAACAAGCTGAGTTACAGCAGGTTCCTTTACGATGGCTTGGGAGTGCATGAAACTGCTTCCCACGGACCTTCCAAAGGAGCAGTGCAAAGCGACAGGACTGGTGTGTGCAGTCCACTGCAGCGTAGCTGACCTTGACTATGGGTCTGCTGTGCCCTACCCAGCTTGCTGCCCCCAGCCACTGTTCTTACCCTTTCCCTTGGGCTGCCATGATCGTTGTGTGACCCCATGGGGAACTGCTTCAAGGCACTGCTCTGCTGACAACCCCCTTCTGCAAATAGTGCGCTTCCCCCATTCCCCCCAGCTTCCACTTCTCCAGGGTCTAAGGTCTTCCTGAACTAAAGGTTGTCTCCAGCCATCATTTGGAGACTCTGGTTAATCCCTTTGTTGAATCCATCAACAGGTTTTGACTCACCCTACTCAGGCCAGGCATGTATTGAGGGACTGCAGTGCTGGAGTTGACAATCCCCGAATCTGCCTTCTCTCTGGGTAGAGCTTTGCCCTACAGTCTACAGAAGTTGGGTGGTGACCTACTGCTGCTCTTGACTACAAGACCCCAGACACAACACTACAGTCTAGGTGGGAGGACTATGTTTTGCAGCCGTAAATGTACAACAGGGTGCAGAGGACCATGGTGCACCTGAATTTTGCAGGCTTCGGTGTTTCTGGTACTTTTTTGTGCATTAACTTGTTCTCCCTGGGTTATCTCACATCCCTGCAGCTGACGTGAGCTGGCACACAGAGAGACCCGGGGCTTTTGGCCTTTCCGCACTAGTCTGTGCTGGTCCGAACACTTGGCCTGAAACTACTGACCCCCAGCTCTGCTCTCCATAAAATAAAGATAATTCCATGTGCAAATTACTTTTTACTGTGAAAGGTCACCCAGAAGTATTGCACTTGTGTCCACGGCTCTCACTTGGGCTTAGCCACAGGTGGGCTCTGGGCAATTCCCACCACCCGGCTGATGTGTGCCGCTCTGTGTTTGCCACCTGGCAGGGTAGCCAGAAACCGCAGCCTCCCAGGCATGTGGCATCTGGGGCCACGCTGCCTGCTCTCGCCTCCCCTCCCAAAGAAGGAAAAATTCTTTCCTTGCTTCCAACTGGATAAGGAAACCTCCCAGGAACAGCACAAAAATTAGTTGAGTAAACTGTTTTGAATGCATTCAGAGACATTCGTGAAACAGTGAGGAAAACTATTATCAAACCTTCCCCCCCCCAGAGCAACAAAATCAGGAGGCTAAAGACAGCATCCCTGACTCTCAGGATTAGTATGTGGAGAGGAACAAAGAAAGTAGGCTGACAAAAAACTCCTAAACCCCCAAACCCTACACCCCTCCACCCCAATACCATGGGACTGACAGAGGAATACTCACACCTCAACCCTCTCACTGCTGAACTGGAGGACCAGTATCTGGCACCCACTTTTGCTCTCTTGTAATGTGCATGTCATGTGTAATGTCATGCTGCTGTAAAGTCCAGGTAAGCATGTGGTTCCTGCATCAGTGACTCTGAACAAATGCTTTCACAAACGTAAAAGAAATACTTTCAGGACTGAAAGTTGAAGCTGATTTTCATCATCTTGTGTAGTTTGGGCAGGAGCATAATGATGAAATCTGGAAGGTTTTCAGGTTTCTTCAATAAGGGTGATTTAACCTTGCTCTTCCTCCCAGATAATATAAAGAAAGTGCCCAGAAAGTGGACTAAATTATGCGTTAATGTCACTTGGGAGACCACAAGAGTGCACTGTTTCAGGATATCAAAACAAACCTCTTAAACCAAAGATCACATCCCTACAAGCAAAGTATGTCCTGTAGTCCACTACAGACAAAGAGGACAGGTAGTGGGAGAGTTCAAAGACGAAAATAGCGCCCTTTCAAGAGCACAGCACAGAAATATGAAGTGAAAGCCAAAAGTTCAAACAAATTAACATTTCAGCCAGAAAATTAGGCATTAAAATTATTTATAATTTTCTCATCTGCACATTTCTTACCATCAAACATCTGCAGGGTATTTAGTGACTACAGAATGGAGTAACCAAACATTAAACAGCGAATGTATTTTATTTTGAAGTACAGTCTCACAGGTGGATGACAGAGAGACCGTAGCTGGTAGGTGAGAGCTGGAGTGACAAGAGACAAGAACCCTCCAGAGCACGTGTGCTCACAGAATACAGCTTTACAAGAGCTAATGATAGATGAGACCCATCGCACCCTGCTCCCTGGAGAAGCCCTGGGAATACTCCAAGATGACACGTCGCAACAAACATTCGAGCTTGCCCACGTGATTCACCCAGTAATCTAGACATGTCTTGAATATTGCTGAGAATATCACAATGCTAAGGTATTGCTGCTGAAAACTGGTTTGTCAGCTACTTGTTGTGGAATCACATTTTGTTATTGAGAAAAAAGAAGCATCCCTTCTGGCATCTCAAGGGCCATCTTGTATGGACCTCAAATCCTGGTCAAAGGGGTTATATGACTGAGAGCTTTGAAGTTTTGGTTCATTTCTCATTAATGAAATCACATCATCAGTGAAGCATATAAAGGAGACTGACGAGCCCTTTAAAAGACAACTGAGAAAGGGGCTGGTGCCTGAGTCCTTTGTATAAGTGGGAAAGAGGCTGAGTGCTCTGAGATTGCTTAGGTGCCAGGCAGATGGCAAAGCTAAAGTCTTTGTAGATGAGCTAGTTTATGTATCTTACAGTCCATACTAGAATAGAATAGAATAAGCAGAAGTCTTTTTATTGGGACCTTTAGCTCAATAAATTTAGCACTAGAGCCTTCCAGTTCCACTTTTCCCTCAAAAGCATTTTTCAGTTCAGGTATGTTTGATAACTCCTAACAATCGATATATATACTAATTCAGGGAGTATCACACGGGTGCATAAGCATGATTTGATAGAGTAAGTTAGAATTATACGGATATATAGAATGATATATCTTGAGTGTGCAAGGAGCCTTTCAGATTTCTGTAGTAAAAAGTATAAAATAAGATACAAATAGTGAATAGGGAGTTTTTTCACTCCCCTTCACTGACTGCATTCAACTGGGGAAGAAGCTGACCCTAGGGACTCTACTAAATCTAAGATGTTTATGCGAGCTCAGTTTCCCCACACCATGGTCCTGTATCTGCTGGAGGAGAGTTCATTTGTTCCTCCTGGGCTCACAGATTTCTCTGCTCTGTTTCCATAACACCCTTCCCTCAACACTCAGGAGATGGCATCAGCACGTAACAACTTTCTTTGATCTTTTTCTTACCGGAGCCTTTTTATATTTTCCCATTTCAGAAGTTGTATTGCTGTACTAATTCACCCTATTCATTTCAATTAAGCAATTCATTTTAATATTCCAGGTTATTGTACAGCACGTTGAAATGTGCTCAGTGTTCTTATCCTCCTTGTGCTAGGAAACTCATCTCATTCTTTAGTGTTACAAAAATTTAGAGAAAACAGTAAAATGCTGTCGTTTCTCTAAATGGAGTAGGTTTCATACATACACTCTTTTATATATCTAATATTTTTCAGCTAACATTCTTGAAGATGGACAACAGAACACAAGACACTGCAATTAAAGAACAAGATAGATGACCCACATATAGAAAAATGCATATCTGAATCATAAGACTAATAAAGACACTGGTTTTTGTGCTTGGAGTCTTGAAGTTAATTAGGAAATTTGTTCTAGCGAACTTTTGATTTTCTGGTGTGAGTTTATTTTACCTAGGATGAATAATCTCTTTCAACCTCATCTTTGGTCCTGAGTTCAGTTGTAAGGTAATCTAATCCACTCAGCAAAAAGGGGTGTTTCTGGGTTTGTCAGCCTCTGACATTTCCACCTTGGCAGGGAGAAATGACAGCCGATCGCAAAGAGCTGCTGAAGGATCTCACTATCCTTAGTGACCAAGTCAGAAAATGGCAGGTGAAATGCAATGTCAATAATTACAAAGCAAGGCATGATCATTTACAAAGGTGTATTCTGAGTGTCGTGGTTTAACCCCAGTCGGCAGCTAAGTACCACACAGCCGCTCGCTCACCCTCGCCTCGCCCCTGGTGGGATAAGGGAGTGAATCAGAAAAAAAAAAAGCAAAACCCGTGGGTTGAGATAAAGACAATTTAATAGGACAGCAAAGGAAGAGAAAATAATAATAATAAAAATCATAAAAGAATATACAAAACAAGTGATGCACAATGCAATTGCTCACCACCCGCCGACCGATGCCCAGCCAGTCCCCGAGCAGCGATCGCTGCCCCCCAGACAACTCCCCCCAGGTTATGTACTGAGCATGACGTTGTATGGTATGGAATATCCCTTTGGCCAGTTTGGATCAGCCGTCTTGGCTGTGCCCCCTCCCAGCTTCTTGTGCACCTGGCAGAGCACGGGAAGCTAAAAAGTCCTTGACTGGTGTAAGCACTACTTAGCAACAACTATGCAACGTCAGTGTGTTATTCTCATACTAAATCCAAAACACGGCACTGTACCAGCTACTAGGAAGAAAACTAACTCTATCCCAGCTGAAACCAGGACACTGGGCTAGCTATTACCGCTCAGGAAAGAGATCTTCGAGTGACTCCGGGGAGTCCTCTGCAGATGCTAGCTCAGCATTCATTCATGTCTCAGAGTCTTTAGGTGATGTTAAGATGAAGTGACAAAGAGGACATAAAACATGCTCCTGCAGCTCTATAATCCACCGTGTGCCTGCACCTCGAGTATGTGTGCAGTTCTGATCCCTAGGCCAGAAAGGCAGGAAGAGATTTGAAAACATCCAGAGAAAGGCAACAAGAGTGACTGAGACCTGGGACAGCCTCCACATTAGACAAAGTAGGCTGTACCCATTCAGCCTGGAACAGAGATGCGTGAGCATCTATTAAAGGTATATAAATGCAAGAATGGCATGCAAATAGGAACTGCAACAACTATCCACTATCTCTCACAATCTGAATATGGGCAGCTAGCAAATAGGATGATGTGAGAGCAGATATAAAACAGACTAAATGCATTTGTTTGGGTTTTTTTCATTCAAAGTACGACTAAATTGCACAACTCTCAGCCACAATGTACGTGGTGTCTGAAAGTATCAGTGAATTCAATCTGTGGTTAAAGAAGTTAATGGAGGAAGTCCAGGAAGAGTTATTAAGCACAAAGATGCACCAAAAGCCCTCAGGCAGGTGAGTCCTAAGCTGTGCTCACTGGGACATACTCCAGGTAAAGGAATAAACTTGTCTTTTCCTTTATTACACTCTGTTGTCAAGTGTATTTTACTGGACACATTCAGTGACAGGTAATGGATAGATGGACCTTTGGGTTGACACAGTATGTTGACCTCTCTATCAAGTCTCCATACCATGACACAGCGGCATCAGTGAGCTGGCATCCTAGATGGAGGAGATGGCCTGGGTGCATTGGCCGTGAGCATGACCGAAGAGCTTCCCAGCTACCACCTACTTTTTGGAGGGATCTTCAATTGCTGCATAAGACCCAACACATTTCAGTTGGCCAGAGCTCCTTCCACCATGCCATTCAGCCATGCCTGCCCCTGTCCACACACACATCCCGCTCTGCTGGAGACACCCACTGTGAAAGCCTCCAAGATATCCCTCTGCCTTCTGCTCTCACAGGCCTCCAGTCCCTCAGTGTGATATTGGTTTTGATTCCTGCAGGATATTGCAATGGAAAGTTTTCACTTTCCATTTTTAAACTGTTGTCTTCTAGATTGCAGAGAATGTAACATGGGTTATAATATATTGTAATTGATTATACAATTTAAGAATCAAAATCACACTACATTGTGCCAAAATTAAATGCTTTCATTGCCTGCTTGTAATTTCCCCCTCAAGAATTATCCATGAAGAATATATAAATGTTTGGCTTCTCATTCCTATTGGGACTATATTTCAAAATCTCTAAAAATCTTTGTGCTAAAAACCAATTCTTCTCTTCTACGCTACTCTGGTTAGCAGAGCCCTATTAAACCCACATGGAGCAGAGCTTTGTCCTTGGCAGGGAAAAGGATCAGATATTGCCTGAAGCTCACTAGGGATTTAATTCTTGTTATTAATTTTATATACAAGCTGTCCAGATACTACAAAGAAAGGGCAGGAGCATGAACCCCGCAAATCGATCATCAGCAAAAAATTATTAGAAGTAACATACATTGCAAAGGGAGAGGTGGGTCTGATTTGTCTGGCTTTTGATTCCACCTGGTATTTCTTTCAGTCTTTGACACAAGGAAAAGAAAAGACAAATAACTGAGATGTGGATCATCCGTGCCTTGCTGCGTGTTGTGCCATTAGCAAGACATTATTATTGTTTTAGAAGTATGAGATTTTTTTCTCAGATAATTTTTTTTCTGGTCACAGTCAGGTTTGTAGCCTGCAACAACGAGCTGGGCCAACTTCACTGAGTGTGCTCACGTGTGATTCATCCAGTGGGGGTCCTCACCCAGTGGGGGTCCTCACTGATGTCCAACAGGGTGCATACCAGAAGTAGGTGTACTGAATTAAAAGCAAGAATTAAATTAAAAGCAGAATTAAAAGCAAGAAAACACAAAAATGCCCATGGGGACAGGATCTTGCCATGAAAGCCTTATTCCTTTGCATTGCTTGTAGAGGGTTTTTTTTGGGAGAAGTTTGGTGGTATCTGGAGGTACACAGCAATGTTTTTGTGTTGAGGATGTAATGTATGGCGGAAGATTTTCCCATGGAGAAAAGTCCATAAGGAACAATGTTCAGGCCTTGGACCCACATCCTTTCTTCTGGAAAACTTCTGTAACAAGATCTCTGTGCAGAGCACTTCCTGAGCACCATATCCTATGCTCTTCTGCCTGGGCTTTGCAGCCATACCGTCTCAGAGAAGCACAGCTGCAAGCGTATCAAAACCTTGTCTTTGACGTTGCCACGTATGACTCATTAATTGCTCTGTAAGTGAGAATTAAGGTCTGGTAAGGGTGCTAGTTGCCCCCTCAAGCCACTGCAGAGCCCTGGGCTCTGCTACCTCTGCTCAGAGCAGCTTAAACCAAAGTAAGACACAGGGTTAGCAGCTGGAGCCTGTGAATGTTGTCTTCACGTTCAGCCCTAGTGCAAAGACTCCTGGTGCTTTAGCCCAAAGGTGGTGGTACACCAGCATCAACAGTTGAACCTGCCTTTCGGAGGAAGCAACTCACAGATGAACAGGATTTTCCATGGGCAATGGAACAGCAGAGTTCTGTCCCACATTGCCGTCTGCCTTGTGGTCCCCTCATCTTCCTACCCACGTGATGGTATAAGCAGGGAGCTCGGAGCGCTGCCCAGACTCCCGAGGATTCAGAGCACCACGACATGCCTGGGACGTACCTGGGGGTGTCACCCCTAACCAGGCACCCTGCCCATGTGTGTTGGTGGCATAGGTGTGGCCAAGTCACGGAGTACAATGACTGTGTCCTTGCACAGAACTGATTCCCCGGTCCAGATCCCAACAAGATGGCACACTGCTTACTCCATAGGTCTAGTGGTAGGTATGGAGGATGAGGTGTAGAGATTTTCTGGCCCACCTGCATCTCCAGAGGAGAGTCATCTGCTCCACACACAGTCCCCATGGAAAAGTTGCCATTACCCCAGCACTGGTGAAAACAGCTTCACACCTCTTCCCCAGCAGTTTTGCCCGTGGGATGAATCTCTAGTCAAGTATAAGCATTTTGAAAACTGAGCCAGAAGATCATTTTAATGACTAGGCATTTCTTTTGAGTGTGGTTTTTTTTCTTCTTTTTTTTCTTCTTTGTTACTGCAGCAACAGTTAATAGTAAGTTTACATGAATGATTTGTGGTTTTCAATATAATTAAACTATACATGGAATCTTACAGGAGTATTGTGAAACAAATTAAACCATGATTGCTCTTCCAATTCACACCTAATGATTCATTAGTTATTATCAAAACAAGTGAAGTGAGTACAGAGCTACACTCCTAAGGTATATTGATTTTGATGGCTTTAATTTGGTTTTTGCATGCACATGAAAGTTGCTCAATAGAGCGACTTGTAAGTAGGTGTCGTGGTGAAGTGCCCATGGATGCCCCAAGTCTCGTACCTCTTCCTGCACCTGTGCAAAGTGGATGAAAATTAATATTGTCCTCAAGTGTTTTTGCATCTTATAGAAATGGCACAGATTTTGTGGGAAGACAGAGAATTGGGTCTGAGTATCCTAAAAGCAAAGAGATGCAATGGATAATGAATTATTCAAACCTACAGAGACTGGTATAAATACATATTTTGGGAATGTGAGCTTTTTGCCAGGCCTGGATTTACAGAGAAGGCTGATTTGCTGTGCTTGCTGGGGGGACGTAGCGTGATGGCAGCTGCCTGCCTTCAGATCAGGGCTGTGTCCAGAACAGTTTTGATCCTTTTGTCGAGTCACTTCTTGCTCTGATAGTTTCTGCATTTCACTGACACCCAAGCTCGTCAGGGATGGCGAAAGACTCACCCTCCAAGCCTTGAGCACATCCATGTTTCTACAACAGATGGTCTACTGAGTCCTATGGGGTCAGGCAGGCCAGTCCAGTCCTTTGGTGGACTAAACCCAACCTGTTGTCACAGCTCGGCATTCCTTCCCCCATGGAGTTTCTCTCCTCCTCTTGCTAACAACTTTAAATTTCTGACAGCCATGCCTCGCCCAAAGTTTGACTCTTCCCATATTTAAAAGCAGAAGCCTTTTCCCAATATCAGCCTTGACTTTAGGTCAATGCCTCTAAATGCAACACCAGGTGTACTGTGCCATAGCACAGCTGCCTGCACTGGACACTGCCTGCATGCACACCGAATAATGCGATTGCAAGAGCTGCAGAATGTGCATGTGTGTACACACATGATCTGCTTTTCCTTCGGGAAGGGGACCTCACCATCTGGCTAGGAGGCAGCTGCAGTTGCATGGAAGCAGTTCCTTAGAAGCGCAGAATTAGAACGTGTAATTAATAATCCCTTGCCAGGGTGATGCCCTTGCACAAATAAAAACTAATCCAGAGCATGTTTCTGCCTTCTTGCAACTTTTAATCTTCCACATATGCCGCTGGGAACGTTTCTATGGTTACCTCCTAGAATATCAGTTTGCCAACATCAGGTCATTTCCATCTTGGAACTTAAATTCAAGCTAGTTTTTTAGCTGCGCTGAACTTTAGTACTGATTTTAGACTCTGAAGAGCTGGAGGTGTAAAGCTTAGATACGAGTACACCACCATTTTTGTAGTGCCTGTCACAACTTTGATAGCAATGCAGAACAGAGTCTCAGCAAGAGAGAGACAAAATATCAAGGGTTTCATGTCCAGAAATTGTGGTGTCGTGTGGCAGCTCACAAAGATACTCCAGACATGACCACAGCACAAAAAGATTATTTAATTAGGTTATCTCCAATTGCAGGCTCTGGAATCGCTCTCAGGAAGGTGAGCGCAAGTACAACGTTTTTCGCATTGAATGCAGCAAGACTGATTATTTGCAGCTAGTAACTATGCCTGTTCTTGTAAGGGGTATACCATTTGCAAATGTGACCGTGGATCAGATGTATATCCCTTCTCAAAATCCTCTGATGATAGGAAGAAGTGGGAATTTTGATGCTGCCGGGGCTACTGTGTTTATGCATTCAGCAGCTAATCATCATAACACATTTCCTAAGCCAAAAATTTTCCTGACCTGAGTTTGAATGCACATGCAGCACTGAAATATATCCCTTTAAGTGCAGTTTCTATTACCAAGTTGTATTAGAAATACGCTGTGGATATGAGAAAGAATGTGAAACCTCGTTGTCAGCTCTACGCAGAACAATCACTTCTTTTTCTTTTCAAACCAGGGAGGTCGTGTTGCTGATAGTCACAAAAATAAGCTTTTTTGAGTCAGCAGCTTTGCCTGATCTGTCGAAAATGTCACAACTTGCTTGTAAATATTCCAAAAGCCAGAAGTCTTTGTTTCAAAAGCCAATTATGGTGGCTGACTGACAACAACATACTTACTTGTCACAGCAGCCAAAACACCTGGCCACTTAAAAGCAACAAAGAGAACGGTTAGAGGCATCACAAATCTTGCAGTGCCCACGTAGCAAACAAAATTATACTTATTAAGCATAAAATTTTGTCATAGTACAAGGACCCTAATTCTGACCCAAATGGAATATTATTGTTCCACCAACAAATTCAAAATGCAAACACAAGACAAAGTCATTTTACAACAGGGACATAAAAATTATAGATATATAGTTTCATGACATATCCACATAGCAGTGACAGTATTCCTGGTTACAGTACAAAACAAAATAAAAAACAAAGTTTGGGGCACAGAACAGATTTCTGAACATGGCTAGAGAAAATTCTTTAAGACACTACAACTAACTCAAACTCAGAGTCTTTTAAAATACCTTCAGTAAAAAGCAAATAGAGTACAAGAATTTAAGGCATGCCTAGAGGTCTCTCTGGGTGTAAGGCCAACGAATCACGTTGCTAAAGGCATAAATTCTTGCTTTATGTAGATATTCATAAGTGACCTAGGACCCCGATAGGAAACCCAAGGGATTGAAAAGGGAGATCCTTAGAGAAGATCCTAAAAGAGGTATTACCAGGTCTGGTCCCATACTCCCAAAGGAAAAGAGCTCGAGTGCTGGGCTGAAGTTTTAAAGAAAGCTACAAAACTTTGCCTAAGTCCCTTTCCAGAATTGAGAGAAAGGCTGAATCATCCTGTACGCACTGACGGAGGCTGCCTATGCAGTCCAGGAGCAAACTACAACTGCAGAAAGTCTCTTTGCAACCACTGCATGGACACATTGAAGTGTATCACATAGTAGTGTCTACAGCAGTTCTGTGGGCTAAATATGGAGACCATTCAAGTGCAGAGGAAGGGGGTGTGTTCTTAATAATGAAGTAAAACATGGAATAACAAGGCGATGTGGGGAGGCTGTGAAACCTCACAGAGTCACAGGTGGTGCTTGGTGTGAGCAAGCCTTGCTGAGCGCAGGTGCTGCTCAGAGCTCTGCGTGCAGATGTGGTGCCTGGTGTTCTGCTACACCTGTGATGTGAGCTGCAGGATGGGGCAAAAGGAGGGATCTGAAAGACATTTGGCCGCTGCCAAAAGGGAGAAAAGCAAACAAATCAGCACGTTGGCAAGGTGTTCAGTTGGAGGACAGTGAGCGAAAAGGCAAGTCTGGGGTGCTTTGCTCTGGAAAGGGGGAGCATGGCCCTTCAGAATGATGGAGGAGCTAAAAAAGAGAAGATCCTTTCTCACTTGTCCAGGAGAAAAGAGGGCAGTGGATGCCCCCGCCGTGGGTGTGGAGTGATGCAAGCTCCGTCCATGGTGCGGCAGGTCACGGGTAGTGCCAATGTTTGGAGTGGGGGTGAATGCCTCAAGAGCCTTGTGGTGCTTGCAGGAGTGATGTGATGCCTGGGCAGCCCTGCAGCCTGTGCAGTGCAAGCTGCAGACAACGGGGCTGGATCAGGGCTCACAAGCCTTAAGTCTCTACCCATGTCTGAGCAAAAGCTCTCGTGTCTGAACAGATCCTCGCAGTGAGCTCACTGAAACCTCGCCACCAACACTGAGAGAACCACATCATACGGTCTAAGCACACTCCAAGCCAGTGAATTACACATCCAAGGCTGTAATTGCCTTGTTATCCAATTAGCAAAACCCAAATGATTTCTCTGTGTCAAAGACAAATCCTTGCATGTATCCTCCTCCTCTCGTTCCCATCACAGCAAGGCTCTGGCAGCGCTCGTGAGGTTCTGCCCGGAGCTGGCACAGGCACAGGAGGACTGGGCATGCTTTGGTGTGCATGCTGCCCTGCTCCCAGCAGCAGCAGCAGCGAGGTTTTGTCTGGGTACAATGCTGAGCAACTCAGCAGTATGCCTGGGTCAGGCAGGTCACACAGATGATGCTCTTGTACACCCTGCAGACCCCATATGGCTCAGTGGGTAGACCACCAAGGTAGGATTGAAAAGGACTTTCTCCTACCAGAAATTATACCCGTATCCTATTATTTCAACCAGGGACAGTTGCTTTTTCTCAGAGAGGAGGGTAGGTGATCCAAATGGTCTCTCTAAGTCATAGAATTGGTGCAACACTTTCTTGCTTGTTCCTCAGTGGATTAACTTACAACAGGGGTACATGCAGAGTGCTCAGTGTTTGCAGTGATCTCATGTGTCTCCCAGGGGATGGGGAGTTTCTTAAGACTCAGTGGCGAGTGATGTAGGTGGGAGCTCAATGTTTGTTTTCAGCAAAAGGAAGAAGAGGCAAAGTCCTCTTTCCCTGCTGGTGGAGACAAGCAAGACCTGGGGATGTAAAACCAAAATGCCAAATAAAATAAATACATATATATCAACATGACACAATGTGTGAATCAAATACTTTGCCCTCTATCATGTGAGGTTCTGTGGGACTCTGGGATGGGCATACCACACTCATCCCCTGCATTGCTGAACTCCCTGCAGCATGGCACGGTGCTGGAGGACTGGCTCAGGGACAAGGCTTTGTGGTAGGTGGTGGCCAGTGCCACCCTCCAAGGAGACACAGATGCTCCAGAGCCCTCTGCTCTTCAGACTCACCCCCCAGGTCCTGCCCCATGCGGGGGATCTCAGGGAGCGTGTCCCACATCCTGGGCTCCCGGCCAGCCTCTGCTCAGGCTGTCCCACTCTCACCCTCACGCAGATGACTTGCTTGGCCCCATCTCTGCTTCCTTTCTCTCTGGCATCTTCAGACATGGCAGGAGCAAAACAAGACTTTGCTGCCGTCCCAGGACGTGGTGCCAAGGGACACCCTGCATGAAAAGTGTCCCTGGTCCAGACCCCCTTCCCCTTCATGAGCATCTGTCGTCTGTGCATTGCTGCAGCCTGACATGATGTGTTAAACCACAGCGCTCCTCAGATATGGCTCGTTTGGAAAGAAGACAACTGGGGAGACCACAGTGTACTCGCTCTCTCCATGCTCTCATTCCAGTAGGAACGTGATTTTTTTCCTAAGGTAAAGACTTGCCAATTGATCTTACAAATCCAAACATCTTGCTGGCTATGTTTGTGCAGCCATAACTCTTTCATGTGGACCAGTTTCATAAGCACATCACCTAATAAAACCGGAATGATCCATAAGGAGATTTCTTCTATATAATTATTCCATCCACAGTCTGAAAACTAGTTATGATTGTATTTATGGTCTTATTAGATGTGTGCTACCTTTCCAGCATAGCTGGGAAAGGAAGCATTTGTCTGAACTAAAGGGTAGGAAGTCAGATAGGGCTGTCTGCAAGCATCAGACACTCAGACCATTGCCTTGTCTCAGGAATCAAGGGAGATTTAAGGCAACTCTCTGCTTTCGATGCTGCCAGACAACATTGGGAACATTGGGAAGGCTTTTTTTTTTTCTTTTTTTCCTAATCTGTGAAACAGTGAGAAACCATTAGGTGGTGCAGAAAAGCAAGGAGGACACAAGCATTAGGTCTGTCTGTGCTGGCAGAAAGGCTCTGCCTTGACACTGGGAGGGAGACCACCAAGACCTGTCTTTGCCAGAGGAGGGGAGCACAGCCAAAGGTTCATCCCAAGCGTTTGTAGTGAACGATGTTTTTTGAGATTTGGTTCCCACAAGATTTTCCTTCTCATTAGTGCTTGATTTGTCATTTTGTGTTGTTAACATGTACCTTAACTGTAAAACTGGAAGAAAAAAAAATCTTCTGCAGATCTATTTAATAAGACACGGGCACAAATGGCATTACAAGATAATTCTTTAATATGTGAAAATTAAATCTGATGGAGAATTTATGCAATTGAATCACTTATTTATTTAGATGTTCAAAGCACCTATCCATAACAGTGAGTAAATTAAAAATACACAAGCAGGGATAATCCCACAGGATCAAGCCAGTATTAATCTCTCAGCCTCTTGCTGGAGACAGGCTGTCTGAAAGATTTTTTCCTTTCTCAAGTATGCTGGCTCAGTTTGCACGAGGCAAACGTTCGGTATTTCTATTAAGTCCCTGTTATTAAACCCCAATCAGTCTGTTGTAAAACTCAGCCCTTGGAACTAGACAATGAGATTTGGTTTCCTCCTCTGGCTATGGTGTGCCAGGGACGTCTCTGGGGAGCAAAAGCAAATGCAAAGTTTTTAAATAGAAGGGCTTCTCTCTTTCCCTGGCATTTCAATAGGTACTTGAAGGCGAAGGAAAGAGCTTTAGGCTCCGTGCCAGACTCCGTGTCTATAGGAACCCAGCCCTTTTGCTTATTTCCTGAAAAATTAAGGTGAATTGAATATGATTAATTCTACTTCTTTTATTATTCCTGCACTGATGCCACTTCATTATCTCAGCGAGGTAGGCAAGCAGCCCGTTCCAGAGAATGAGGAAGGGAAAGGCCCAATGAAGAGGTTTTAAATGCCACCTGTAGACAAATTGAAAATTTCCCCTCAAAGTGCTAATCTTTTCTTTATTGCTTTAATGACAGTATACTTGTTGTTCACGGCAAATACTAGTACGTTTATTTAAAAACCAAGCATAGAAAAACCCTGGAGTGCTTCTGGTAAAAAAACCCGAATATTTTATTCATTCTGAAATGTTTCCTCGGTGTTGCAGAGAGTCTGTAATTAAGGTGTTGTTACTTGCTGCTGCAGGATTTGCTGCCCCTGTGCTTTCTGCAGCACAGGGTCCTGAATTCAAAACTCCTTTAAAAAAGGAAAAAAGTCTGGAGAGATTTGCGGTTAGCCTAACAGGAGTCACCCAACAGATACTTAATATTTTTGCAGAATCAACAGTTAGCAGCCATGGAAGAGACAAGGGAGCCGAGGCTCCATTAATGACTAATGCAATCACAGCAAAATTCAGGTTGGAGGGGTCCTCAGAAGGTCTTTAGACCAACCTCCTGCTCAGAGCAGGATCAGCTTGAGGTCAGACCTCAGGTTACTCAGGGCCTTTATTCAATCTGGTCTTGAAACCTCCAAGGTCTGAGACGGCACATCCTCAGACACAGACATCTGCCCTGCATGCGGACACGTAAGTGTTGATGTCTTAATGCGGAGCCAAAATCCACTCTCGGCTCCATGCAGCAGGCCTTTGCTGGGGCTTTTCTCTCTGTCTTGTACTAGCAAGGTTCGTATATATCCCTGGGTATAGTCAGGTCCTGCTTGAAAGCTTTGCTCTCTTAAAGGCTCCACAAAGACCAGAAATAATCAGGCTCTGTATAAATGGGTCTTAATTCAATTACTTAATATAATTGATTTAATTAAGACCGCAGACTAGATGGGATTATTGCTGTCAGAAGTAAGAGTTAGGACTCATACCACTGAAAATTTGGGCATCAGCAGCATCAGCACTTCTTTTTGAGCTTTTTCTCCTGCATCCCCTTTTACTGTCAGGGGAGAGAAACTGAAACTCCAGAACAGAAATCACCCATCTCGTCCTTGCCCAGAGCCCTGATGCAGTGCACCAAGCCAGCCCTGTTGTTTTCCTGTTGAGGGCACAGAAGCATTGCTGGTGCTCAGTCCAAAACACCTTTGGTCTCCTTATTCACCCCAGCTTTGGGCAAAGAGCTATCTCCCATCACCCGTCTCACAGAAAGCAGCTCTGGTCAGGCTGTAGTGGTGTGTGGGTTGCAGGGGGGGTCTGGCAATGCAGATCATCCAGATGCTTCAGGGGCACATCAGGAGCTGAAGCTCTCACTGAGGTTTGTGGGCAGCATCTCTTGGTCAGGAGAGAGGTGCCCGAGTTGCACCATCACAGAACATCCAGTTGACTGTCATCCAGGGACTTCCACAAGCTGTTGCTACCACCACTGGGCATGAACAGACTCACCCTGTGTCTGCCCAAGCACTGCAGCTTTGGCCACAGTGTCTTAGAGGAGCCACCATCTCTGGTGGGGCTGTCACCCCTCCAGGGTGGGGAAGAGCATCCCCTATGGCTCTCATGATCAGAGAATGTTGGACTGGGACATGAATCTCTTCTCTGCCACCCACCTTGGTGCCCAGCACATTGAAAGCTTGGGTGCGTTATCTTCCCAGGCTGGGGCTTGTCTCTGGAGCACCACACATTGCCTCATAGGTGCAGGAGGTACCCACGACCTCACATGGCCTGATGACCGTTTCCACCTGCTTGTGGGCTGGGAGGGATCCTGAAAATAGTTTCTGCTATGGAGACAAGGCCAGGTCTTCACACAGGACCTTTCTCATCCTCTGGCCTCTGCCATGAACCCAGGATCCCTGCAATCTCAGAGCTGGAGCCCATCTTCTAGCTCTCCTGGCTATCAGGACCTCTTCCTGGATATTCAGGCAATTTGGCTCCCTGCCTTCCTAGAGGTAGATCCAAGCCTCCTAATACATTTTTCCCCAAGGAGAACAAAGTGATTTAGAGCTCAGGGGATCACAACTTTTGAACGCTTCAGCCCCTTGCTCTCCCCTGGATGGTAGAACCATTATGAAACCCAGCTCCTGATAACTCATCCTGACAAAACAGGGCAGGTTTTGGTTTAATTACAGTTCTTAATTCATTTTGTCACTGCAGAATCTGCAGCCTGATGGGAAAAGGGAAATTACGTTTCATGAATGGCTCCCATCTCTCAGCACCTGCCGGAGAGTTTAGCAGGGTAAGGCATTCACACTCCTGTCCTTGGCCAGAACTGGCTGCCACTGCCTGCCTGCCAGCTCCTCTTCTCTGAAAGCCCCTCCAAGCTGGGCAAGCTCAGGCTGCCAAATGATCCTCCTTCCCCTGCCCTCCTTGCTCTGGGTCTCTGCAATGGCAACAGAAGGCAGGTAGTGACCAAACCTGTGGGTAAAGGTGTTTGGCAAAGCGGCTGCGCAGTAGGATCAAGGCTGCAAGCTTCTCGTGAAGGACCCTTGGAGGTCCTGCTGTAAAGGAAAAGAGAGACGGGTTCAAGCTCTCTTTCTCTGTGGGCAATAAAACTGAACAGTTGGTTTTGCTCGTGGGAGGCTGCATCCTCACGGTGTGTGAAGATACCACCCTTCCTAGGAGAGCAGAAGAAAGTCTTGGTTGCCATGATAACTAGCAGCAACAAGTCCCCTGCATGCAGGGAGCTGGCAAGGGGGAACTAGAGCTCCTACAGGAAGAACCATCTCCATCACAGACTGCCTCTGTGCCATGCAGATGTGAGACCAAAGCACGGAGATGCCAGTTTGGTCATTGTTGTTGTCCCCCACAGTCCAGTTAGCCAGGCTTCCTGACCTCTTTACTAACCAAAGCAATGGGTTCCCACCAGTCTGGTCCTTGCTTTTCATCTTTGCTGCAATGGTGCAAGGTTTACCAGCCACCATTTCTGTTTCCTTGTAGTGTTTCGTTAGTTCTGTTACCTTCTGCTCCTCTTTCTGGTTCCAGTAAACCCCTCCTTGCAACATCAGCTGTTTCCCATTAATCCTTGTTTACTAGAAATGTACATATTTATTGCTTTTTATCTTGTTTAATCTATCAGGTCTTACAGTCCCTATTCATTGTTCCTGCTTCCCTCCTAACTCCCACCCATTTATCTTCCTCTGTTATTGCATCTGCCCGAATACAATTTGATTATCTCCTGCCAGTTCTCATGCCAGCCCTGTGCTCCGTGCTGTGACTTGATTCTGCAGAACAGTTGGTCTCCCAAAATCATGATTACCGGAGTTATGGTGGAGACAGGAAGAAATTCCCTCCACAGATCTGGTGTCCTCTCTTCCTTACTTAGTAGGCAAATGGGGTTAGCATTTAATGGGTTGTCTGTCTTCGGGGGCCTAAAAAATCTCTAGATATTTTCTTCCACAAGTCCATGCACCTGTGGAATAATTGCCGGAGGTGACTTAGAAATTAAACTTATATTCACATTTTAAAGAAAGGTACAGCATTGAAGGAGCTTCCAGGGTGGAGTGCGGCTGATATGCATGGAATCCATTCCACGGGAGTTCCCTAGGCCTGCAACCTTAGACGTTAGCAACACCAGGGGAACTTGGTGTGCCGAGTCTAAGAGCAGCTGCATGGAGGGTGGAGCGGAGTGGAGACACCGCGGCCAGGCTCTGTGATAAATGGGAACTTGAAAGTACCATGGAACAATGACAAGCTGCGTATTTGCTACCCTGGGCCAACGATCTGTCATGTTTTGGCAAAATGCTGTCCTTTTGGTGAACTTTGCTCATTCTAATGTCGTTATAATACCAAAACACACCTCCATCCCAAAAGCTACCCGCCTCTCATTTAGCCCATAGCTAGACAACAAGATTCAAGCTATTTAGTTACTAGTAGTAGAAATAGAATATTAGAATGTTGTGTGTTTTGAAACTCGTAACTATAGAACCCTCACCAGGTAGTTGTTGTTTTGTATTAGGAAATTAATAGAAACTGGATGAAACAATGAAGAATCGAATAGAGAAGTTTTGTTTGAGCCTTGTAATTATAGGAATGTTGCTTGGATATCCCCTTACCATCTTGATTTGAATAATCAATAGACACCAGTAGAAGTGACCAAAGATTATTTTGGGATATGAATATTGATAAAGTTGTATAATCAAAGAAACCAATCATAACAAAGATATGTATGACTAGAGTCACTCAAGCTCCACCTGAAAGGTAAAAAATAATATATATACAGCTTAAGAGAGAGAGGATGTTAGGGAAGATACCATCATCGTGTGCCACTCCGACTTCTGGGATCAGTCGATGGGCTGAGCCTCTCTTCCCTCCCATCAGGACACCTTTGGGTAAGATTCGAACACTTGGTCATACCAAGTGCCTCCCTGGGAAACTTAGAAATCTCTGTAGAGTCGCTTTACATCTTTTAACACATTTGTAGCCAAGCAGTGTTACTCATACTCTTGGTATTTGCACGTGCTTTGCAGACAGTGAATTTATCACTGGCGAGCCAAAGAACCTGCGTATCTGTTGCTTAAATAAACTGCACTATTCATTAATCTAGCCGTGATAGTTCTCATTGAATGCGACCAAACCCTTTAAGTCTGGCCGTGGTAGTTCATGGAACGCAACTAGACTGAAGGCGTATCACGTTATTTGTGCATCCGTAATCGTGATAGTTCAGTAAGCTGAACGCAACCAGACTTAGAACGATGAATTGGGCATCACTCCAAATTACTTTAACGCAACAGCACCCAACAGGCAAATAGCCACTCTGAGTCACCCTGAGGTCCATCTAGCCTGGTATCTCCAACAGTAACCTCCAGCAAGTCTTTACAGAAAAGTTTTAAGAAAGGCCAGACGTAGAAAGCAAACTCCCCAAATAAACCTCCTGGCTTCTGCAGTTCTGCCCATACATCCTCCTGCTAACGAACACCAGGACCTTTGCTGCACTTTCCCTTGGGGACCTCTTGGCTCTGGTCAGTGCTTGTTGTAATCCTGAAGTGACGCCTCTCTTCCAGGTTTCAGGAGCCCCAACTTGCTGCCACAGAGCTGCTACCAGCGCTCTTGGGTACCGCAGGGGCAGAGCCCAGTCCTGTACATGCAGCCTGAATGTGACCCTGCCGGATCACCTCTTCCTCCCAGGAGCTCTGGGAGGAACATCTCTGCTGCGGGGCTGCCCAAGGCCAACCAGGGCTTATACCTGAGCCATGTGAACAAGCCGCTCCTTCCTTGCGGATAGCTATCTCTCTGTCTTGCTTGCCAAAGACAGAGTGATTGGGAGTGGGGACATGACTTTTTCTGGGGAAAAAGAAAGCACGATGAGGCACCTGGGACTCAGGGAAAATTGTGGGCTTCTTTCCAAGCTACAGATGGCCCCCAGCAGTAAGGTGGGTCAGAAATGCATCTGCAAGGACTGGGTCAGGCTTTGAAACTACGCTACACCAACTCCAGCACCTCAGCTGCGGCCCCTTTTCCACTTTTCTCTGTATCACAGAGCAAGGACATCCACCGTGGCAGCTGAACACACCAACGTGACCAATGTCACAACAAATGCTAGGCAGTGAGTCAGGAGCCAGCCTGGTCTTTTGACAAGCATTTGCCTTCCCACATGGTTTGTTCAGGGTCTTTGGCTACTTTCCTAACTCCAGCTAGGTCACGGTGTAATATTCCCAAAAGACACGAAGCAATTTGGGCATGTAATTAGCTGACTTATTAGAGGGAAGGCATGTGCAATGCAGATTGATATCAGGTAGTAGCTCTGGGTGCAAAGGCAACACAACCGAGAACATCTGCTCAGAGGAAGGGCAGCTGCCCATCGACCCTGGGGGTGAGATGGGAGAAAAGCTGCTGGCAGCATTGCTGGCTTTGGCACACATCCATGGTACAGACGAAGGGTGGACGTGTGATATCCATTTGCAGCTGACTAGTGCTAGGGCTGCAGGTTGGACTCATTGCCAGGAAGTCCCTAGACTTAATCCAGCTCAGTTCTGCTAAACTGGGAGACACTGGGGTACGCTGGGGGGAGCCAGTGCCATGTGCCATCCTGAACGGGCCTTAGATCCTTTGCAAACCAGTTATCTCATGGACCACTGACATGCAGCCACTTCTGGTGCGGCTTCTGGCCACCGGCCAACAGTTCCCAATAAGCACATCTATATGTTAGCAGCAGGTGAAGAAAAATCGCGTGTTCGGTTGGAGTTAAGGAGAGGGAAGGCCATGCTCGTACTCTGTCAGAAAGTGGATGGGCATGAAGCTCTGAAATGGGATCTCTAATTAGGGGAACCTTCTTAGAGATGTCAGTGTGATGGATGGCAGACTCCGTACTGCACATCACTGCAAATTCAGCCATAATCTCCTCCTTCGGTGCCCAGAGGAAACATCGCTCTAAAAAAATCCTAATTCCTGAGTGTCTATAACTCTCTGCTTCCAGGTTCCTCTGCTCTGCCCAATCGTCCCCAAAACTGCCTCTATCTCTGCTATTGGGGTACAGCCTCCGCTGCATGCCCAGGTTCTCCCCTTTCCGTGGAGCATGTGGCCCTCAGAGGCTGTGAGCTGTAGTGTTCAGCAGCTCCTCTCCCTTTCCCAGACTCAGAAAGTAGGTCAGAAAGTGGGAGATCAACGGGTTTCCTTTCATGTTGATGGCTTTGCACAGCGCTATGGGGAGGAAAGCAAATGCCATCCTCCTGCTTCTCTTCCAGGAGCAGGACAGATGCTGTTTAGCAGGAAAAAATACAATAGGATGATAATTAGGCTGCTTGTATTTGAACGCTTCATGGTCACCGTGGACTTCAAAGTTTACACAATCTCCTGGAGGGGGGCAGCTTAGCACCAGCAAAGGGAAAAGATGAAAGAAACAGTCATAAATGAAGGGTAGAGAGCACAGACTTCACTGCACAGTGCTGGCAAGCACGGCCGGCTAGGGTCAGCAGGCAGGCAGGCTGTTTGTCACATCCAGCACACAGCCCCTTCCACCCAGTGCAGCAGGCGGCACCAGACAGGCTTCCTCCCACCCTGAGCCCTGGATAAAGGGCCGCTGCAGAGGAGAAGGTATCCCCCCGTCTGGTACAGGAGAAACCTCAGGGGTACAAAGTGATCCCTTAAAGTTAATTTGCGTTTTGCATATGGGGTAGAATATGTCTTAAATTATAAACAAAGGCTATGTATTTAACACGCCCTAACAGCAGGAGGCAGCCAAGTGCAGTGTCCTGGCCCCATGGTGAGCTGAAGGGTTCAGGTAGTGCTGGGGCTATTCGGAGTCCCCAGCACTACCTGCAGCCCAGCTGCAACAGCTGCTGAGGGAGATGCTTGGTGAACCTGTCTTGCCCTGTTGGGTAGGGATGTGGTGCTTGCAGGAGGTGGCAATGACCCAGAAATCAGGCCTGGAGCAATCTTCATCCCATATACTCCACTGAATGGGACACCAAGAGTCAGATATGTCTGTTTCTGTTGAGTCTGCAGCATATGCTGAGATTCCCCACCCTATCAGAGGAGGATAATCCTATAGACAGGGCAGTAGAGTAGGACAGGAGTCTGTGGGTTTGGACCTTGGCATGGGACAGACTCCTCACCTGACTCCACAGGAGTCGCTTAGCGCTGGAAGAAAAAACCAACCAACCCAAATTCCCTGACTTTGGTGCCTGTGAGTCTCCTGCTGTGACACAGGCCTCGTCTCTGGCTGCTGGATGACAGCACCCTAAGTGAGAGGTGGATCTCCCAGCTCATCTAGAAGCTGGGCAGCTCCCAGAGGACTGTGGAGGGGCTGGGAGCCAACTGGGGAACTCCCTGTGGCCAGCAAGGTAATCCCTGGAGCCCCTTGGAAACTGTGAACACAGGAGTCAGATTTGGCATTGATCACAGAGATGAGTCTGCACCTCCCTGGGGATTCACAGCCAGGAGTTCTCAAAAGGAGAAGTGATCACACCTCCCTTTCTCAGTTCCCCTGTCCAGAGAGGACAGGAGTCTCCAATGCAGTCCCCTGGGGTAGTGCCTGACAACAGGTATCACTTTGACAAGGACATTCCTGGCTCACTCCCAATGGCACCAGAGCAGAAGGATGCTCTCTGCTGGGATGCTCTTCTGGAAGACACTGGCCCTTGGTGGGGTGCTCCCACCTCACCCTGGCAAGGGAGGATGATGCACCCTGATCCTGCTGAGCTGTGCTCTGGTAGGACACAGGAAGGGATGATTAATGCATACAATAAATATGTTAATCCACAGAAATAAAATCTTCCTAATTAAGAAATGTCTTCTGAGGCTTTTGCTTCTCCTTTCCCAAGCTGCTGTGTGTGCACGGAGCATCTCCATCTACTCTGGGGTGATTAGCAGAGGGACCTATAGTGCCAATCACACACCATTCATCCGAGCTCAACAAAGGGGATTATTCCCAGCTCCTTCTCCTTGGCAGAAAAGGGTGAGTGTGCTCCTGCACCGCTGACTCCTTTCTCCTTGTAACAGTATCAACTATGCCGGAGAAAAGCAGGATTTAAGCTAATGAAAGGATTAGAATAATCTCTGTGTAACCCAGGGCTCCATAGCTGCTCAGATCTGTAATGCACAGCCATCCGTCAGCCTGTGCTACAGCAGCAACCACCAGCAGCCTCGATCCGGGCCCCTCTTGCATGTGCCACATTACTGTCCAGGAGAGGAATTGGATCAATGAGTCCCCTGTGCTTTGCAGGGATGTCCATAAGGCCCTTCAGTACTGATCCTGCTCATTTCTCTATCCACCAATGCCATGGTCCACCGCTGGATGTGGATACCATGGTAGTACACGCTCCTGCCCATGTGGCAGAGAGCTCATGTTGTTCCGTCCTATCGATGTCACCATGGAGGTTCCTGAATATTTGCTCAACACTTTCCACTCGTGCTCACATACCCTGAGGGAGAATTGAAAGGTCCTGGATTTGAAGGCAGGTGAGGTCCCCGTGACTAACTAGACTGAGCTTTTCATGCGGGTCAGGCCAGATAGTCCCACCTGCTGACTCCTGCACGGAGTCCACTGCTTCTGGATGAGCTTGAGTGCACCTTGTAGAAAAAGTACTGGGATTCAACTTATTCCTAGTGATGGGCCCCCAGTGGTTACTCCCCTGTTAAAGACTGCATTGTGTGTCCAGCCCAGATGTGTCTGCCTGCAGCTTCTAGCTCGTAGGTGCCTTTGCCTGCTGGATGCAATGAGAAGTCTGGCACTGGTCAGAAATCTCTTTGCTGGTAAGTCCCCAGGAGGTGCAATCATGTCATCATTTCACATTTTCATAGAGCATGTCGGTCATTTTTGATTTGCAGACCCCTATTTTTTTTTTCCCGTAAAGGTGCAAAACCTCCTACAGCAGATGTAATGTTCTTGGCTATGTCTATCTGTCTTGCCTGAATGGAGAGAAAATTTTAACAGCAGTCCAGTGACTCTCCTCTGTCTTCAGGAGCTGAAAACCACAAATGAGGCATTTTGGTCTTTTGTTAAAAGGCATATTTTCTGATCCTCAAATAACTTCTGCAGGTCTTTCCTGAATTCTTTGGTTTTGATGCTTTCTGAAATATGGACTCTGGAACCGGGCTATGTATCATACTCACTGTCATACGGGACTGGATGTTGATAAATTGGAGGGTGATGGAGATGTGGAAGGGATATTTATGGCAAGGCAGGAAAAAGAGGCTCTGTTGGATCAAAAGGGAAGAGTCTGCTCACTGTTGCTCTTCCTTCTTGAATCCTGGACCTCCTTTCTTGCTTTGAGGCCAGAACTGCCTAGGTAAGAGCATCACACAGATCATTTCAGCTTTAAAAAAAAAAGTTTTTTCTATGCCTTTCCCATTTTAGTTTCTCTCTTCTGAACGTATTTTCTATTGGAAACACCCAAATTTCAAAATTAAAAAACAGAATTTCAAAATAACAAATATTCTGGGATCAAAAACGTAACATCACTTTCGCGAAGCCTTATCTAATGGCATAACTAGCTGACTGAAGGGGTACCCAAGATTCATCTCTCAAGAACAGAAACCAAGAAGAAAAGGTTGGAAGTGACAGATGATGTGTTAGGAATATTGTGAATGTAGTTATAATAAAGTTAAAAAAAAAAATCTACTTTCCAAACTGGGCAAATTTAATGAAAAGTAAGAATTAGAATTAGATGTTGGGATTAGAGCTCAGCATGGCTTGGAGGTGCCTTTCTGATTAGCTCTCATTCCCAGCGGAAATTATTGCCAAATTTTCTGGAAAGATATATATTTTCAGATCCATGATTACTTCATATTTATAAAGTTGGTCTTAAGCTCCATTTCTTATCAGAAGAAATCACTTCTGACAAACAATGAAGCAGCCCATTAATTAGTTGTCTTTAATTCTTTTAAGCTTGTTGCTGTAATTAATGTCTAACTTTCTGAAGTATACTTAAACTGGAATTGTTCCATGTTTAATAGCTGAAATGTCCCATTAGATAAAGTTAATGCAACTGTCTTGGAATGGCAAATAGAGGCCACGAGGCCTTCCTTTAAGGGGCATATAAATAATCTTAATAGAAAACATGTAAGCTGAAATGTGGATGGAATAATGTCAATATCATTAGAAATAGTCTTTCAGAGGCTTGTGTGAACATTAGTTGTTGAGCTTAACGGCTAATTACAAAGACAGTCACATTTACATACTCCGCTGCACAGCATCACGGTACCTGAGCAGAGATGGACTACCTCCCTTCTCCAGCCACCTCCTGAGTTGAACACAAACAGCACCATCACCCCAAATCCAAACGGTGCATAGAGGAGGCTCCCAAAGGCCAGGAGGGAGATGTGCTGTGGGGACAGATCCTGCTCTGGCAGGGGGTGGCTTTGAGCACCTGAAGCCAACCCAGGTCCTCTTCCAGCCAGGGAGCCTCTTCCCCTTGATCAGAGCAGTGTGGGTCTGGGTCTTTAGTTTTACACTTCATTGTGGAAAGGCAGCTGCTGGCCAAGACATTGACCCCTTTCCTTTGGCAAAAGAAAGAAGACATAAGAAAGGACTGTGGTCTCCAACCTGCAGCCAGCTGTGACCACTGCTGCTGTCCCCATTGCTCTGTGCTAAGTTGTGCTGGCCGGACAAATATGCAGTGGGACATGCTGGCCCCTTCCAGCAGTTTCTGTCCTAATCTTGGTCTTAACATCATGGCGTCACCAAGGAACAGGTGAAGAACTTCTTATCTCAGATATTCCTTAAACACCAGTCATACCAGAACTGATGGTTTACCTGTTTCCACCAAAACCAATTTCTTCACTGTTCAGCTCATTTTTTTATGTACTTAGTTTTCATATATCATTTTCCAGCAAGTCAAACTGATACATCTTGGTCTGTATATAAAAACACCAGAAGTTTGTCTCATGGCCAGAAGGAATCCATGTCATCCCCCAGTCTGCCACATCCCACAGGACAGGGGACATGACTCCTTCAGGGCATTGACCGTTTATGGATGAAATACAGCGTATATTTTAGAAAGACATCCAACTTACTGCGTGCTTCAAGCGGCAGGTAAACTACCATCCCTGACTGTGGTATTTCAGTTTTAATCTGGATTAGCCTAGTTTCAGGTTTTTGCCACTGGTTCCTGACCTGCCCTTGCCGGCTGGATTCAACGCTTCGCTATCTTTCCTGCCGGTAAATTCATGATTGATTTGTGGTCTCTCTTTCTCCTTTATATATTAAATTGTTCCTTCAGCCCATTCCCAGCAGGACTGTGCTGTTGTTACGCTGTTTACTCCTCCACTGCCCTAAACCCTGAGACCTTGCAGGCCACATGACTTAATTTTTCTTGTGCTGATATGGCATGTTTTCCCTAGTTTTGGACTGGGCATTAGGCTGCAACATCTTTACTGCCCATTGCTAATATCTCAAGGATCTGACTCAGTCTGAGTATTTGCAGTTATGCTTTTCAGGAATTTGAAGCCAAAGACATAAAATCTTCCTGCAGCTAGACTTTCTTTAGCAGAAAGATCAAAATATTATAGTGAAAATAGTGACTTTTAAAGCAAGAAACAAGAAATATCTGTATTTGTCTTGCCCCGAGCTTGTTCATTCTCAAATTATGATCTAGGGAAGCCTGGCACCTTGCTTAGGAATATGTCTCAGATACCGCTGTCGTACTGTTCACTCAAACCAGTCACTGACTCTCTTGAGAAGGTTTGGCATTTAGTCCAGCTGTTTTTCTTTCCTATGTGATTGCAAGACTTTCCTTTCCTTGTTCAAAATAGCTTTGGGAGTTCCACTGAGATGGAAGCAGTGTGAGCAAAGTGCTTTTGGCAGGATGCTGAGTTTGGGTGTCTGCCTCCAGCGAGGGCTAGTCTGACCTCTTCTCCATCCTCCTTCTTCCTCCAGTAGGTGCCCACTGTCTCAAACCAGTATGGTTGCTTGGGAGCCTGCATCAACCACAGAAACACTGACTGTTCAGACATCCTTATGCAGAGATTTTCAAACCTTTAGTTATTTCTGTGGCGGTTTGCTGAACTCTTTCCAGTGGGTCAACCTCCTTTGAAAGCCTGGGACTTAGAACTAGATTTATGAGCCAGTGACAATCTCATTATTGTCGTGCCAGAGGAAATACTGTCTCTTATCTACTTAACTTTGATCCCCATTTTACTCTTTGCCACTACTGTGTGCTGGCAGCTCACAGTGGTTTGGTTTCCACCATCCCACTGACCTCCTTGGGTGACTGTCCTCCAACACGCAGTTCCATGCATTATGCCATCTTGGTTCTGGTCGCATCATTCTCAATTTGTTTTTAGCAGGCTTAAAACATCTGTTGAATCCTGAAACCAGGCAGTCAGGTTGTGTAATGAATTTACTCATGACAGTCATCATTTACCATCCCAACAAATGCCATGGCATTGGCTACTGTTGTCAACAGCATTTAATACTGAATTCAATGTTATCTCAGGCTGAGAATAGCTCGTGGTGGAACCTATTAGAAACACCTCCAATACGCGGCAGATCGCCATGAGAATTATTTATTAAAAAACTTCCCCAAAGCTGTAGAGGCATCGTTAATTTTGCTTAGTGATAGTCTTCAGATCAAAATGTTGGACAATGCTGTCAAATGCTGTGGTACAGCCTGAAACATACAGGTGGAAGTCAGCTCACCAAATTTCTCTTTCTTCAGTATAGATATCTACAGGTGAAACGTTCACCCTGCCTTTCCTTATGGCCAATGAACAGGAATTGATGCTTCATAAGTGCAGTCACCTGGCAGGATTAATGGACCCTGCTGTCGGCTGTGGCTCTGGTGCTGGGTCTGAGGATGGTCACCCGCCCCCACACTGGGCTCCTCGTGGTGGCAATGGAGGGCTGCCACAACAGGGTCTCAGCCCGGGTTTCATGTCACTGATCTCCTCTCTAACACCTAACAAAGCTGCAGACCCCTCCTGTCACCCACTGCCATTACCAAGAAACTCCTTTCCTTGCATAATTTTGCCCATTTCTTCGCCAGCACTGCAGCTGTTGACATCTTGTCATGCAGGTGTTGAGAGATTTCTTCCAGCAACAGAAATAATTCTTTTTGTGTACCATCTGCCTTTTTATTATTTAAATTGCAATAAACATAGCAAAGTCCTCCCCTAGGTTGGTTCCCTGGTGTGTTTTTGATATATTTATCAAAATACCTCCCCCAGTTTTATTAAGCATAAAAAGATGAACTGTAAAACCTTAGAAATAGACCTCAGAGCTTTTCTGTTGTAAATGTGAAGACTGGCAGGTAACTCTAGGAACTCGCTGGGGCCTAATCATTGTTTTGGGGGTTTTATCTCTCTGAGAAAGCTTTAAGGCACACAACATTTGATGAGTCTCATTGGGCAGTTTCCTGGGTATGAAGAAATGGGGCACTTGGCTGAACATGAATCAGCAGCTCTCGCAGGCAATGCTCAGGCAGATACTTGAATAGCAAGAATCTGCTCAGCGAATATGCATGACTTCAGCTTCTCAACACAACGGAGGAATGCCGTTAAAGGTTATAGCCAGCAGCAACATCCCAGGATGCATATTTTACATCCCTTCATTATTTTGAATGCTGTGCTCTTGTAGGAGCTGGAAGATTCATAAAATGTATTTAAATTTTTGATATTCAATTTATTTTAAATCTCCTGTCTGGTGCCTGTAATCTGATTTAGCAAGATACATAAACCAATTTAGTGCAGTCTGTGTGACCTCTTTCCCATCCTGCCTGCACTCAGTACTGTAGAGAAGGCTGAGTATGGGGTTTTTATTTGCATGTGTGAAAAGAAGATAAATAAGAAGCAGAGGGAAAGGTTTCGCCAGAGTCTCTGTTCTCAATGCTTCACTGTTTCTAGGAAAAAAGATTCTTCTCTGAATTGAATTTCAGGCCAGAAGTGTGTTTGTTTTTCCATCTCTGTGTTGAATAATTGTTCTACATATGCACAGAGAATCCCAGGAGAGGGATTGCTGGGTGCGCAGGGAAGAGTCCCTCATCATATTTATCAGTCTGCTCTCGCTGGGTGTGCTGGCACTGCAGAACAGGTCTAAGGACTAGACTCAGGCTGGTACCCTGACCATCCAGCTGCCTTTGCCCTTTGCTGGGGACAGTTTGTTGTGATTTTGGGGTTCAGACGCCACAATCCTGCTGGAATAACAGGAATGTTTATGCCTTTGCTCCCAGGGCCGGTTAGCGTTTGCGTAGTAGCTAATGCGATTCTGCAAATCAGAGTCATTATTTCAAGCATGTCTCTCCAAATGAGAATAATTATTTCAAGTATCTTCTGTGGGGTTTAAGAATTAGTTTTAAACTAATACGTACACAATAAACTGTAACAACGTAATTACTTAAAGTTTGTTGCAGCTTCCTGTGAGATCATTCCCAGGAATCCCTAATCGCTTTTGATCATTTTGGATCTCCTCTGCTGCTTCCAGCACAACAAGCTGATCTGAAGCAACTGTGAAAAGCATAATGGACTGACTGATAGGAAATATTGGAGATATCCACAACCCAACCGGACACAGCCCTGGACTACCTGCTCTACTGACCCTACTTGATCGGGAGCATTCACGATCTCCAGAGGTCTCTTCCTCAAATATTCTGTGATTCTGTGAAAAGAGTCTTCCTCTTTTTATTTTCTTGAAACTGTGCCTTTATTCCATACCATACAGAGAGCTAAGAGCCTGACAGGGGATGGGTCTTTTCCATTATCCTGGCACACTGCTGCTGATATTAATGAACTATGAAGCCAACAGCATCTTATGTTGGATGTTTCTTAGTGAGGGGTGAAACAGGTACCACCTTCAGTATGCCAAGGCCGCCAGTACCCGTTATGTTAATTAACATGTTGCTTATGTCACTCAACAGCGATAGCTTTCCCTACTCATCATTATAATGTATCGTTATACATACCAGGTGGCTTGTCAGTATTTTAATCTCTCTCCTCGCTTTTTTGGTTCAGGTCTTTATATATTTGTACCACCATTAGGTCAGGGTAGGAGCATCCCTCTTACAGCCCCTGCCAGACTCTGAGCATCTGCAAATTCCGCAAAAACACCTGCTATTCTAGTGAAAAAAAAAGTTGAGCTGGGCTGGTCATTGGCACCATGGAAAAGACTTCTCAGTGGGGCAGGCAAATATATCTGCAAATGTCAGAGAGGTCCTTGCCACCAAACAAGATCTATAGTGGTTGTTGGCAAGTCCAAATGCCATAACATCAGCTGGGCCATAACAAAAATAATGATAATGGAAACTCTTTGGAGCACAAGCAGACAAACATCACCTGAGTTCAGTCATGGCCCAGCATTCCCTAATTATGTCCGTGGCAGCCAGGGGAAACCGCAGCACGCCCCGATCTGGCTTATCCAGCGTCCCCACCACTGGACCGTGCATAAGGCTATTGTGGACAGTATCCCACACATGTTGCGATGACATTTGCTGTGCAGATCAAAGCAGGCATAACATCAGAATCCATGTCCTTCTGCTGCTCTTTTCATTTCTGAAAGACAAACTGGGAAAGCCTCACTGAAAAACTTGGTGCTGTCCCACAAGAGACGAAGCAGCAGGGAATCGCAACCGGGTTTTTCAAAGTAGCGTCTGCTCTCTCTAGGAAGCACTTTCCATTTGTTGTACAAGGAATTACATATCAAGATTCTTATCTAAAACAGCTGAAAGGCGTATGAAATTAGCATGTGCGTGAAATGGCTCCATTTTCCAAAGAAACTATTGCAGTCAGCAAAGAACTGGTTAATGCAGTGATGGAGGCAGTAGGGTGCCATGACAGTCCATGCTCGTGGATGCTAATGATGACGGAGGATGACATCTTTCTAAAGCACCACCACACTTGGTCTCTGATGTTCATTGGTAGGCTGGAAAAGCATCAGCACATGCAGAAAAATCAATGTCCTAAATGATGCACTGCAGTGGGTATCTTAGACCAGTTAACATGAATGGTCAGCATATGTGGATAGGATTGCACCGTGAGATACTGCAGGAGTGGGCACCAGTTAGGCCAAATGCACAAACCAAAGCGTGCACAATCTTTCTAAAACCCACGCTGTCATTGTGGGAGTGCTGTCATAGTTTGTAATAGTAAAGGAGGGGTCATACGGCTCCTGCTCTCTGAATGTTCAGTTTGGAGGACCGCTTGGTTTGGGACCCCTTGCAAAAACTTGCTCTGATTTGTCCTTGTTTGGCACAATGGCTTCATCAATAGTGACGTGGGATCCTCCATGCATTGCAGGGCTGTTGCCAATCCCGTACATTCACAAACTAGCAGATGAGTCTCCCTAAATGTTGGGACATGGTTGAATACCATGACGTCTGTGTATTTGCTTTATGGTTTTGAAGGCCATGTTTCCTCATCCTCCTTGATAATCAGAAGGATAAGAATTAACTGAAAAAATCCACCTGAAATTGTGAAACGGTTGTGTTGGTTTTGGGTTTTTTTTAAAAGAAAGTATTTCTTATTGTAATGAAATGGCAAGGATTGGTAACCTCCAAACCGCAGAAGTTCCAAACAACCTATGGAAGTACTGAGTCTATCTGCTCATTGAGAGGGAAACCAAGCAATTCAGCCTCCTCTAAAGCTGTGATGGCCTGTGATGTCTCTGGTATGGGGGTGAACTGTTTTTCCCTAACGACTCTAATTCAATTCCACTAGTAAAAGAAAGACATGACACTGACCCTTCTTCCACTTCACTGATTCCACTTCTCCCACTTCAGCTCTGCCACATGTCACTGAGGATGCTATTGTGGGAAGCACAGGCTCACTGTTGCACTGTAAATAGGAAAAAATTAAAAAATTTTAGGGCACAAAGTAACAAAGAAGGTTGGTGTTTGACCTAGAGGTCTGGGACAGCCTACTCTGCTTGCCCGTTTCTGGAAATAATTTTTAAGGAGGACAACTGAGAGGACAGGTGACATCAGTGACATCCAAAAATATTTAACAGACTTTATAAGCTGAGGATTAAACCAAGCAATGCACAGGAATTGCTCCAAACAGCACAGCAAGGCTGCAGCGAGCTTTGGGGAGTGGGTGGTAAAGGGAACAAAAGCTGTGGGTGAGAGCCTAGGAGAAAAAAGGTCTGACTTTTGAGAGGAAAAAAACCCCCAGCATTTATTGAGAATTCTTTTCTGAGTTAAATTATTTACACTTTCATTAGCTTAATTTCACTTGCTTTTTCTTCACTTTTTTGTTGTTTTGAGTAATAAAAGTATTTTGTTTAAGAAAGTTCTCAGGTTCTAAACCCAAAAAACCTCGGAAGGTTTGATTTAATTTCTTTAATTAACCCCTCCTCCTTCTTTTGACGGGAAAAGGCATTATTTCAGCCACATGGGGCGTAGGATGAGAAGTTGCAGGCAATGAAAGCCTGTTCAGGAGGAGTTCAGGAAGGCAGGAGACCACTGAGGGGGTGCGTGGCGGGGGGCTGCTGAGGTCAACACCATCCCTTTCCTGAAAGACGCCATGGGCTTTGAGATGAAGGCAAACACCCAGAGCCTCGGGTTTAGCTTCCAGCCAAGTACCAGCACAGGCAGCTATAGCAGGCTCAAGGTTGGGGTCTGAATTCAGAGTGATGCTGTGATGGGATCCTCAGCAGATCTTCTTGTTGCTGTTTTAGGTGAATTGCCCTTAAAATAGACTTTTGTTACTAATCCAGTTTGTACCCTGGATCTCCACATATTTGCATGGGCTCACCCAAGGGAATTGAACAGCAGAAGGGATTGGGAAAGAGCATCCTGGACGGCCCTGGGCTGGCTTCGCTGCCACGTTCACCTTTTTACAGGAGCTTGGGAGGCGAAGCACCATTTCATTTGAGGTGGAGCTGTGGGAGAACCCCTACTACTGACCCCTCTGAGCCCTGACAGCTGATACGCTCCTAATCTTCAGGGGCATCAGTGACGCTCACAAAACATGGTAAGAATGTGTTATGGGTAAGCACAAATGCTCATCGGTCTGCCAGAGAAGTGCTGGGCACGTGGTAGAGAGGCTCATGCAGGGGCTATTCTGCATATCTTCACTTTGCAAATATCCAGACATTCAGATTTGTGTCCCAAAGAGCAGTCAGCCAACCTAGTCTAGACTAGCTGTACACAGCTACCAGAGGAACAGCGAGGGACAATGCAGTCTGTTTCTGATAGATTCTCATTAGAAATGAGATGCAAAGTTGGGGCTTTTTGTGGAGACAGGAGTAAGGTTGGGCAAAGAGCTCTGCACAAGCTGTGTGATTAGCCTAAACTGCTTTTAGAAGTAGGGTAATATGTGGTACACTTAACATGCATTTTTTATGTGATGACATTTTTCCTGTAATGCTTATATTCAAACGTATTGCACACAGGGCTCTGTGAAAGTCAACGAGATATTAATTAACCCAATAATGTCCATGAGAAAAAGCAGACATGCAGGTATCAAATTAATTTTAGATCTATTGGGAGAATTATAATGAACTGCATGAGGGCTACAGCCCTGAATCTGGCGTGGCAGAAGGAACATTAATATTCTCTTTGTAAAAGACAGCAGGGGCTTGAGGCTTAGGAGCAATACACTGACAGGCTGTCAGCACTGAGACACTGGGTTGAACTTCACAAACACAGGCAGCCCCCACCACAATTATAACAAAGAAGTTGGTCTTGTCAACATTTTCATCCATCTTCTATCATCTGCTCTTCACTAGGGTTGGGGACAATGAAAAAAAAAATGCAATTAATGTTGTGGTCATTTTACTTGTCAGATTTGCTTGGCACTTCAAATTGTACATAACATCTTGGAAAATGCATAGGTTTGGACTGGAGAGGACAGAAGAGAGTGGAGATGCCCTGTCCCACAACAGCATCCATGGGGTCAGTGGACCCCAGGAGGAACAGGTTGTTAAAAGGGTATGATCCTGCACGGGCTGTTTGCTCAAAGGTGAGCAACTGGAAATCCATGGACGAATTCCATCTCCTTCCCGTCTGCTCCATCCCAACTACCATATCAAGTGATCTTTTGGGAAAGACCTCTCCTAGTGGAGAGGAAACCTGTGAATTACAGAGCAGCATGATGAGTGCTCCTGCCAATTACCTGCTATCCTTTGTAATATTTAAATTATTTCTAAAATTATAATGTCCTTGGGGAAGAAGAGAAACTGTGTTCCGCTAAGTAACATCTTATTAATCAGATTCTATATGGCACTGAATGAATGACTGAAATCAAGTCTATCCGTTAGAGATGATCATGAATGTCAGATTAGCTCAGTAATTATTGAAAAGCTCAGTAATACAGTTCTTGAATGGAGACATGGAAAATTACCTTCCTTCCTTTTAATCAGAGCCTTGTACTCTGTGAGGGCTTTTTAGAAAGCAATGCCTTGAGAAGGGGTGGTTTTGCCTCCATAGAAGAAGGCGGCATACGCTTTGTATGCAAGTCTGTACTGAGGGAGCTTTGCAGCTCCCATCTAGGCAACACATTCAGAGCCCCAAACTTCTCTGGAGATACAGGAGATGACAAATTGCAGCTTCGTGAGAGACAGGGTAGCTCAGATAGGTCGCAAGAGCAGGTCTTGAGGGAGAAGCTGGCAGGGGATGCTCTGAGGCAGAAGCAGAGGCAGAGAGATCTAAGCACCAGGTCTGGTGCTTTCAAAGTGCCCGGCAGGGAGGGCTCAGCTGTTTGCTCTTCAGGCAGCAGCTCTGATCTGTGGCTCTGGCTTTGGCTTGTCTCTAGACAAATGTCAGAACAACCAGGTGCAGCCTGATAATCCATGGGTGCTGAACATCAATTTTTATCCCAGTCAGATTTGGAAAAAAGATTGGACTTTTACATGAAATGAAATTTTAAAAAACCTTTAAAAATCATTCTGGAAGAACTTGAAAATGTTTTTGTGTTTGGTGTAGAATGGAAGAACTGACAAGATGTCTCACTGAATTTTGTGCATTTGTTACTTGAAAATGCAAAGGCTGACAAGTTATTGTTTTGAAAGGAATAACTAAAACATTTTGTTGGGAAATGTTCCACTTTTCAAAGTTGATTAAAACCTCAGCTAAAGAAATCTTTGCGGTTTGGTCTGGTTTTGCAAACGGTTTCAGCAGGCAAACAGAAAGATGTAAGCTCCTCTTTGCTCAGAGGATTTGCCACTACACCAAGGGAAGCACATCTCTTCCAGAACTGCTGGACTGATGCCCTCCAACTGCATTTTCATGGTACCTGGACTCTCACAACCTTGGGAAGAACAGGAGAGGTATACAGGGTGTTGGCGCTACCAATTGTACTTGAAGATTTTCGTTGGGCGATCCATGAAAAGGAAAAATTACATCTCAACTGAGATTACTGCCAGCACAGGGACTCCAAGACCAGTGAGATTATCTTGGACCTTGGAGTCATCCAGCTGCACAGATCTGCACAGAGTTGCTTGGAGGCCACCAGGGCCAGGCTGTCGTTCTCCTGTGGCACAGAAAAACAGTCAACACTCAGTGCCCTGATGCCAATGCAGAGAAATCGAGCCCGCAGGCGACAAAGCTACCAGTAAAAAAATCTCCTGGCTAGACCAGAAAGAAAGATTCCAGGAAAGAATCTGAAATGCAGATGCCAGGGTCATCCCGATGGATCCTCTCTCAGACAAATGGTTTTTAATTGAAAGAAAAGCATAACATTTCTGCCTAGGGCACAGACCATGTCAGGTGTACTCCAAGCCAAGCTCTTGATGAAGAGTAAAGACTATACCAAGGCAAAGTCCTTATTCCCAGGTCAGACGGCATAGGACACTGACCATCCCGCAGCATCTTCCCCAGAACAAACTTTCCTGTTGGATTCAGGGACAGATCCAAGCTAGGATTCACTTTTCCTTGAAAGCAGTCAGCTCCCTACAGCACCTATTCATCTAGGGTCGTCTAATAGATGACATAGACCGTAGATGTCTAATTGCTGTCGCAGTCTGGGCCGGTCACAGCTGGCTCCCCTTCTGTGTCTGGCTCTGTCTCTGCGGAGAGGCAGGTGCCTCAAAGCTGTCCCCTTTAGTGAAGAGGTGAATGTTCCTGGGTGCCTACAATGAGTACGCGGTATCGAGACTGCAAAGCTAAGGCAGGAGAAAGCTACACCCTGAACGCAAAGCTGTGTTGTGCCAGTTGGATCTGCATGGACATGAACCACCACCATGGCTGACTCTGCAGTCTCTACTAAAAGGCAATTACAGAGCAAACAGCAGCAGCAAAAAAACATCAGCCCTTTCTCTTCATGCAGGAGAATGGGAAAGATCAGAAAAGTGAGTGTGAACAGGTCTTTACTCTTATAATTAATTCTCAGCAAGCTGTATTGAAATTGTGCCTCAGAGTGTTTATCATTAAGACAATTATTTTAGGCTGACCTACTTTTCTCTGTCTCTTTAATAACATGGGCCACATCATTACATTTGTACATGGGCAACAGAGAAAGCAAGCTAATTGGTAGCAGCCTCTTTAAGAAATAAAGCAGCCTAATCGTTTGCCTCCTCACGTTCTTCCATTACAGCTGAGGAACTGCAGAAGATGTTCACTGATTAGTCTGTTGAATTATGAATTAGGCTTCTGGTCCCAGTGCAGCTGTTTTCTCCATGTCATTCCTAGCACTTTATTTCCCCATCTGCTTATAAAACCAGGAGCTTGATCCTGCAATAAACACTTCAAATGCTTTTTTTAGAGGCTAATTAATTGTGTTGCATTTCTTGAACACATATAGCTACCCTGGCTTGCATCAAATTAACAATGCTAATTTCTCTACTGCTGTGTGCCCAAACAATCCCTCCTACAGATGAGTTGGAAAATAAAGAGGACTACATCAAACGATTTTTATGTTTCAGGTTCTTACCGTTTTGATTGTTTCTGTGCACAATGCAGAAAGGGTGTCATCAGAGCAGTTGCATTTGCAAACCAGGTTTACCACTCCCAAAGCTACTTGGCTTGATCTATCCTTGCAGGATCCAAAACAATGAAGTGACATTTGCAACTGGCTCACGCCTAATGTTCAGTCCTAATCTCCAGTTGCTGCCTTGGCCCCTGGTCCATGTGAACTGGAAAGGGTGCTGCCTGGCACCTGCGAGCTGGATGCACAGCTTCAGACGACATGGTGCTAATGGGGTACGCTGAGGCCTGACTGAGTGATGAGTGAGGCTGCATAAAAGTAACAGCTAAATAAGAGACTAGTTTAAATTAATGAGCCCTTTAAAGTATACAAGCCACTACGGTCCGCAGTAATTAGATGACAAATCTTATTTTATTGTCCATACCGAGCTCACCGTGAATCAGCTCTGCATGCATGCTTGGGTTGATATACAAGGACATTGGATGTGGCACCCTGAGCAAGCCAGACCACCTTGTGCAGCTGCGATTTGGATGCCAACGGTATCTTGCATGTGCAAGCAAATGTCTTGGCTTTCCAAGCTCACTCAGAGCTCACAGAGAGCCTGGCAAACCCACACAAGCCAACTGGCTGGACTTGGGTCTGCCTCTGAAGGAGGAAACTGAAGGGCGAGGGAAGGCAAGCACAAAGAGCATGGATCAACCCCTCTCTGAGGGGCCAGAGTCCCTTTTTTGCTCCTAACTGGGGGGCAAGTCCACTCCCCCAAGCTGTTCTACAAGCACTTCTTCCTCAGTTTTAATACCTTGGCTTTTGCATCTATAAAGGAGATGCCAAATGTTTTGGTTGGAGGTCGAGCTGATGCTGTGGGTCCATCTTTCTGTCAGACAGCAAGTTTGCAGCTTTGCTGGGTGGGGACAAAAGAAGAGTGTTTGGGGGATAGTGTGAAAGAGGCAGGCAGGGCAGGAAGCGTCAGCCCCAGCTTTATACATCCCAGTGGAAATGTCTTTTTCTGCATGAGTAGCCTATGGTCTCCTCACAGTCACGAGAGAGAGAGAGGTCCTGAGGGGCATTGGTCTAAGCCATATTAGACATTTCCTTTAGGATGAACTGAATAATATCCTAAGTGTGTCAGTTCTCAGGTGGCAGTCAGGAACTTGGAATGGCCAGCTCAGAATGGAGATGTAAAATAACAGGTGAAATGAGCTCTGTTCCTTCTACTTGACCCACTACTTCACATAAGGTTGTTTTATTTTTCCTTTGCTTGTCCATTTTATCTTTCTTTCTCCCTCCCTCCTGCTCTTCCTAAGAGGACCATTCAAAAATGAAAAGTCCAAATCCATTTTTTTTTCACAATTAGGACAGCCAAGGATTGGAAGAGTTTGCCCATGGAGGATGTGGAGTCTCCACATTTGCAGGTGTTTAAGCCAAACCTGTACAAAGCTCTAAGTAATCTCATCTCATCTCATAGTTGACCATGCTTTGAGCAAGGGGTTGGACTGAGGTCCCTTCCAACCTGAATTATCTGATGATTTTTTCAGCTTCCAGAAAGTTTCCTGATTTTTTTCCAGCTGAAGCCATATGCCAAATTTCACCAACATTCGTGACATCCCTTACTCCATCTGAGATCATGCATTTGGGAGAGTTTACTAATTAAGGAATATTTGCCCTGGCCTAGCTAGTCCCTGGTCTGGGGGAAGCCCTGCAGCCCTGCAAACAGGGTGTTTGTTGTGACCTATAAGGGCTGTTGATCTGGACGTCAGCCTTCTTCAACATCCATACTGCTCATGATTGAGCCTGTCACCATCTTGGTCCACAGTAGTCCAGGTGTGATGTTGAGTTCACATAAGCAAAGGGCAGCCGCCCAGCATCAAAAGAAGAGAGGAAGACTGGGGTTTTTGGCTTCTGACTGGAATTATTTCTACCTGTTTGGTTGCTATGTTGCTGCAGGTTTCTTTCTTATTTTTGTTGCTGAATTCTGGTGGTTGTTTTTTGCTAGCATTAAAACGTTCAGCGCTGGTCTCCGTGGAGGTCGGGAGTTTTCTTTTAATATGTTTTTTAATGATCTACATGTAACTCAATCAATCAGTTAAGCTCAAGGATGAAGGCAAAGTGCTGGCTGACATCAGTCTTAGCTCCATTTCTGCTCTTTAGCTAAGGCTACAAAGCCTCAGATTTATGGTTTTAGATTTGTAAATACTTCTTCTAAACCCAATAAATGAAACTAGCCCCTGGTGTATCCTTGACGTTCAAGACTGAACAAGCCCAATTAGCCTGTGAAGAGCTGTTCCCTGCAGAATAATTTCAGTGTTTGGGCCAGTCCATTGTGAAAATCATTTACGGCTGTACCTTATCATTGATGGTTTCTCGTTGAACCCCACAAGAAGCTCCAAAGGTGACTTGGTTTCTTGCCAGAACTTCTTTGTTCATTAACTCCTGTTCTGTCTTTCATCACCCTGCTTCTTCAACTCTGTTTTTCAGGGGAAGGCGAAGAACAAATGCAGTTTTTAAGGAAGATGGATACTTATTTTGCTGCTTTTTGTGTTCGGCTGTGTGCTATCTTCTCATGCTTGCTTTGTGTTTGTTTAATATTCTGGGTGCTTCTGTACACATCCAGCACAGTGCATGAATGACAACGGCCCTCTGCATTAGCACTGGGCCCTAGTATTAACAATAAATGACAGTATCTGCGTGGGATTTATACACTGCATCCTCCCTCCTGCTGTCCTGTGTGACTGTGGGCCTTGCAAATACATTAGGCCAGCTAAAGCCCAGCCTTCAGAGGGAATATATTTATTTCTTGTTGGGCTTTGCAGTATGGAAAGAAGCAGTGGCTCCCTGTCACCTCCTGAGTCCACAGATAAGAGCTGGCAGATGACGAACTGGTGACACAGCATCCCACGCAGATTCTTCTGCAGGTGAGAATTGCTTTGTCAACAACTGTGAAAGGTATCCCTTGTCTGAGAGCTCAAATGTGAGAGTGGGCAGGAAAAACCTCAATTTACTACTGGAATGGGCTGAGGTTGCTCTTGTGGCCGTAGGAATTTAAATTCCAGGCTGCAGGTAAACATCAGCACAACTTTTTCTCCAGAGCTACCAACAGAGCTTCCTCTGGAGCACTGCCAGGGACTGATCTCCTCTTAAAATGTGTATAATAGCAGAAGACCTTCCCAGTGCATATAGTGGAGGACAGTACCATATAAAGCTCTATGTGAGAGCTGAGCTGGAATCATCATACATGCTGGTACATGTTATATTTGTGCTGGAGAGGCAACGTCACAGCAGGCAGTGTGGAGGAAGAGGCAGCTGCAGCAGTGTGGCTGCATTTCTGCTGTGTGAGCGGAGCAGGATGGGGAACACCAATGCACAGTGGAAGAACCACCCCCGTGGGGGCAGCTCTCTCCAAGGCAGCGATGAGCAGCCCTCTCTCATAGCCAAAGGCTGCATCCCACCTTGGGAATCGTTCATATTTGAATGCGAAGTGAGTCACCATGTCCCAGCATTTCCTCTGGACACGTTGTTTGGCCCTTGTCATTTTGTCGGTGACTGCAGGATAATAAAACGACTGGGTTTTCCTACCTAGAAACTCCAGCAACTAAATCAACCTGGTAGTAAGAAACACTTCTTTGAATCATGAATCCAAACAAAAAAATCTGAAGAGTTTAAACAAAGCAAAAAACAATAAACTATGCAGCCCTCCGTGCTGCCCTTGCCTTGCTGTGGCAACCACCTTCTCTTTCTGGTTTTCATTTTCGGTAGTGGTACTGATAACCAGACTGAGCAGCCAGCTCCAGACAGTAGGAACAGCACTTCTGGCTGCTCAAGTTAACCCTCCAGTGTTTCATCCTCTGGACTGGCATTCATGGCATGTAAGACCATACTAATGTCTTTACCACTGAAGAAAACCTGCTCCTGGATGTAATTTTCAAGCCTAGTCTTTCCTGGCTGCTCTTCCGCAGTCTTCCTCCAGCAGAGGTCCAGGTATCCCTTGTGCTGGGCCCACCAAACCCAAACTTTTCCAAAGGGAATACATATACCAGGCTCTCTCCAGTGTAAGCTGTCTCCCAGCTGACATGCACGGGGGTGTGGGCCACTCTGCATGCCCCCTCCTGCCCTCTCCAACAGAAAAATACTTTCCCCCGGGAGCATCTGCCTCTCTTCCCCAGCTTTGGGGGGCTGTGGGCTGTGCTTCTCCAGATCTGAAGGAGGGGAAAACAGCTCTGCGCTCTCAGTATTGCAGGTTATAGGGCTGCACAATGACTTCGTGGTTAGACCACCTACAGATGTCTGGTGGAAGACCTTCCTGACGGGGCTCCTTCCTTGCAGCTGCTTGGCCTCAGGCTGTCATGTTTCTTGAAGGTAGGCATGTACCCCTGGCTTGTCCTCATGAAACCCCTCCTACTTCAGCTGTATTTTAAAGGGAAAAGCGACAACTGCATTTTATGAAGAACCTGACCTGGTAGATGGGCTGGGAGACTTGAGGAGGAACAGCTAGTTTTCATGTTATGATGTGACCAAGGTCTACAAAGGTGAGTAGGATGTCATTAACATCTGTGAGGTGCCCCTGTCAACCTGGGTCCAAACTGCCCAACCTGGAAGCCAAGTGGTCGAACATTGAAAGCTGAAGCAGCACTTCCAGGGTTAGACAGAATTGAAAAAGGATCTTAAAGAATACCACATTTTCAGACATGGGCCTCTAAATCTAACTAGCTCCTATTTTAAGTGCCACTGTCAGATTTACCTATAAAATTTTGTTCAGACTGGGCGTCTGTGGCCAGGAAATGGATGTGAATACAAATCTTGCAATTACTTAGCTAATATCTGAATCTCTCAGCTGTATACCCTGTCTTGGACCAGCACAGTCTGGGGCTGAGCATCCACTTTTGCATTACAGCTCTGCCTTTCTCTTGCTGAGCATTTGTGTTGCTGTGTGAAGGGTACTTAGCCTGGGTTGAGAATGGGGTGGCTTAGAGCCAAATGAGACCCTGTGAGGTGCTCCAGGATGGTTTTGTGGAATTAGTAAGGTGAGAATGACAAAAATAGCCTGTGATATTTTGACAACGGCAACTTTCTGATAGCTGCCAAACCACTCATCTCTTCTGTTGAGTCAGTCACAAATCGCATTTGTGTTGCTCCCTGCAGTGCTCTCTGACTAAATCTGCAATAAAAACTGAGGAAGTGATCAGTGGCAACTGCATGGAGCAAATGTCAATTGGATCCACCAGAACATACGTCTTCTTGTCTCCTCCGGAAAGGAATGATCTCAGTTGGACAGCATTTATGAAGAGCACAAAGGCTTGCTGGTGTCAGACGGTGTCGGAAGTCTCTTGGCCAAAATGCTGAGAAATGGTCGGAGTGTTTAAGAGGAGAGTAACACGTCCAAGCACTTAAAGCTATGTGAACTGGAGTGCCCAAAGGCCATTGCAACCTGCTGGTATGCTGAAGCCAAGAACATCGTGTCCTAGTGACATGCAAAGACAAGTATTTATTAGCTCATTATATCACTTCCCAAGTGCTAAAGATTTCCAGGCATATGTAACTTTGTGCAGACTTCATGGAAAATCAAGGATGACATACCAGGCTGGAGTTTATTAGGTGCACCACAACTACCCTACAGACCTCAGCCTTTTATTTACTCCTCCTTTCTCACTGATCCCTGTGATTTCTGTCTTAGGATGTCACCCAGTTCCCTTCAAAGTGGACTAGGGCCCCTGTGCCTTCAGCATCTTTGCAAAGACATCTCCCTTAGCTGATGGACCGGACACCCAACATTATGGTGCTGTTTTGCCCTGAGTCTCTGAGTGAGACTTTGCCTCAGTTTGCTTTCCTTGGATCAAATGTCTTTCAGTGTTGAGTGTCTTCACTTGGCAGGCTCTGGCATCATTACTTCATCTAGTGCATAGCATTCTTGGAGAGCCAGGGCCAGATCCTCAGCCGGGGAACATGGAAAAATGATCTGATGCAAGTACTGGTCCAGACAGAGGAGAGAAGCTAGTGATGGGAACCTTAAACAGCTGTGAAAAGGGATTACTGATTTGTTTGACTAAGAACTGAAAAAAGATAATTTTCAGCTTTTATCTTAAGTAGTATTGGTGCCTGTGGTTGACGTTAGACAGCCAAGGCAATGGGCACATGTAGAGGAGAAGACGATGACCTACATATGGCTGTGTCAGAAAGAGACAGGAGTGGACCATTCACTGCTGCCATGAATGAATGAACAAATGCCTGAAAGCAGAAGCATCCTCTGTTGACCCTGCACAGAGCATCTGTGTGAGGCAGGAGCTTCCTGAATGCTCCAGCAGCTAGAAAACCTGTGGCAGGGCAGTGCAAGGTCTCTGGAGTTTCCCTGCAAGCCCATGCTCCGCACACCTCCTCCTCACAGCATGTGGCTGCTGCTCTGCAGACATGAGAGGCCACCTCCTGGAGGAGCAGAAGCAGCCTGCAAGAGGTCCTCAGCTGTCTGGCCATAGCACAATGTGCTGATGCTGGCAACTAGTTTTCCAGCATGGCTTATTTGTGTCCAGACAGTGAAACTGCAGCTGGGACTGCTCTAACATGTTTGAGATGAGTGTGAAGATGCCTCTATGTGTGTGCTCTTTCTTCAGGAAATGCTGTATTTGGATCAGAACAAGTTTATGTTCAAATAAACCACGTCTGGACTGGAAACCACAGGGGGGGGTTTTGCTTAACACCCATGAAACAAAGAGATGACCCCTGTTCCCATAGGTAAATAAGATGAAAAACATGTTTTGTTTGTTTTGTTTTGCTAGGATTCTATAGGAACTCATGGGAGTTACAATTTCTCTCATTTTTTGTTCCTTGACAGCCCTCCAACCTCCAGAGCGAGCTGCATGGGCCATTAATTGTGCAGTTACCATTTCACGAGAATGAAGTCCCATGTCCACAAAAAATGGACAGACCTGAGATATTTTGCTGAAGAGATATTTAAAGGTAAAACAATTACTGATCCATCAGCAGTAAGGGGTTTCCCAACCACATTCCCATCCCATAATGCACAGATCAGAGTGAGAAGGGTCTCATAAATACCCATTGCTCATCACAATAACCCTAACAAAATAATTTGTTAGAAGTAATGGGATGAAAATGAAAGAAAGGATGGTTAAACTGACTGTCAGGGAAACTCTCCCTGGAGATCAATTTTACAGGGGAAGAAGCTCTGGGAGGGAGATGATTGAAACGTCAGTTCTTCAGATATGATCTGGGAAATAATAGAGTTTTCATGTTAGTGACCAAGCTTAAAAATCCAGTGAAGTTTGTTTTGGAAGGAATTTTTGTTGTTCTTGTTGAAAGCACAGGATTTGAAAAAAAAAAATACAACTCATTTTGGGTCAGTCTGGAATGTTTCCATTGAGAGGCAGATAAATACTGTGCTTTATTTTTGGGCTATTTGCCTGATTTATGTAAGTCTTTTCATCTCATCTTTTGATGCTGGCCACTTTTACATTGAAAAGATGCGATTTACTTTAAAAAAAAAAGAATTAAACTCTTCTTGCATTTCCGTAGCACAGCATTTTTGTTTTGAAAGTGTCTAGATGGAACACTCGTGCATTTTCAATTTCCTTCATTTCTTTATGTCCAGAGCAGTAACTGAATTTGGTCAACAATAAAATGTAGTCTCATTCACTCTGAATCTCATTTTTGGAATAGTTTGCTTATTAATTGCATCCTTTTTTTTGGTCTTGTTTTACTTGAGATGCTTAAAACGAGCCAAGACATAGCTGAGCAGGACACCAGTGCAGAGAAGCTAACAGAAAGCTCCAGACTGCCAAAGAAAAAGAAAAAAAGAAGACAGAATCAAAAAACTGAGATGGGATTTTCCGTATCTTCCTCTCATCATATGACCTGCTGAGCACATGTCATAAACTGAAGCAGCACAAAATGAGTCAGCCATCATCAGCAGGCACAATTAGAAATGTTTTACAGTCCACTGGCACCACGGCAACCTCATGGGAATGATTTTTTTTGCAGTGTCTCTTTGATGACCCAATGTCAATCAAATAACAGTAAACTTTATCCCACCTACCTGTAGCTGCCTAAAAATTCAATGTCCAATCTATGCAACTAATCATTGATAATGAAAGATTCACGCCCCTGACAGGTGATTCATCCCACCTGCGCTGGCTACCCATGATAGCCTGTGATAAACTGTCTCCTACCCAGCCTGCCTATCTTAAAGCAAACATCTTGGCTTAGCCTGCAGAAAGTTGGAAGCGCTCAGTCCCCTGCAACCACAGCAACAGACATATGCTAATTACTTTTCTTGAAATATATATTTTTCATAAATTTCATTTTCAGTGTTTGCAGCTTGGGCTCTTTCCCAAATAAAGCAGCCAGTGATTGAGCCTGGGTTTATTGCTTCCACAATCCAAATTACAGCTATTATCGCCATCTACAACCTGCAATTATCCTCAGCTTGCATATTTTATTTCTTTATCGAAACATACTTTGCTCTGATGAAAGGTGATAGACTGGCAGCCTTGGAAAGCAACGTCTTGTCTCTGAACAAGAGATGTAAAGTGAAAGAGCAGAAACACAGCTTCTGCTCCAGCCCCCTCTCTCACTTTTCGAGATGCAGCTGCATGCTTACTCACCAGCATTCAGGGACACAGAGAGCATCGTCTTGGTAAGAGGTGGCCTCAGTGATGCACCTCAGCTGTTCCTCCGAGGATCTGCTCTCTGTAATTTCTTCTGCCTTACTCTGCCCTCTTGCAGGCTGGGCTGGAGGAAACCTCCATTTCATGCACATGGTCCTGCTGTTTTATCCAGCCAGGCATTTTTCCCTCTACCATGGGGTTCGATTTGTCCTCCCCTAAAGACAAGCTCTCCAAGCTGCCCATCTTGAAACTTCTGCCATGCTAAGGCTGTCTAGCTGGATTTCCTGGGAGAAACCCTCTATTCCACGCAGTAATTACATCCAAACAATGTTTCCCCAGGCTGAGAGCAGCCCAGTTGTAGTTTCTATGAACGAGCACTAACTGGACTGCTCAGATGCAGAAATCCCATCTGCACCCACTGTGTGTATCCATACCAATTGCAGAGCACATAAGCCTGAGGTCCCACACCTTCCAGAATCACTGGATGTACCATTTGTGAATTTAGTTTTTGTGATGTGGGAAGTGAGACTCTTCCCACGACAGCTGGCTTTCTGAGCCTGCACTGAGACATGTATGTGCACGTATTTCTGGCCAGAAAATCTGAGACAGGAACAGGGCTGAGAATAACAATATGATATTTCTAAGTGGCTTGATCCAAAGCTCCCATACTCGTAGAACAAAATGTGCCCCCAGTCAAGCATGGTGGGACAGAGGTCTGAAATGCAAGCAAAGCTTCTCCATTTTAGCAGTAAGGAAAATGTAGAGATGGCTGCCTCCCTTAGGATTAATTCTGGAAAAAAATCGCTCCCAGTATGTTTCTCCGTAAGTGCTCTTTGTATTTTCAGAAGTTTAGTGTGTGTGCTGCTGCTCTGCCCCAACCTTTTTCTGTAAAGCAGGCTGTCTGGATGAATCCATACCATATCCCCTTTGAGCCCAGCATCCTTCCCTGCACTTAGCATGTGTAAAATTTTCCCAGGGTCTTCATTAGTAGAATTGGGCAACAATTAAATAGAGAAATGTCAGTGGGATTGAACTGAGCATTGCTTAGGTGGGGAAGGGGATTAGCAAGAGATAGATGCTGCCACGCAAAGAAGTCAAAGCCCTGCTGAGTAGGTGCTGATGAAAAATGAAGGCAGAGCTCCTGCCATACTGTCATTGGCCCACTTCTGGGCCACTTGTGTGGACATACCCAGTGTGTGAATCCCCTGACTGCTCATCTTTCTGCTGTTGCTTGTCAGTTGTGCTACAGATTGAGCTATCACACCCTTAGTTTATTTGGGATGGAGGTAGGAGGGAGTCACGGATAAGGAGACCACAAGTCATGGGGGAGGAAGGCTGCTGGGTCAAGTAACACCCAGAAGATGCTTCTGTGACTCTGTAACATGGTCCTTTAGAGGGAAAGGAGGGGCACCTCTTTCTCACTTTGGAGAATGTTAGTATTTTCACCAGCTGCCATTGCCTGCTGTTAGTATGCGTGTAATGTCAGCACTGCAATCCCAGAGACCTCAGTGTAGGTGTATTTGCTGCCTCAGACATTTTGAGAATCTTTTTGCCTGAAGACTTGGATAGAGACGTGAAATGTAGGTGCAAAATCCGAATCTGCAACTCTACTTATAGCAAAAATCTTAACAGTTTTCTGATCCTTCTCAGCTGCCTGTAATGTGCTGGTCTTGTTTGTTTGTTTTCTACCTTGAAGTTCTCTATTTGCTCAAAGTTCTCCTTGAACAATGCTCTCTTTCATTTCCCTTGGAGGGTGACCCGACTACTAACTGGAGGCAGTTCTTCAGTGCCAGACACCTTCCCAACCATCAGAATGGTCCTTTTTGCAGAAGAACTATTGAGATTTGGTGGTCCAAAAGCAGGAGCATAACTCCAGTTAGTTCAGTCCCAGTGGGATGGGGGTGTCCTGGCCCCATGTCCTGAGATACTTTAGATAATGAAGTGCCCATTGCTAACGTAAAAGTGCCTTCCTGCAGTAAGGATGTAGCCCAAGCATTCAGCTACATAAGCAAACTCAGTTTCCTCCCACACCCTAAATTCTGAGTTATTTTAGGGGGCCAGCTTTCACAAAATAGGAGAAAAGTCCCTATTCCCTCCCTCCCAGCTACCTTTTTCCAAGTTGGCACTTGAGAAGCAGTGAGAGCCTTCTCTGGGAAGGAGATGTGCCTTGGGATATCCCGAAGCAGAAGAGCAAATAAATACCTAGCTTTCCTGCAGCCTGAGTGATTGTTTCTGATTTAAGATAAAAGGCTGGTTAGTGTTAGCACTTGCTGTTATGTTTCTATTTTCACATGGCTCTCCCTGCTGTCCCCCACATCCCTTTCTTTTAAAGATGTTCAAGAAGGACTTTCTTTGCAGATAGTGCAATTCATCTACCTTACGATGAAACAAGAGATATACTTGAGTCCTGTCTTCTGGTACGAGGTGGACCAATGAAACAGCTCTGCCTTTCTTGACAGCACCATTAGTGGTATCTGCTACTACCGGGGCTGAATTAAAACTTAATAGTAACAATTCTGGGCTCTGGGCAAGTTTCTAAACGGAAATGGCAAAGTGACCTGACAGACTGTCTTCATGAAGTTCAGTGACAACTCAGGTAAGTGAACTTCAGTGTTGGAAAGAACCAATCTAAAATGTTTTGCTCTGATCTGCATTTCAAAGTAACTATTTTGTCAAATGCCTGGTCTGTTAAAAGTGAACAAACAAACAGATAGTTTCAAGAAGATAAACCACTTTCTGTTCTTCAATTAGCAGGTTAAACTGCTCTCTCCAGTTGAAACCCACTTTCTGCTTAATTCAAAGGAGGCCTCTAAGTTGCTGGGGTGATCCACCTCTCTGCTGAATTCCTCTACCTGCAGGCGGATTTTGGTATGATAGCCCGATTATTCCACTTAAGACAAAATACTTAATTTGGGGACTAGAATGACCCTGCATCTCAGAGGAATATGGCAGCAGAGGAGGCACCTGCTTTCCTTTTTTGTTCCAGTGAGTAAAACACAAGTAGAAGACATTCACCATGAAACACGGGGACATTGTCCCCTGTGTGGAGGTTGAGTGCTGAGACACAGCTCCAGGCTATGCTGATGCTGAATGTAATGGGTTTTTCAGTGTAAAAAGATGCTATAACTTCGATTTCCAAGCTGCAGGCGCTTTTTGCTCAAAATGGCCCAAACTGGAATAAAACTTTTTGCTTTTAATCACTGAAGTGGAATTGTTTCATTTTTCTTTTTGGCAAGGAAACCTGAAAAAAAATCTGCTTTAGTTTGGATCAAATTGATTTTTTTCACTTTCTAACTTGGTAGTTGAACTGAAAAATCAATTATTCACCCAGCCCTACTCCCAACACATGTCCAGGAGCAGAAACTGTTGTTGTTATTCAATAGCAGGTGGTCAGCAATTTGAGCAACTGGATGCTGGGATAACAGGCTGCCCCATTGCCTTACCTGACTCTTCCTCTCTCACCTACTGAAACCCAACCAGGGCTGCAGAGAGAGAACCCAAATTGTTTCATTTCCTTGATGTCATGCCATGGCTGTGCCTACTGAGCCAATTTGGCTGGCAATACAAAACGAGGTCTTGGTTTTGATCCTGATGGCTGCTGTTGTTGGTTTTCTAGTCTATGTTTTGACATTAACATAAGTTTCCTTGGACAAGATAACGAGGTCCCTTTGAGAAGCACTCAGATCATTCCTGCCTCATAATCTCATATAATAACAGTCTCCAAAGGAAGGAGATTGTCACTAAATGTGAAGTGCTAATGACTCTAATGTTGTGTCATAATAAGAAACCGAGCAGAAAAACAACTTCATCAATGGCACATTTCCAAATAAACAGCTCCACTGGAAAGAAATCTCCTTTTTGCATGTTTCAGGCATTCCTAATTCTGCTGTCTCTCTTGTGTACCATCAGTGGTGGAAATATCCAGGCATTTGTTTCACAGCTGTCATGATGCTAAACATTTGGCTGTTCAGGAGGTGAATGTCTGCTCTTAAATCTCTACCTGTGTCATGTCATTGCCATGGTTGTGGGTTTTGCTACAGTACCACTGGAGGGCAGCAACAGTGGAGAACCCTGGCAAAAGCATAATACTCACCCATTTCTTCTTTTCTCTTGAGGGGATTAAATAATAAGTGCAGAGGGTCCAGAGGAGACCCGACCTTGACAGTGTTGGAGGTTATCTGCTGTCCTCTGGGTGCTTTGTAACAAGCAGGTGATCTGGACCACCAAATTCCATGGGAGCTCCTGGTCCCCTTCTACGCTGGTGGTAGATGGCTTGAGATTCCTCCACACTATGTTCTTCCCTGTTGGATGTATGGCACTTGAAAGACAGAAGAACACTATGCCTCACTCCCCTTCCCTTCATCTAATGCTGATCTGGAGGAGGAAGAACTGGGTGAGAGACAGAGACCAGGCCAGGCCAGGTCTCGGAATCTTGGCCAAAGTCTTTCTGTAGTGCTTAATGCACAGATGAATATTGCAGAGCTCCTGCACCCGAGGGGAGGGTTGGCATCATTCCTCTCTGTTCAGGGGGCTAGCCTGTGTGGGCATGGTTCAGCAGGTCCTGCTGACCTTGGGATGACTTTCCTACAGGCACATCACTGATGACCACTCTCAGTTAAGAAGGGGAGTTAGTCCTGACCATTGGTGGCTAGGGCAGCTCTGTCTTATGCTGGCTAGTGAAGGAGGGCTCTTGCCTTCTGCCATCGCACCATCTTCACACTCGGAAGCAAGGAACCTGCCTGAGCCACCCGATGACAGCCACCAGTGCAACCTCATGTGTGTGCTCCCACCTTCTCCACTCCCACCACAGCTCACAGCATCGATTGGTGCCGTTGAGTTATGAGTGGTGGCCAGTTTGTGCTAAAACTACCCGCCCCAGATTTGGATGTAATCTCTCTCTCAACGCTTTTACTGTGCAAGGTGTCTAGTGAGGAGCCGAGAGCAAATCCATCATGTGGCAATGGCAGGAGGAGCTGGCAGCCAGGTCTAAGGAGAACATAAAGCATCCTAGCTGCAGACTGCAATTCCTGCCTCCTCCTTTGATCTCCTTTAACCCTGTCCCTGTTTGACGCTTCCTGGGCTTTAACCAAAATGAAAAGTCTGGCTCATAAAACAGCTGGAAAGAAAAACTGACAGCAAAATAATAAAAATATCAAGAGGTGAGAGCAGGCATGTGGCAGGAAAGTAAGCACTGTCGAACACACTACACTCAGGGTGAGTGTCTGTGGGCTCTTGCATGGTATTAAAGCTGTCCATCTTCACAATGGACGCTTGGAGTTTTGTCTCAGTGGGTCCCCAGGGGATGACGGAGGGCTCCTTTTTCCATTTTCTTCTAACAGCTGCCGGAGGTGGCTGCGCAAGTGATAAATCCTGCCTGTGCTGCTGCAGCACTGGCAGGGCAAAGAATTGCCATGTGCCTCAGGTGGCTGAGCATGGTCAAATGACACTAACTGGGATGGGGATGGTGATGCACTGGGAACAGCAGAGGGGAGCTCTTGCTTCTTATTGCATCTTGTTGAGCTTTTAGTTGACGCCTCAAGACCCCAAATGGGATTCAAAACAGTTGCCAAGAGTAGTAAATCTGCCCTGGCTCTGGAGGTGTTCAGTGCCACAGCCTCCTCTGTCTCTTCCTGTGGCTGCAGCTCCTCCTGCACATCTGCTGACTGTCATGGGAGCAGGAGTCCAGCAAAGGGCCAAGAGGATGATTATGGGATGGCAGCAACTTTCATACAGAGCGAGAGCTGGGACCCTGGAGAAGAGAAAGCTCGGGGGGATCTTATCAATCTGTATAGATACCTGGTGGGAGGGTGCGAAGGAGATGGAGCCAGGCTCTTCTCAGTGTTGCCCAATGGTAGGACCAGAGGCAATGGCCAAAAACTGAATACAGGAAATTCCACTTACACCTAAGAAAAAAGCTTTTTGTTTTGAGGGTGGTCAAGCACTGGAACAGGTTGCCCAGAAATGCTGTGAAGTCTCCATCCTTGGAGATATTCAAAACCCTACTGGACACTGTTTGGACGATCTGGTGACCCTCCTTGAGCAGGGGACTTGGACTAAGTGATCTCCAGAGATGCGTTCAACTTCAGCAGTTCTGTGGTTCTATGAAGGTGAGGAACAACCAACTGGAAACGAGGAAATAATGTTGTATGTTAAGTGACATTTAGAAAAACACTGTTTATCTTAGTCATTAATTTATTTTTCTTTCCACTAGATGTTACTGCTGCTCTCATAAATAATTCAGATTTTGTAAACTGTAGTATATTATTTAAAATGGTACGTATTAATCACCTTTAGTGCATTCTGGAGCTTCTATGTTATTTTTAATGAATTCGTAAAACACTCTTTACATGTACGAACAGGATTAACTTTAATTCTCAGGCCAGCCTGAACAGAATCAATATTTCATAGATTTCTGCAGCCTATTCATATTTAGTTATTCAAGGAATTTTTTTTTTTCCCGTTGATATCTGGACAACACATGTCCCTGGTGGTGTAAGAATTTGAAGGAACTGTTTGAAGTTTGAATTTCAGACATTTCCATATACGGGGCTCCTGGACCATTGACACACACACACTGTATTGAGTCTTTCTGCACACAATAGTCCTCATACAAGCAGCAAAATCAACTTAAAGCCTCTCAAACACCTCCCGATAAAAAAAAGCCCTCCTCCTCGTCCTAAGGTGCAATGGAATGAATTTTCTTTGCTTCTTTCCTACTTTGCCAGTATCTGTCTTTTTAATAGGAGCCATATTCGTGGCCAAATAATCTGTCACCTATTTCTTTTTTTTTCTTAGCTCATACTTCAATGTCTACAATACCTCATAAACAGAACACGAGATGAGACTGTTTTAATTAGCTGTGTCATAAAAAGAAAATCTTTTGGTGTCTTAGGAAGTAAATAAATAAATATGTACATATTGCTATATCAAAAAAGAGGGTCTCTGCCTCATCAGCTTCGTTACTGTTTAATAACATAAAAAATTCAGTGTGGAATGTCCCCCCTCAATGTGCAGAAGTAACCTCTAATAACTGGAAATCATTTAATGATCCTTGTAGCAGCACAGTATAGAGAAAAAAAGGCTTCTGGGGATATACCTCAATATTTCTACATGCTCAAGATTGCCAAAATGAAAGATCTCTGTCGTGCTGGAACACCTTTCATAAGTTGACTGATTGAAATTGTTTATTGATGATTCTGTAGATAAAATTATGATATATCTATGGCATACCCTGTTATTTTGTGCTGTATATAAGCTGGTAGTTAGCAGAGGGCACATATTCATTCTCATTTCCTGTTAATTTGAAGTCAATGGTATCTACCAAAATTAATATTAGCATAGAATCTACAAATGATGATAAATAGTCAAAAGCTCAAAATGTTTGATTTTTTTTATATTCTGAAATAAGCACTGCATCACCTTTCTTGTCTTGAAAATAATCAAGCAGATGATAACAATGTTGTAATGCATAACAACAGGTTTTGTTATTTCCACAGCACAAAACATCAACAGGAAAGAAAACCATGTCCAGCCTTTATTAATAGTTTTCCTCAGATGAAGGAGAGCTAATACGTTGTTGGCAGTATACATACTTCTTTTGCCCTACCAAGATTTGACATTTTACCCGTAAGTGAAGCCTGAGAAAGAAGTGTTTCATTTGTTATCACAATCACAAAATCTATATTATTGATTACTGATAATGCTGTGATATACTTTTGTTTCTGCAACAGTTACCTTGTCATTTTCTATCTTTTCATTTTCCTCTTGCAAAAGTTTCAAGAGTTCTTCCCTTACAAGTTTCATGATAATTATATAAAAATAATTATATACAAAAATAATTTGTAATCATATTCCATAAAATTCTAATGCCACAATTTTAGCATTTGCACTTGTTCCATTTGCATACTGACTTATATCTGATTACCCACCTCAAGCAATTGAGAACCTACTTCCATATAAACTCCAGCAAGACTTATGGAAATTACTGTTATATTTAGTGATCCATGGGAGAGCTTCTCAGTTGGGAAAACAGAAAGCTTCTTTCTTTTTAGGGGCATATTTTGACTTGCTACAGTCACTTGCATGGTCACAATCCACGTGGGACACAGAAATCACACCGTAACTGAGACACCGCTCTTGGCCACCCTGCCTGCCCTCCCGCCCTGAGTACACTGGGCCAGTGGACCACAGAGACCTGACTTGGCCAGCCGGTGCTTAACTATCATATTTGTGGATTAAAAAAATCCTTATATTGGGAAAAGATTGACTACCTAGTGTTCTCTCAGCTGTAAACTATCTAAACATACATTTCAAACAGGTCATTATATCTCAGTGGAAATGGGAATAATTTCTGGAAACTGCCCTCCGAGTAACACAGCAGCCCCATTGTTCTCAAGGTGCTACGTATATGTGGTTTCTCAGTATTTGAGATTAAATATGCTGAGCTTGATCTGAAAGTTTCAGGAAATGAGGTGGCTTTCAAGGAAGATAACTGCAGTCCAGCTCTGGAGCCCTCCTCACCAGACGAGAATGGAGATTTTTGGAGTGCCAGGCTCTAACATTCGGGTCCCGTCAGAGAGAGGTGACCTTGTACGATGTCTCAAAGCCCTGTCCTACCCATTAGACTTGCTAAATCCTTGCAATAAAATGTCAGAGTGTCCAGGTAGGCTGAACATTTGCTGTTTTGTCTCCATGGATCTGTCCGGGAGACTTTTCTTGTACGCTTTTCCCCTGCTTGATTGACAAGTGCAGAAGCAAAGGCTGGAGATAATAATGTCTGACAGGCAAAGTCTCAAATGCGACACCGTATCTATGATTTTTTTAGTGCGAGTGCACAAGGAACACCGTCTTTGGAAACAAAAAAGGAGAACTTCCTTTTCCCCCTAACTTTATGACTAGTTTCTGTTAAAAGACAAGATTCCTCCAGGCTGAATTCCACACTGAGAGCAAGGTTTAATCAACGGTGGGACTGCTTACTCTCCAGGCTTTGACTGATTGATACGGCCTTTCTATCACTCATGTAACAAATGAAATAAGGGTCATCTCTTGTAAGAAGGAATAAACAATCACCTCAAGGCACAAATCAAAACCATCAGGGATTGGCCTTTAAAATAAGGGACAAGAAGCCAGCATAACTCTGGCTGTCACTTGAACGGTGCATGGTGGTTCCTGTGAGAAGGACTGTCCTGCATGAACATATCTTTTGCTGCCCTCTCTCCCAGCTGCGGCAGGCAGTTTTTGGAGTACTGGTAAGAGCCACGGTTTCAGGGCTAACTTCTTCCCAGCCACCGTTTGGGCATTGCTGGAGTGGTCCATAGGTGACCTGGCCACCTGCAGTGTGGGTGCAAAAGAGCTGTCCTCAAGGACAGTCCAGCACAGCCACATATCTGCATCCTTCCTGCCACCCAAACTCCTTCTGGCTCCTGCCTTCAGGGGCACCAAAACATGTGGTGTTACCTGGACTGACCTACAGCCCCAGAACATTTGAAGGAAGCAGCCTTGACAGGTTTATTCCAGCAAAGAAAAAGCAGTAGGAGAGAGGCACGGCTGCAGCAGTCCAGCTAGACCACTCACCTAACTAGTGTGGGTAGTAATACATATAAAGGAGACTGAATATGGGGTGGCAGACAGGATGCACTAGCTTGCTAGGCAAGCTGGATACTTGTCTGGGCAGCCAGCTTGCCATGAAATCTGTCTTACTGGTTGGTCACTGGTGCCACAGCAAGATGACACTGAGTCAAAGCTGGTTCAAGGAGCCAACCCATGTTGGAGTCACACCCTTAAATGCCAGTCTCCATCAGGTGAATCACCCACTTAGTTGGGCATCCAGCTCATGACCCCAACCTGACATACGTCTGTGTCATGCACAATAAGAAAACACCAGGAGAGAAAGCAGCTTCCTGCTGTCAGAACAAAAGCTGAAACATGAAAGCCAATGTTTTGGCTCATTCGATGCATTTTCAGATGAATAGCTTGTTGTCTGATTCCTACTGAAAAGTATGATTCCAAGAGTTGTTTTGCCCCGCATCTTGCCACAGTGAGCTCCTAGAGCTTATAGTGTGTTGTGCCTAAACAAAATTCTTGCTCTGGCTCCTTTGTGCTAGGAGAGGGGATGACTCTGATGACCCATTTCATCTTCTCCAGAGCATTCGTTGCTCTGCATCCTCGTACATGTCTACAGCAGTCTCCTCTTTGAACTGCACCGCCCCACTCTTCCCCTGCTTGTCAACTTTCTAACGAACTCGGTTGCTTTCTCTGGACTTTTCTCCTACTGTCTTATCTGTGAATCTGGAATCAGGTAGCCTCTGGATTCTTGTTTTGGCCAGTTTGGGGACAGTGGCAATGGTTCACAGATGGCCCAGAAGCCATGGACAGCACAGAAAGAAGATATAGAAGGAAGAACAAATGTATTTAGGTTCACAGAGGGGCTGTGAATTATGCTCAAAATGTCATAAATGTAGCAGCTTATCAGAAAGGTCCAACTCATTTTCCTAACAGCCTTTCTCCCTGCCTCACCAGAATAGATTCCACGTTTCCATCATGGCTCTGTTTATGCTGGGTTATGTTCCAGGCAATAAATTGAACCCCTCCCTGTCCACCCCGGCCACCTGAGCTGCTGCCCGTTTCTGTTCTCAGAGAGATTAGGGTGTAAGAAGAAATATATCCTGCAGTTTGTTCCTTGTGTAAAATTGCTTTTATGCTGAATGCAATGCGTAACGGGATAGAAATGCTCCTGCAAGAGCATGACTCTCTTGACTCGTTACCGCAGAAGGAGGTAAGGAGAGAAAAACTAGCTCTGCAGCCTTTTCTGATCACAGATAGGCAGTGGAGTCACTAGGGATAGCAAATGACTGCCCCACAGTTTCAGGCAGGGGTCTCCAGGCCTGGGAATATCTGTGGGGATGGCACTTTTTTGCTTACCACCATTCTCTCAGGTAAAAAGGACTTGCTTCTACTCTCTGGATTCAGACACTGCAAACTTTGCCCTTTAGTTTCTCCCCACTCAGGGTGACCTGGACCACATTTTCCCACTTGCAGGACTCATCACGCCCCAATGAATACAAGGTGATCACTCAAGAGGATCCCCAGTTGCCCTGAGGTACAAGTACAGACTGTGTGAGTTATGTCCAAGGGCACAGGATTGGCACAGATCAGTGTTCAGACTGGAAAAAGGTGAATGGACAAGGTTCCCTGGCCTTACCCCATGGTGGTGTCACCGCGTCAGCTCACAGTTGACTTGAATGAACATGCAAGTCATGCGTGAACATGCCAGAACATGACATGCAAGAGATGAACAGCTGTAGGGACAGTTAGCAGTATCTGTGTCTTCTTCCATTACTTTTTGGAGTAAACTTATGCAGGGATCAATGAGGGTGCGATGACACATTGTACGATATTCACTGGGGGATTTATTCCTCCTAATTTTTAATGCCTCTGTCCGATCACATCTCTGTGGGCTCCCTTTATAGTATCTGGAGAGAACATGACACTTTCAGGTGCTGTCTGCTGACCTATTTTAGACTTTAGGACAAGATTAATGGTGGCTTGGGCTCTGCTGCTTATACTGATGAGAGCTCCAGCAACTGCAGAGAGACGTGTAGCCAGATGAATCCCACCACCCAGTAATAGCAGGATGCAGGGGACATTACACACTGACAAATAGCTAGACAGACGGTTAGATTTTCACCATTTTCTCAGAGTTATTACTTCATATTTTCAGCAGACAGTATAGGTTACACCTGCTTCACATCGGAGTGTGTTGTTTACAGCCATAATGGATTAAATTTTAGCTCCAAATCTGTTGTGTAAGAGCTACATCATGGCAACAGCCAGGAAATATTACAAAGCCATCAGCTGCATTGTGACCATGGCTGAAATTCAGCCACCCTTGGAGTACAACTATTTGCCACCGTACAAAGCCGTGTTGTGGGAAGCAAATTAAGAAGTAATTATTCCTTAATAATGTCTTCAGTTCAGGCTTTAGAGGAATTTAGGTGAGCTCAGTGTAATTACCTTCACTGGAATTTGACCAGAAATTTCTTTCAGGGCAAGAAAGCTAATTTGTACAGAAAGCAAGACATTAGCTTTATGTTTCATTCCAAATGGAATAGTTGAGATCACATCTCTGTCTTTGCCAGGAGAAACAGGAGAGGATTTTGCTCCCAGCATTGAAATCAGTCCAGACTGGGAGCACCAAGGGGGGCAGTTCTGCAGACTCGTGGACACAAACATCCAGCAAACACTGCAGCTCGGGGAGCTGACAGCCAAACGGCACCATCTCTGCATGGGCTGGTAGGGCCAGCGAGAAGCATGTGCAGATGGAGGGTACGTGGGACTCTCCAGTGTGCACAACAGGAGCAGGGGGGGCAGCTCCACACTTGGTGGATGGAAGGACTATAATGAAAATAAATGGTGATGAGGGTCCTCAAGCACTGGGACAGGCACACAGAGGGGATGTGGGATCTCCATCCTTGGAGATATTCAGACAACAACAGCACGAAGCCCTGAGTAACCTGATGTTGGCCCTGCTTTGACCAGAGTTTGAACCAGAGACTCGCAGAGGTCTCTTCTGACCTCAGATCCTACCTCCTGCTCTGAGGTAGGATCTGAGAAGCGCCATGAGCTCTCCCCAGCTGGAAGAGCAGACCAAATATCGGTCAATGGCGCAAAGAGGACCCTGCAGCCATAAAGGCAGGGGATGCATCACTCAGGGAAATGGCAGAAATGTTAACCCAGAGGAGCAGCAAAGCCGTGCATGTGGTGGCAGGCGTCCACTCACTCACCATCAGGGCAGGGAGGAACATGATGAAAAGGTCACTGGCTCAGAGCAGCCAGGAATATCAGAGACTGTTCAAAGATAACGATTTCACTTTCTGTTAGGATGGGTAGCTCAGCTGCTGTTTGTCCTTTCCCTGAGATATCCTTCTGACAGCACAGGCCCCTGACAACTGTTGCAAGAGGAAAAAACATATAAAACTAGTTTAGTTGCAATTTAATAATCTTTTCTCCCTGGAAGGCTGCCAGCATGCCTGGATTGTGTGTGGTCTAAAGATATGGTCCCTTCTTTAGTGCCTGTCATCTTCTAGCAGGCTTTGAACATGGATAACAGACAATGCCCATCTTTATTAGCATCTCTCAGGCCTTTTTCACCAAGGGCTAGAGTCCAGGGGATTACATCTGTCCATTGCTGAAAATCATCAATGTCAAAAAAGAGAACACATCTTGTTTTGATCAAGTCCACGTTACAATTGTGGCAGGAGCTCCTAACAAGCCAACACCAGCTCAGGGCCACTGTGTGGCTTGCACGGTTCAAGATCCTAAGGAGACACAGTTTTCTTTTGTCCCATTGCCCAATTGTCCCAACTCTATAGACAGGAACTGCAAATGAGTGATCTTCCAGCATAGTTGCACAATACTTTGCATCAACAAGTAAACGCAATGCTCAATGCACTACTTTGCTCTAAAGGCCACTGAGTGGCCAAGCATGCCACCCACTCCACATGTGTAAAGCTACAGCTGCATTTAGGTACACAAACGGGACATCAGCTGACAGCAGAGCTGTATCACTTCAAAACTCTGGCCAGAAGAGCTGGGGATCAGATCTCTAGTCATGCAGCCCTGCCTTTTTAACACAGGCAAAAGAGCTTCATTTTATACAGTGAAGTGCGTGTACACACTAATGCTACCTGACTTCTCTAATGAAGCGCTATCAGTGTTGCCAGGTCTGGGTTTGCTGGACACTTGTGCTCTCACTTCCCCACCGATCACTGAGAGCCTCATTGCTGCATCAAAAGGAAAAGGAAGAAGAGCATAGAGAGAGAATGGCTGTACAAGGTCATATGAAGTCCATCTGCCCTAACATCCTGCCTCCCAACAACAACCACCCAGACTGGGAGGAGACCCATGTCCTGCTGCTGGTCCTGCACTCTGCAGTCTCCCATGAGCTGGTCTGAGAAAAAACAGCAAATGCTTTTTTCTGCCCCCCCCCTTCTTGCCTCTCTTATAAAGCATAATGGGAGAAGCACCTGACCCCATTTATGTCATTTGTAAGGTGGCTATCTCCTCTATTTCCTCCAAGGTCCAACCCCTTTTTCCTATCCTACCCCACCCTCCTTCACTTGTGGTTTCAGGCTTTGTCCCCTTCCCATTTGAGGTCTCACTAAATTATGAGACTGTCTGCATTTAGCTAGTTCCTATATGACCAGCATGAATGAGGAGGGTTGCAGTGACTGTGGGACCTGCTTCCTCTCTCTTCTCTGTACATGTCTTCGAGCAGGGTGCCTCTGTACATGTCTCCGAGCAGTGTGTCTCCGTACACGTCTCCAAGCAGGGTGCTCTTGAGCATGTCCAGAAGGTCCCTTGATGCTTTCCAAGAGAGCTTCCCTACCAAGGTGTCTGTCTCTGGTGTTCCCCTTGTCTATCTCTGAGCCTGTCACCTTCACATCTTTCTCCCGTTTTTCATATTTCTTATAGTCTCCTCTACTTCTTTCTGAAATCTCCTGAACTATCCAGCTGATCCTCACACAGAAATCCTTCCATGACCTTGTTCACCCTGTTGTGCTTTTCTCTACCTTTTTCAGCTGCCCTGTAGCTCCCGTTTCAGATGGGAGGGACCAGAACTGCACACAGTGTTTGGGTAGAGGTTTATCATGGATTTACCAGTACCACATACATATTTTTATTTATCTATCCTCTGTTGTCCTGTTAATTCTGTAATTTGATTTGCTTTTTTGTGTACTGAGCTGATGTGTTCATGGAACTAGCTGTTGAAATCTCACTACCTCACTCCTGAACAACAGTAATCAACTCAGAGCCCATTGCTGCATAATTAGTATTTTCCCCCACGCACTTGACTTTACGTTTATTTACATTAAACCTCACCTTCCATTTTATCACATTGTGCTTCTATAATTCTTTCTCCTCGGTCCCCTGAGCAACGGTGCCTCAGCAGCAACTGCTCCCTAAGCACTCGTGCTCTTCTCCAGATTGTTTCTGAGAAAGCTGAGCAGCACAGACCCTGGCACAGAAACCCAGGCAGTTCCCTGCCGGCCCCGCTCCACTGTGACACCACCCATTTACTCCTAACCTCTTTCCTTTCTTTCAACCACATATTCATCTGCATGAGGACCTTCACCTTTCTTCCTGTGGCAATGTAATTTCTCAAAAAGCCTCTTCTTCTGTGTGCTCTTCAGACTATGAGTAGATTGTATCGACCAGGTCTCCTCTGGGATGTGACTGTGGACTCCTTCGGTGGTGTTCAGCAGTGGTTTGACTTCCCCTGAGAAAAGCTGCACTGACTCTTTCCCAATACATTTTCTTTAGCCACTTCCCTACAAACGCCTGAAGGCTCTGGTCTTTTAGACTTGTTGTTAGTTAAACCAGAAAACCTGAAAAAAATTCTCTAATCCCGTGGTGGTTTTAAACCAGAGGTTGCCTATAACACCTATTTTGTCCTTGAGTTCCCTTAAGACGTGTGCGAACGCTGTCTGATTCTGGGGAGGGTTCCTGCTATGTTATCCTTTTGTTCTACAGCTTTCCTGCTTGCATTTCAGTTTAAGTCCTCTGATAAATAGATCTAGCTGAGGGGCTTATTCATTCTAAGACAACACCAGGGTCTCTTCAAATCCTCCTTGCCCTTTGCAGCTGATTAGTACTACTGCCGGTATTCAAAATGCGGGGCTGGACCTCCTGTGCCAGGCTCCAGCAGAAACACTTTCTGTTCTGTGCAACTATGATGCAGTAAAACCAGAGGTTCAGGGCCTGAAAACTACACTGACTCAGGGTTCAGGGCTTGCAACACCCTGCGCTAGGAATCTGTCAGAATAGCACAGCCAGACTGAAAGAGCCCATGAAACCTTCATGGTGCTGTATCTTATGATTCACCAGTACCAGATGCGATACTTTAGCCTAGAAGAAAACTCAGCATCCATTTTCTTCCCTTTGCCTCTCAGTCCTGTTAGATTAAGAGATGCCAGGCTGATAAATTACCATTGTATTAATTTAATATTGTGTGGAGATTCATAAGTACCTGACTTCCACTATGGAGTCCATGTATCTCTCTGATGAATGGAGAGTTTCTGCTCCAAAAAACTTGCCATCAAATCATATGCTTTGAGAATGCAAATGAGCACTAATGTAGCAGGCAGCAGGCTGGCTATGGTCAGTGGTTTTGTGACTGTCACAGCGCAGGTGGCTTTAGAGGAGGGTTATGAAGGGTTCATAATATCTTCTGAGAGTGGCTGACGGGGGTTTAATTATACATAGTGGAAGAAGAATTAATTCATGAAGTAGTTTAAGAACAACTCTAAACAGGCCAAGCTGCAGGGAGTTAAAGAATGGGATGAGAAAATGAGTGATGGAGAGGGAAATGCTCAAAGATGCACTAGTGCTGCAGTGACTAAAGACAAGGAGCTTGCAGAGCTCGTGGGGCTGAGATTGTGGGACTGGGTAAAGCCAGTGGCCTCCTGGTGACAGCGTGTTTCATGGGTACATCCCTCACTGGGTTATGAGATGATGGATGAAGGCATGGCGGGCCGGACAAACATGGCTGGGCAGAGAGCGAGCAAGAAGAAAGAGCACAGGTCAAAGTCTCAGCACTGTCAGAGGCAATAGGAAACTGCAGCAGCAATGGAAGGTGTAAGGACAAGACGTAATTTTCCAGCTACACCCCCCAGAAGCCAGCAGGGCGAGTTTCAGCCTGTGTTGTTGGTGAATATGGCTGAGTACAGGGAGGCAGCCTTACCGGATCCGTCTTTCTCATGCAACATTTGCACCGCCCCGTGAGCTCACAGCATACCAGCCAAGTAGAGGAGGGAGCGTTCAGTATTTTGGATGAGTAAACTCCTCTTGCCTTATGCTTACGCCCTCCCCACCTCAAGTTTTCTTATCCTTCTACTACTTGGGTCTCCCTCCTTCAGCCTCTGCTGCCCAGTCTCAATGTCAGGACAGTCATGATGAGCAAATGCAACTGTAATGTCAGAGTTAAGGACAGTAATACATTCCTCTTGTGTTAGCTTGTTTGCTGCCTTCTTTTATTAATTAACTTTCCTAACTCAGAGACCTCCTGGAAGAGGCCAAAAATAATTGGACCATTTAATTTGCTTTCTAGGAACTGCTTACTAATGCTACCTGNTCAGAACAGAAGTTTCCTTGACAGAAACAGCTGAATTGCAATAGCCCCTGCGTTCAAATCTACATGACTGGCTCACCATGGGATCTTGCCACAGCAAGAGAGATATGGTGGAGACAAGCAGAACTGTGCCTTGCCAAAGGAGACAGTGAACTGCCCTTCAGCAGCAATGAATGATGTTCTAAATCGTTTGTCTCTTTCATTTTCCTCCCATTTCCTATGTGAATTCAATTTCCCCCTTATCTCATAAGAAGATGAGGTGACCTGGATGTCCTATTCCATGCACAACAGCCCCTGGCCCTTATGCCATCAGATATGACCCAGCCTGCCCAAATATTCCTACTCAGAGGGAGGTGGTTCTGCTGAAAGGGTAAGGTCTCCTTAACCTTTGTCTTCATGGTGATGTTTCTGGAGTGGGTTAGCCAAGGTGGTGTTAGAGACAAAAGATTTTGTGCATGTTACAACTAGTCCCTTGAGAGCTGCGTTTTGTTCCCACATCTCTCACTTTGTCTTCTAGATCTCAACACTTGGGGACCCCTCGATACAATTCAATTAATCCAGGAGACTTTTGCCCCTTCCTCCCAGACTACAGACAGATCCTTTGCGGTTTCAGCCCTTGAAAGTTTGGGGGTACGCTCTGAGGTTCAAGGTCAGAATTGCTCCTCCAGACAACAGTCAAGACACTCATGTGTGTGACATGCCACAGGGAACGCTGGAGAAAACATACCCTGGAGATTTCCAGACAAGAAGGCACAGTGCACTGTGCAGAGGATGATCAAAATGGACCATGCAAAGACTGTGTACATGAACATGGATTTTTACTCAGCTCAAGTATCTGACAGAGTCACTTGCAGCATCCAGTTTTTAAAGACTCTGTCTGGAGTCTTCTGTTAGAATAAATAACCCCCAAGTACCTTCAAAGGAAGACTTTGCACAGTTTACAAAGCAATTTTTGGACACTATCACCACAACACCAAGACAAGTTCTGAAAATAGAATTGATCAGGTTCAGCAGTTGACATATGACCCAAAACTGGTCCATCAGACCTTTGAATCTCAAATTCTTCCCTGTCTGTGGAACTTTTATGGAGGAGTTTCTCTCTGCTGCTGTTGTTGTCTGCAAGATCTTGTCTGTCTTGGTCATCCGCAGACCAGACTAGCTATGTGATGATGCACAGCTACAGCTGAAGTAGAGTGCAAAAGCCCAGAAAGGTGGATCTGCTAAAAAGAAAACACCCTAAATGCAGGGATGGAAAGAGAAGGGAACAAGTGAGATGACAGCAAAGAAAAATGAATGAAGGCGATTAGGAATTTATAATGATAAAGAATGGTCTCTGAAAGGTAACATTTGAAGTTGCTGACTCTTCAATTTGTCCTTGCTGCATTAAGGATATAATATAGTAATCCAAACAAAATGCTGCTTTGAAAATGTCAGAATGAGCTCCAACAAACACGCTAAGGGGATATCTTGAACTTCACTGGGGAGAACATAGGGAGCAGAAAGCAGCCGAGAAGAGGTGAGAGAAACCGCTCTGCACATCTCCCCCTTGGAGGTACTAACTCTCCTGTTCCCCAAGGCTTTTCTACCCTCGTGACTTCCTCAATCAGCCTATGCATGCCGTCCTGCCGAGCCCTGTCTGTTGGAGATAGAAGGAGATACTCTTCTTGCTGTTACCTCTCTCCTGGTGTGGGGTTTTGTGAGTGCAGGAGAAAGCCCAGCTCTCTCCTCACTCCCAGCGGTTCTGTGATGCTGACAATGCTGCAAAGACCGCTGAGGTCCCATTACAATGCATGCTACACCACTGCACGTGAGGAGACCTGGTGCTTAGCCGTAAATAAAGACACAAGAGAAAGGACACGCACAAGGTAACAAGGAACCAAAGACAGAGAAAGCCCCAAAGCCATGTACGGTGGAGAGTCAGTTTTCCAGCTTGTCCGCCAACTTTGCTACTGCCACAGCACCATCCCTTGTCAGACACTGGATAGAGTTGGCTGTGGTACCTATCTGAGACAAATAAACCTGCCTGAAGTGGGCAGGTGAATCCAGGGTGACCACTGCAACAAAGGAAAACTGAGTGGAGGCTGCCAGCTGCAATGATCTTGTCCCGTAGTGCATCGTATACCCTTCCTCTTGATTCTCTGTAGGAGCTGCAGAGACATCAGTGTCCCACATCTGCTCTGCCATCTCCATATTCTTTTTCCTAACACTGCTGACCCACATGGGTATTCCTTAGGCCCTATCTCTGTGTTTTATTTTTCATAATTAGTGCAATATAGGGGTATAACCTGTCTCCAGTCCCTTTCTTCAAATGTGCGAGACAAGTCCAAAGAAGCCAATACTTCCAGCACTGAATAGAGCAGGCTAAAGAAATGCTGTATATGCCTGAAAAAAAAAAAGCCTGATTATTTTAACTGCAGCTGAATTAATGGGGAACTCAGGAGTTCAACTGATAGGCACACAGGTAATAATCAGCAGGAGTGATGATGGTAATCCTTCAAAGGACAACAAAGAGATACAAAAGACACCTGAGGTATTGCCTGGTGAAAGATATGCAGGACAAAAAATATCTAAATATAGCTTCTAAAAGTATGTGGGATGAACTGCGCTGACAATAACTACAACGTTAGTGCGTGTTCAGCGTATGGATGAAATCATTAACCAATTAAAAAGAGCATAACAACACATGATGGACGATAATAGCCATTATGAATGCATAATTCAGTATATAAGGGACCAATTCAGTATCTCTAATGAGAAACCTTAGCTCAGTTTCATTGGATTTAGACTGCTGGGAAGCTGGACCACGTTATGCACTGCTTGCTCGCTGATACACTGGTCCTGCTGAAAAGGACTTGGGGTTTTAACGCATGCCAGCGTGACTATGAACCAACAGTGTGTTTTTTATTGCAATTAAAACAAACTGTACCCTGGGCTATGTTTGGGAGGAGAGTGGCCAGCATGCCGAGGGAAAGTGTTATGACCCTTTACTCGGCATGGGGGAAGGTACGCCTCCAATACTATGTCCAATTTTGAGCTCCCCCAGTTCAAGAGAGATGCTGACAAACTGTAGGGGATCCACTGGAGACCTAACAAGGTGGCTCAGGGCTTGGAGCTCATGTCCTACAAGGAGACACTGAGGAGCTGGTATGGTTTCATCTAATGAAGAGGAGGTGCAGGTGTGATCTAATAGCTGTATACAACTACCTGAAGGAGAGTTACAGAGACCATGGAGCCAAACTCTTCTCGCCACATCCAGAGACCTTTCCTATACAAGTTTCTAGAACTCTAACAGCTAGTGGACCCCAGCCTCCCACATACAGGATAATTTTTATTACAACCATTTGTGCAAAGTTAGAAGGTTAGAGTATGTAAGAATGATTACGCAGAAATACATCACGTAATATACATAAGTCAACTCTGTTACTAGTTATATGTGCAATGGAAGACAAGGAACCTGGGGGATTATGGGACCCTAAAGAGTCCTCCACAGCTTCTTCCTTTTCCTTCCCACCTCTTCCTGATTTGAAACTAGAATAAACAGAACAAGATACTCACCAGAGTATTATATATTTCTAATGGAGCCAACTGTCCTAGAGATGTTGCTGGGAACATTGGCTGAGGAAGCTTGGTTGCTGGTCTTGCCCTAAGGCTTGAAGCTTTTGCCATGATCATTGTCACTACACAAAGTCTAAGCCCAAGTCTAGGTGGCCCATGGGCTGTGAGTGGCAGTATGGTGACTCACCAGCTGAGACCTGGGGCAGGTCCTCCCTGTGTGAATGCATTTGAGGAGCTGCTGCTTAGTCCCATCACCTGAACTTCAACAGGCTCTGCTCCGTGCCTCTGAGTGAGACACTTAAATAGCTAGTGGACATGTATTCACCAGCCTCCCAGCTCCTGCCACCTCCTGGTGCTGGTTGTAGGAAAAACCATGAGCAGCAAGCCTCTTACCTTCCCTCCTTCCCTGCCCCAGTGCTGGCACAGTCCGAGCAGCAAGAACAGCATCTCAGCTGTCTCTCTGTGAGCAGCTCAAGGATAAGGACTGAGATGTCTAACTCAGAGAAGGACCATAACGCAATAGGGAACAGGAGGAGTGATGGTAAAGGGAAAAGGAACCAACAAGTGTAAAAGAATGACAGGAAGAGAGGGAGACACAACAAAAAGAGTCAAGTGCTGACATGGATGTTGACAGCCTGTGGTCTTCAGGTCTAGCAGCACACAATTGGGTGAACCGAATGAGGCACTTGGGCTTCCTGAGGCTTCCCTGAGCACCTGCTGCTCTACAAAACCATCTTTGTGTGGACTTGGGGTGCTTCTGGCTCACCCTCTCTGCTCATGTCCTGGAGGGTCATGGGCAGTGTGAGCCATCCTGTTTGGATGGGAGCTCATTGGGTTCTAGGTGTTGTGCTCCAGAAGCATTACAGCTTCTTTCAGGCCACAGGTTTGAATGTTTGGGGATTAGAGACCTGCAAATAAGCACTAGCCTGGCAGTATAGACACTGCTATGACTCGTCCTGCTTCTAGAGACAGTTGCCAATGACCGGTGCTGGGGCTGCATCTCCAGGCAGCAGGGCACTGCATTACTGTGCAAGTTTCCTTTAGTGTGTGAATATATTTCTTCGTACTCCAGGAGCTTGTTCTGCAGTTTGTGAGTATGCCTTGCTGGTTGTGAGTAATTTATGTATTTATTATGCCCCCTGGCAGTGCTGTTTTACTAAAGCTGTCCCTTTTTTTATGTTGCTCTTTTATCCCTCTGGGAACAGGGCTTATATATCTTTAAAGAAAACAGAATTATTTCATATTTCTTAAATGGGATTTTAAGTGGAGTAATGCAGATGAAGGGCAGCACACAAACACAATAATGCTTTGTATCTTAAATAAAAAATACTTTTCTCAGGAAGGCATGCAGTGGTGATTTTTCTCTCGGGCTTTCCACAGAAAGTGCTAGCTGTTAAAGGACTTTTCTATATGTCTCTAACCAATTCAGAGCACATTTTTCCTACATAGTTCTGCTCTGTACTAAAGAGGAAGGCTTTTATCAAGTGGCTTTTGTGTATCCAGATGGTTTCTTCAGGTGCTAAGCAGGGCTTAAGAAGATGCTGGAGTCTTTTCAGATGCAAAGGGAGGGAGAGGGGAGCACGAGTGCTCCCAGACACTGTTCCTGGGAAAGTCAGAGAGTAAATGAGATCCGTGTTACACTTGGGGAGGATCTTGCTGCCCCTGAGTCACTCAGCCGCCTAGCCCCACTCCTTCTCCCCAGGCTTATCTGCCTCCTAAGAAAAGGTTTTAAGCCTTTCCCCTGTGACTCCAGGAGCCTATAAGGAACGTTGCGGGAATTTTGCTGCTGCTGCTATTTATAATGCCTGTGTAATGAAGGGAGTGCAGGTGGCTTTGCAGAGATCTCTGAAATCACTGCCATTCTGTGCAGAGCAAGGGGGAACAGTTTTTACAAGACGACATGACAAGCTGAGGGTGCATCAGGCATCAGAGCCCACTACGGTGTCCGGCCTGTCCTGCCCTCAGCCGCAATGTGCCCATGGTGCTCTGCACTTGGAGAGTCAGCCCCCTCCTCTGCCAGCTCTGCTGTCTGGTGAACAGATAAGGCTAGAAAACTGGGAGAGTGGCTTTCAAGCAAATGGGGAGGAGTGATTCTTCTAACTTAGCTGTGTTGGTTTTAGAGAGGCAGCTGCTCCCCGTGGAGCAGTGGGTACGAGGGAAGTTGCACGCTGCCTCCATGCCCTCCCACCTGGCAGGGATGGAGGAGGGATTCCCGCTCCCCCACAGCCGGGGGGCTACAAAGTAGGTACCTCCAGGGGAGCTACTGACCCTGGGTCCTGGTACGGTCCTCGGGAGAAGCTCGTGTTTCTGGGGGGTCTCACCCTGCCACTGGGCTTTGAGCATCCACTGCCTCACCTCAGACATGATCCTCTCAGCATCACTGGGGCACAGATGTGAGGATTTGCCCCAAAATATGAGCTTCCGCTGCCTTCATGGTACTGCTCCCTTTCTCTCACCAGCCTCATCTCTGCTCCTCTTTATTTAAATCTAAGGAGTTACTTTTAACTACAGCCCTCCACCTTTTCCACTTAATTTTGGCTCTAAGCTGACTGGAGCAGACCAGGATCCCTCACCCCTCCTGAGCTACAGGAAAATCTCTGAACTGTTGTTAAAGGACAGAAGGCTGGGTTTGAAAATTGCCTCAGGCAGAGCTGCTGAGTGCCTCCTGCTCCTGGCCTGGCTCTGCATCTCCCCTTCCCTGCTTCATGGACAGGGAAGGACTCGGGGGGGTTCCCCTTTGGCCTGACACGGGGAGAGGGGGCAGAGCAGGGACAGCAAAGCATCAGGCATCAGCCGCTGGCAGGCACTGAGGGACATGGGGCAGTGGTCGTGCAAGGATGCCGGCTGAGCCACGCAGCCCCACGGTCACTGGGTTCACACCTGCCGCTGCTGCAGCCATCCCGCCGTCTAACTCACAGCAGGTCCCATAATTGCATTTTGGAGAGGATGGTGTTATCCTCTCTGTGGTGAGCGCAGCACTGAGCTGTACAGGACCAGCACAAAATGAAGATGGAAAACCAATATCGGATGGCCCAGACTGCACCCAGAGGCTCTGGCTGCAATCACGGCACCACAACCTTGTTTCCAACACACGTGACGTGGAACATCGACAGCGCAATAACACAAATCCATCCTTTTGATCAAGCTGCTGCCCTCCATATTCACATTTGTCAGTGCAGGGATCACAGCGAGAGGGACCATCGGAGCCTGCTGTAACCATGGCAATGCCTCAGCCCAGCCCAGCTCCCTCCTTCCAGTGCATCCGCCGGGAGCAATGACCCAAGCACCAGCAAAAAACCCATCCCACTGCCTAGGAGCTCCAATGCCATGCACAAGACCCCATCACCTTCCTGGCCCCACTAAGACACCCCTGTTCACCCTCATCGTGGCTACAAGCAGGTAGGCGGCGGAGGTCCAGTACTGCAGATCGTTGAAAGGGAACTCCTCAGGGCTAATCCCACTGTCTGCTGCTTTTTAACACCTCCTCACACTGACTGCTGCCTTATTCTGTCCCTCTCAATCATGCTGAGCCATCCTGGCCCCTTCTCCTGATCCTGTGTTACTCAGGCAGGTAATCCACAGGAGTCCTTCCCATGCCCCAGGGTGGTGTTCCTGAGGAGGGGGTGGTTAGACTTGGCTGCAGCCCTCAGTAGGGATTGTATGAAGCTGGTTTTCATCTCTCTCTCATGACACAGACTTGACTCAGGGTCTCACAGTCTCAGACAGCCCCTGACACCATCCACCACACAACAGCCATGAATATCTATGACAAACATAGAGGCTGAATGAGAATGACGGGGAGAGGAGAGAAGGCATCTGAAAACTGAGGACTCCAGCTGAGGAGGGCTCTTGGTTTGGGGGCAAGTTCACAGTGCCACAGTGTCCCCAGAGTGATTTGTGCTCATCAACAGCAGTCTGACATTTACCTCCTGTGTGGTCATTAAAAAAAACCTCTGGATAGCAGCAAGACCAATGGTCTCCTGCTCTTCATTTGGTGTGGCAAGAAATGAATCTGTAGGCAACCATCAGGCTGAAGTCCATCTTCTGGATGTGCTCTGGTGTCAGGAGAGAATGGATACAAGGAGCCTCCTGCTCTTTGCTCTGCTTGCTTTGGCAGGATCCCAACTTTTCAGCTCAGGTAGTCCTTCTGTCTTGAGGCTCTTCTGCCCAGAATGAACTAACAACCAGGAGAGGGACCCTTGCTGGCTGAATCCCTTCTGTCGGTGGTGTCCTGGGCCTTGGTTTTAGTCCAGTGGACTGGAGAGCCTGAGCCAATGGTCATCACGTCAGTCAAGCATCTCGCTCCTCTCTATCATGGTCCTGGGCAACTGGCTCTAGGTGGCCCTACCCAAGCAGGAGGCTTGGAAAAAATGACCTCCAGAGATAACTGCCAACCTCAACCAGGTGGTCACGTCCTCCTAGGCAGACAGCTCTGTGGTGGAGGCATTTTATTGCCTATTCATTTCTGAAGCAGCCTGCCCATTACAGACCTACTATCACTGACACCTGTAAAATCTGGGGAACGAATCAAAAGGAATGAGATGTTCAGTCACAGCACAAAAAACAGAGGATGACAAGCAGAGTCCCAGAGAAACACTGACACAATGTGGGAGGTGCAGCACTAGGGAAGCACCAAACTTTCTCTGCTGGAGAGCAAGCACAAGTTCACCAGCCTGCAAACTTCAACAGTCTTCTCTCATATCTCCCCATAATTTATCACCCTGGTAAGCAGGACTAAATCAGAGCTACAGCAACACTTAGGTCTCAACAGCGCCTTCAATCAGAGAGCTCAAAGCTCTATGTAGCACACAATTAACCTTCTAGCTACTAAAGTAAATTACAACACAGGGTGAAGAACAAATCAGAGCCTTGCCTCAAAAAATGAAGTCTGGATTCTACACTCTTGCTGATGCTCAGTCTGACTACATGTTCATTTCACTGGAGCATAAATAGGGAATAAAAGCACAAAGAAGGGCAGGAACAGAAGGCAGAGTCATGCAGCCCAATGTGCAGGGCATTAGAGAGGGAACGAGCGAGGACGGGGACTGCCTTGGGCACACCAGTGCCTTCCTCTCTCTGCGTAGGCAGAGGCATCACCCTCTTCTTCCATTGCTGTAGCTTTTTAGAAAGTGAGCTGGGACCACGTTTGGGCCCGCAAGGTGCCAGATCTTTTCAACTAAAGAGACTGCAGTGTTTTCAGGGAATGTATACATAGTCTGATGAACACACAGAGCAAAATCATCATTTCATTTTCACCCCCACCTACCCACTCTGGATTTCTTTTACCAAACCCCAGAGCAGCTAGTGTCTTCAATACCAGCATCTGCAGCTCTGGGGGGACACACTGGGACCTCACATACTGCTGCATCACTTCTCTGACTCACAGAAAGACAAAGCCAATTCGACACAAATTTCATTCACAGGAAGTGTCTCCAGTGACATCCGATCTGCATGCACTATTTGATTTACGTGCTTTGTAATCACTTTGCTATTTACAATCATATGAGATGGCACTGGACCAAGTGCTGTTTATTGCACATTCATCCCACTCGTTCCCTTTCCCTTTTCTATCCCATGGTAGAGGACATACGAGTTCAGCGCTGTGTTATTTTGACTTCACGCTGCTGACATCTTTGGAGAAGGAACAGCATCATGATGGTGTCACACAGCAGCAAGTTAGACCTAGTGACTCATCCATTTCCACGTACTCACAGCACACTCCTGTATCACTGATCTATTTCCCCTTGTTATTCTTGCTTTCTGTTTTGGTGCTTTAAGAGAAAACTCTTTTTCAAAGTCATGCCGCAGAAACAACTCCATTAACTTGAAGTAATTTGGTTGCTCCCATGGACTCTGGTCCATGAGCCAACTATCAACAAGTATGCACAAGCAAGGATGGACAGCAGGAGAGAAGATGTCCAGGATTTACTGCACAGATACAAGACAGGCATAGTGCACGCCCACGGCATTCACATACGCATCTGTGGCTATGCTCGACACTACGATTCCCATGTACAGAACTGTTTGTACAGACCAGCTGATCACCTTCATCCTGCAATGAAGTTATATTAAATCCAATAAAACAGCTAAGCAAAGCTGATTTATTTCTTTATGCAAATTTGCATGTATTGGAGTTTTCAAATAGAATTTTTAAAATCTCTCATTCTATAGAACAATTTACTAAAAATCAAGGCTATTCTAGCTGAAACGCTGATACCTGGGCACAGACCTGAGGCAGGTCACAGAGCTGGTGTTGGACCCCAGGCAGAGCCCTGGACCCACCAGCACGTAGCATGCCAAACAAGGACATTTCTGAGCAAGAAATGGGAAGGGACAAAATCTAGATGTGAAGCATGCAAAAGTGGTGCAGGAGAAAATACCATTTGAAGACTTCTGAATGATCCCCACATCCTCATGAGCAGCCTGTGGTCTTAGAAACACAAGCCTACCAGGTTTTACTGTGCTCAGCTGTAATCTGCGGCAGAGGAAGATCCTCCTGTGCTGCTTCAGTGGTGTGACGGGAGTTGCAGAATCACGGGGAAATCACAAGGGCTGGAAGGAACTGCCTGGTGGCATTTAGCACCTCCTCTGCCACAAGCCAAGACAACCCCATCATGGTCAGTTCAGACCTTTGCATGAAAACGTCCAGTGAAAGAGATCTCATCACTTTCTAAAGCAAAATGCTCCACTCTCTTTCATCATAGAAAGTTTTCCCTAATATCTACCCTAAAGACATCTATTGCCACAACTCCACCCCTTTTTTTCTTTTTCTAAACATAAATGACAAGATACTTTTTCACCTCTGCAGCTACCCTTAGTACAATTACAACTGGCATCATGTCTCCCTTCAGTCACCTCTTTACTTTCAGTGATGACAGGTCTTCCAGATTTTCTTCAAAGATCATGTTTTCTAGACGGATGATTGCTCCCACTTCTGCACCTCCAAACTCATCCACCTCCTTCTTGAACTGAAACAGCTACATCAAGACTCAGGTTTCCAGGCAAAGCCTCAGACATCCTGAGCAGAGCAGTCACCAGCGTCGGAGACCATGCTCGTGTCCCACACCCAGAATTGTGCCTGTCTTTCCCCACTACAACATGACGTTGTGGACTCCTCTCTGCTGAGGTCCCGACCGCCTGTGACCCTCAGATGGTTTCCCGCAGTGCTGGGCATTCCCTATCCTGTCTCTGGGCAGCTGATTTTTCCTCTTCATTGAAATCACGATACATGAGATCCATCACTGCTCACCTGAGCATAAGGCCTGTTTTGCTGCCATGAAAGGATATTAAATTGATTTTAAGTGATTTGTTCTTGACAAATCAAACTTGACTGTAATTCCCTAGCTTGTTATCTCCCAGGTGCTCACAAGTGGTTTGCCTGATAGTATGTTCCCGTTCATTTCCAGGTATTTCAGGCAGCTGGCTGGTCGATAGAGCCCCAATTCATCTTTCCTTTTTTAAAGATGGGCTTTGCATTTATTTTTCCAGACCTCCAAAATTCTCCACACAATTTCAAAGATAAAAGCCAACTGCTCTGAGATTGATTCAGCCTCCTTTAAGCACCATACAGTGAATGCTGGCAGGCCCAGGCAATTTGAGACCCTCTAATGTACCTAAGCGCTCTCTCACCCATTCTTCCTCTGTTGCAGAGTAAATTCTTGCCCCTTTGTCACTGGAGCCGTTTGCATTAACTGTATCATTGTCATCAACTCTTTTAGTGAAGGCTGAAACAACAGCAGGATAAATTCCTTTGCCTGGAGCAACATCAGTCAAGACTTCTTCATCCCCTTGGAGTAGCAGTGGGCCAGGGAAGAGTCTCTTTTGTCTTTTTCCCATTACTTATTTCATTATAGAAAGTTTCCTCATTAGTCTTTATGTCCCTTACTAGTTGTATTTCATTTTGTGCCCTCATTGTTTTGATTCCTCCCCTACTTTTTCTCTCTTATATCTGCCCTTAGCAGTCTGACTGAGGTCACCTCTGTGAAAGGGCATCTTGCAAAGCTCAAGCTTGCAAGGGAGCCCCCCAGCCTGCACAAAGCAACACCCAACTCTGAGCCATGTGCGGTCTTCGGTGGCAGAGACATGCTGCTCTCAGACAGCTCCCCAGCAGCACCTGGAACACCAGGAGGTCACAGCCTGAGGACGTCAGAGCAGCCTCCGGACGAATTGGCACGGTGTCTAAGCAGGGCCCACCCTTGGCTCCCTGTGCCTTGTAAACGCACAAGTGCAATGCATTCAAAGAAAAGGAGACATGGTCCAAGCGGAAGCTGTGACCCCATCAATACTTTATTCTTCCTGGGTGTCTCATCTCATTGCTTTATCTGCTCCAAACTGGGAATGTGACTGTACCCAGCACTCAGGTCTCCATCTCCCATGGGATACAGACTGAGCAAAACCCCTTTCCCCCACGGTCCTGATCTCCCTGCTGCCGAGACAGCGCATTTCTTCAGCATTGCCTTGGGCAGGTTTCATCCACATCATACTTAGGTCTAGTTTTGTGCCCACCCAGAGAATGAACATTAACAGGGGCCAGGACCTCAGTCTATATAAAGCCTGATGTGCATGTGAAAGGTATGCTGCTATGAACAGCAATATAACCCAGCACAGTTAAAATGATGCCAGTCCCAACATAAATGCCCTTATTTTAATATCAAGAGATGGTAATAGGCATGGGCTAAAGACACACTAGTTAATTTTACACTAAACCAGAAGGATCCTCCACAGCCTTGACTTGAGCCTAAAACCAAAGTTAAACTAATGCGACGTTTTCACATGCAGGTGATGGCAGGGCACGTATGTGATCTGTGGGGCAGACGAGGTCTCCCCAGCCCCTGCTGACTGTCCCCTGGCTCCAGGAGTTTATGAGTTTACTGGGGCTGTGGTGTTTTTTCATCCCCGCAGAGACCCTGGGGTCCATCTCTGCACAAGGTTTCTGTGCTCTACACCACTTCTATTAATCACCACCTTAGCCAATTATTTATTGGTCCCTCTAAGTTGTACTCTGTCATAGGCTGGGCTGGAGCAGCTTGTGCTTCCCGACAGGCTGTCATGTACGTGGCTATCTTTGGAGCTCATCCCCACCTTCACGACGCTGACAGAAGAGATTAAGGGTACTTGTCACACCAATGCCACTGCAGTCCAGAGCCACTCTTGCTGTCCCTGCAGCGCTCCCAAGAAAGAGGGCAAAAAGTGGCATTTGCTACAGGTTTAAAAGTCATTGACTGCTTTTGTTCCTGGCAGGGTAGGGGATGGAATAATAGGAAACAGGAGCAATCAATCCCAAACTATTAAATAATGGCATTTCGATAGGACCGATACACCAATTAATTCTAAAATGACCATTCAGTTTTAAGGTCATGTGTTGGCCTGCCGTTTAAGCCTGTATTTCTGCCTTCTCATCTGTCACCCTACAGGACAAACATGGCCCAAAGCATGTCAGCAGCCTGGCTGTGATATGATGTGTGAATATGCAGACCAACGACCCTTCAGTGCTTTGCAGGCTGAGCACCCTGAAGGAGCCCAGGAGGCGGTGGGCAACACCGGCCTTGGCACCTGCTAATCACGGTAATGAAAGAACACGTATTGTACACCCCTTTGTTATTCATATCTGAGATCCCCCTGCGTCCCATCCCCTCTTAATGACTTCATGATGATGGTGTGGTCATTAAAGATGGTTATTTGCTCAGGGCTCCTGTACATAAATTATGAGAGTAAAACCTTAAACAGAGAGGTTCAGAGCCCTTGCAGAGCCATCAGCTTTCCATGATTCCTAATTAATTCAGGGTGTGATTAACTAGAGGCAGCAACACTGGTGGCTGCTCCTTTTAGGGGTGCACTGGGAGCCTGGGTGTGGATAAGGTTAATGCACCACGAGCCTAGGAACAGATCATGCTCTGTGTGAGTCCCACCTGCTTTGTGGTCCTTGGGCATGAACTCGTAGTGGCCCTCATGGTCATATCGTACAGTCTATAGCAGGAGCTCTTGGGCTCAATGCCTGAGCTGAGCAGCATTCCTGCCTGCTAGCCCTGGGCTGAGGTGTCCCTCACCAAGGGGTTGGTTGCTGTGAAATCCTCAGCTCTGGACCACTGACAGGTCCTCTCCTTACATCCCTAAGTCCTTTTTCTGGCATTACGATGCACGTCTAAACTGTAGAGGGCCTTGCTGTTGTCAGGATCAACCTGAATTTGTTTGTGTAGAGTAGGACACAGGTGCCTGATCTCTCTGTGCCCCATATCCCCCTTTGCAGGGGCTGTGGAGGGGGTGGGGGATATTCACGTGAATACAACTGGGAAGACTGTCAGCCCTCTGCTCCTGTGTTAGGTTAATGGTTGGACTCGATGATCTTAAAGGTCCTTTCCAACCTAAATGATTCTATGATTCTGTGAAAGGCAGAACTACCCCAGACCCCACTGGGGGTGGCTACAGCCCAACAGCACAGGGAGTGTCCTGAACCTCCCCAGTACCCGTGCTGGTACGGCATGACACAGCTCTGCACAGTGCAGGAGCTGAGGGGCTGCTGTGCTGCAGGCATGTGGTAGAAATCTCTTGCAAACCCTGTCTCCCTCAGGAACCCTGCTTCCTAATCTCAGTTATAGATCTTTTTATTTCCTCATCTGTAATATTTATGCCTGACCTTTGCCACTCAGACATGTGTGCATGAGCTATGGATGAAAAACTGATGAAAGATTCTGGAGTCCTTTTGGGCAAGGCAGGTGTACAGTACTGCAGAAAAGTCTACCAAAGTACTATTGATTTCTCAAGGATCCCCTTGGGTCAGCTACGGCCTCATCAGTTTCAGAGAGAACTAATGGGCTCTTTCTTCTGCTCAGGGTTATGAACTTGTCTTGTTGACAGTCTTCTACCTTGCTGGGATGGACTCCTGGTGTCTTTGCTGGGCTTTAAATCAGGCACACTCCTTTTCTGGGCAAACCCCTTTCCCTCCCTGCTCAGTATTAAGAGCACAACATTACCATGCGCCATACAGAGAGTACTTTTTCCCCTTTTTCGCTCATCCCTACTCTCCTCCTCTGACTGCCAGATCCATAACTGTGCATGCAGAGCACCTCTGCTCTGTTCTGGCACTGTCAGCAACATTCACATGGAGCAAGACCTGCGATGGATGTGCAAGTTTACTGCTTTTGCAAAAAAAAAAAAAAAGAGCCCTTGGTGGAAATGATCCATGCTGCTTTTTGTTTAGCATTCAGCACTAGAATATACTGTACAAACCATGGAAAAAGTGTTTGGGAAAATACACAGCAGTAGGAAAAAAATCACAGTTCCTCAATGGATGCTTCCAGTGACCTGTATGGTGACAGTCATTAAATAAAGGCAATTCTCAATTGTTCCTGTTGGACTGCTCATGCTGTACACAGCTGCAAAGTAGCTGAGGATGGAGTGCCTCTGACTGCCCCCAAAGCACTTGCACCAGTGCTATGTGCAGAAATAACGTGAATCAGTAAATGGTGAAGCACAGTATGGGGCTTCAAATAATAGCCCCATCTGGACCCAAATGCTTCCATACTGTGTGTCTGTGCAGCTCTTTCCTAGAAGAAAGCAAAGGGGAGCAGAACAGAGACATCCCAGTGATTCTGCATTGAGTTGGCTTCAGTCCTGTTTGGCTTGGTAACTTCTCCGGACCAGTTACAAGGTGAATTGACAAGGGACTGTGGGTCCTCCATGTTCCAGGAGGCTTGTTAAATGGGGCTTCTCGTGGACAGAGTGAATGGAGCAGCCTGGCCAGGACTAAATCAGAGTTAATAACCTGTCCGATTTTTCCACCTTACAAATAATAGGAACCTTATGAACAGAGGTCCCTAGGAGACTTGAGTGATGCAGGCACAGCTGCCTCCACGCCTAACACAGCTCTTCTTGCTGGGACAGGTGTGACCCTTGCAGTGTAATTGCATCTTGGGATTCAGAAGTTGGTCTGTGCTTCCATGCTTCCCTGTGATGTTCTAAAGAGTTGAAGGCTGGGCATTGCCCACAGTGGCACGCCAAGATGTTGGAAACATATCCAGCTACGGGAGATGAGCATTAGAGGAAACCTGTCTAATCCAAAGCTTTTTTCTCCAGGGATCCCGCGTGTGGATGAAATAAGTGTGAAGAAACCAAGCAGATTTGTGCCCTTCAGCCAGGAGTAGTGGCCAGGATGGTTCCCATCCAGGCCTGCAGAAAGCACGCAAGGCAATGTTTTGGCAGTCCCATCGTGCCCCAATTCACATCGTGGCAGTATTTGCCCACGGGCCTTGTCCTGATGCTGGGACCTGGAGATTTTCTGAATGTCAACATTCAGGCTTTATTTTTCTTATCAAAATTCTCCTTTGGTGGGTCTTCAGCACAATTTAATTTCTCATGAAAATACTCAGCTTTCCACAGGAAAAAAGAAGACTTTTCTGATGAAAAAAGGAATGACAGAAAACTCAAATACTTTGCCTAAGAACAAAAATGTACTTAGTTGCTGCCTAAATATCCCTAAAAATTGAAAACTAGGTGGTTTTTTCCCTCTCTGTTCTTATTTGGGAAAAAATGCAGTGAAATGTTGGCATTGTCTCCTCTCCTGCCCAGTTCTGAATGATGGGCTTAGGACAGGTCCTGCTTCTTTCCTTGGCAGTGGGAGATGTTCTCAGGTGGAGTCAGGTCAGGTGGAAGTGAGGGCTTTAATTTTCATGACCATACAACCAGAACAAGCAGGAGAGGTGCAATTCCTCCTCCCGTGACAGCTCTGCCTGGGAAAGCACAGTTTGTCGGACCCTTGTCGGAAGCTAGGCTGAATGCTGATCACTTATAAATTCCTTTTTTATGCTTTTCTTGTGGAAAATGTTGTATGTTTTGTAAAAAATATCTGGAAACTTGGAAAACAAATTTTTCTCCCAAATGTTGGTTTTTAGTTTTCTTGGGAATGCTGGCAAACTGGAGAAAATCCTCCTTTAGCCAAAACCAAACCACTGGAGCATTTGTGTGTTGAGAAAAGCACTCACAAACTCCGCAGATACTCTGTGTTTGTGTGTACACAGCCTCCAGCACTCCTGGGCTGGGATGATTTTCCTTCAGTCATTTTGTCCTGAGATGCAGGAGCCGTCGATCTGAGGTGCTGACACCTTTGCCACAAGCTTGGAGGAGCAGTCGGAGCTCAGCATTTGACTTGTAGCGTGAGGGCTCCCAGGACTTGGGGAGCATGTAATGAAAATGTTGGAGATGATAGGTACTATTTACTACATTTCTTATACAGAGCAAATATTTTTGTGTACCCATTTGCACTCCCAAATCCAAGGACCGTGTTCGCTGTTGCTGTGGGAGACTCTCACGCTCTTGAGCAAGTGATTTAAGCCATTTCTATAGAGCTTAGCCTCTGCTGCTGGTGGGAACCTCACCCAGCCCTTACAAAGGGCTCTCCTGACCTTCACCTCCTTAACAGCAATGCAAGAATAAATCCCTCTTTTCTACCTGCCTCTGGCTGCTCTGCCAGGAACAGCTCCTCTCCCTCATTGTCTTCACTGATGGGAAAAGGTAAAGCTGAAAAATGGGTATTGTCTACTGAGCTGCTGATGTGCAGAGAGTGTGTGAGAAGAAAACCAGGCTCTGCTCTTGATTTGCTTAATCGTCTTTCCTGCCTGAGCTGTTTTGTGGGGTCGTCTGTCCCACAGGAACGTTACCCACGTGCGCAGCTCCGCCAAGGGTGTCATCACAGCCGGAGCACGGGTGGTACCAGCTCAGCAGGCACCGGCGGCAGGCCAGCAGGATAATACAAACAATGATAATAATAGGATCATTTGCATTGCTCTGCGCCTTTCATAGAGGACATCAAACTGCTTGACAAACACTTCAGAAATGATCTGGGGATTCTAGTCAAAGGCAAACAGAAGGGAAAAAAGCCCCCAACCAACCAAACCAAAAAAACCAAACCCAAAGCAGCTTTGCATCCTTTCCTCCTGACTGCCTCCTCCTCCACATCTTGGGAAATGGGACCGTCTCCCAGGACACACCCCTCCATAACAAGCTCTCTGTCCCACCACTGGCAGGAGCACCGGTACCCAGGGAGGATGAGGGGGAGTAAGGTTCATCTCCTTCCCCTCTCCTTTCCAGGGGGCCCGGCAGGCAGCAGTGCCCTGCTCTGGCGCGGGTCGGGTAGGAGCAGAAGCTGGGACAGATTATCTAGAGATGGACCACCTGGATACTCTGACAGCCCTGTCTAGTTTGTGCATTCATTCAGTGCTGGACTCCACAGAGGTCAGACCTGTGTTCAAACTACCCTGTGCTATACAGTGTGTTTAGTTATTAGCCTTTCGTTTGGATTTGTTTTGTGTTCCAGTGTAATTGGTCCTCCAGGTCATCCCCTTTAATAGGACAGCAGTCCTGCCCTCCACTTCCCATTTCCAAGGATCATCTGCCTTTGCTCACGGTGTGTTCTGCACGTCCTGGGGTTTGCACCGATTAATCACTGATATCTACCTGGATAGGATGCCCAGACAGACACCAGCTGTGCCCCATCTCAGGATGCCCTGAGGTTGGAGATGCCCGGTGCCATGTCCAAAGCCCTGCGATTTCCAGACAGGGAGGTGCCTCGACATGCTCCTCTCCACCTGCAAGGAGATCTGTAAGCAGGATGGATGTCAGTGTGTCCTGCCAGGAGATGAGCAAGGTGTACAGTGGTGGGTAATTCCTGTCATCCTTGCTCACGTACTGATCTGTTTGTGCAAACCTCTTCACTTCATTTATGGCCAACACATTCCTTATTGTCCATATGGTATAGATGTAAATGAACGGCTTAAAAAACCAAAATTGTCCTGTCCCAGCATCCTCAGATATGAGCTGGGGACCAAGACCCTTCAAGGTAATAGTTCCAGAAAAGTCAAATATAGCAAAGAAGTGACTTTGGAAAAGCTTTGCTGGAATTATTAATCACGGAGTACAGCAAATGTCTTCAAATAATGTAATACAAATATTTAATGAAAAATAGGTATATAATTTTTAACTTGATGGAAAAAATAGATGGCTTTTAATACTAAAATTCCTGAAGCCCTCCCTTGTTTCCGTTTCCACAAGCACTGATGGCAGGGTCTTGGTAAGGAGTGAACAGGAGCCTCCAGGAAAGGGCTGTCCTTGTTTCTCCCATGAGGAGAAACAGCTCTTGCCACCTGCAGTGAAGGTCTTGGCTGACCTTCAGCCCTCTCCTCCCTGTCCCTTCCACTGCCTGGGCACAGAGCTTGAAAGCCAGCACATGAAGGGTGTCCAGACCCACCAGTCCCGCCACAACTTGCCGAGGTTTCAGTTTTACAGCAGAAATATGTCCTGTTGTGCAGAAACATCTCTAAGTGATTTCCTCCTCTGCCAATGAGACGTGGATGTGCAGGAGGGTTGATGGCTTTCTCTGTGCTGAGGAGCCGTGAGTTGGGGGGTCCCCTCCATGTGCTCCCCAAACGCAGCAGGGCTCTAAGGGCAAAACTAGTGGTCTGAAGACATCCATGCCTAATAGGCCTGTGCTGCCTGTAGGTAGGAAATGATTTTTAGGAAAGAGAAAACTCAGTGTGCTTTGTGTACCCCTTCTGGAAGGGTGCGGTGTGTTTCTAAAACTAATCTTTAACATCTATTTGGTTTTGCACTGGCTAAGTCCAGAGGAATACAGCCATATCAGCTTTGCTGTATAAAAGTAATTTATGAATTTATCCACTTTTTAACTTTCCATGTGCTGTCACATTTTTATTTTATATACAAATAAAAATATATTGGTGAGGAATGAAGTGCAATAGCTCCAGAATGGATGAAAACAATTTCACCAGCAGAGAATGAAGTGCAGGGGCTCAGCTGCATGTGGGAATCCTTGGTCTCCTGTTAGTCAGCAGGGGAATGAATCCTTCACTCTAACTAAATAAATAAAGAGACCAACTGCCTTGGAAAGAATAACACGTTGTATGTCAAAATATATTTGAATGGGCCCATGCCAGCATCAAGCTATAAAACACAGTGCATGGGGGCTTAACTGTTCCTGTGCTCAGAAGCTTTCACATTTCTCTGTTCCTCAGAAACGGTCCTTAAATAGGTAAGCAGTGAAAATGAACTTTAAAAAGCTGAGTGTGTGGCTCTGCTCCTTAAAAGAGAAGAGCGAGAGCTCAGAAAAGGCTGACGGGGAGTGATGGAGTCTGTGAAGGCAATGCCACAGGGAGACGAGGTGGTAAAGCACGGGCAGGGTTGGCGGCTGGAAGAGGACAGGAGGATAAACCACATCTACTGTGCTTAAGCTACAGGCAGCAGTGGGGATGCAGCCCCTATAAACATATATAAGCACATTCCTGGGTCCCTGGTGTGGGCATTGAGGAGCAAACAGGTCAGTGTGGGACGCCGAAGTCCACCGTGGGGCCAGGAGGAATGTTCCAGCTACTGGTGGGGCTCGGACCACATCACTCCAAAGCCCCCATGTTATCGCTGTTGCAAAGATGCAGTTTAATTCTGGTGATGTAGGATAGCACAGAAAATAAATCCCTGCTCAGGCAGGTGGACCAGGGTGGAGATCCCTGAAAGGAGTTTGCAGAGTACCCACAAGTTTATTGTTTTCCCCACAGGTTAAAGGAATAATTTTGCTCTGCGACGTCCATGCTGGCAGTGCAAAGGGGCTAGACAGTCATCTTGTATTGTGGGGCAATTGCCTCAATCATGAACCAGACTGAGCTGGGCAGAAACCAAGAAAAGAGCATACAGATCACAACCCAAATGGTTATCAAAGGGGTTCAAAGCTCCTACAATCGATAAGGCAGGAGGCCCAGCTGACGGAGATCCTGGCTGCTAAATGAAAGGGGGATAGAAATTAGATAATCTGCACCAGATGCTCATATTTTTTTACAAGCTCATTCACTTCAGATGAAATCCTTGCAGGCTGGAAGGTGGCCAGCTCCTGCTACTAAAGGGAGCATCTGGAGGCAGTCCCAGCAGGACGCAGACAGAAGACCTTCCCTGTTTTCTTATCACTGTTGTGAAACAAACTGTCACTAAAAGGGAAGCAAGGCAAGCTACTTCTGATGCTTGGGGAAACAAAACGCCTGAGATGTGACCGGTGATTCCTGCAGTAAATTATCACCTCGGAAAGGCTTTCTGATTCTGGCTGTCTCCAGGTCTGTCTCCAGCACAACACTCTGCAGCTGAGATGGACTTTGTACCTGTTTACAAAGCTTTCAAAATAAAGGAAAAAAAGCCCAACTTATCTGTTCTTTTGGATGGAGAGAAAGCTGCAGTTTTTCTTGCTGTGTTTTAATCTATTTGTGATAGAAATCCGATGGATGCAGCACTTGTTTTTGCATTTTAATGTCAAACAAGTGTCCGCTGCTGATTAATGCACATTTGAACATATCCAGACTGCCCACCTCTGAGGGGTGGAGGCTGCACCCTGCAAACTCCCCCTGAAAAAGTCTTTTTTTCTTGTAATCATAACCCGTAGGTGGGCCTTATAAAAACCAAACCCACAAATTCTAGACCCCAAAATAATCACTTGCAAATTACCACAGAAATACAGATTGGGGCTGTGAAGCCCCAAAGGTGCCAGACAACAAATGAGACTTCTCAGCATCCTTACAATCGACCCATGTGGCTCTGACGGCTTCACTGGAGCAGGTTGCCCAGAGGTTGTGCAGACTCCATCCTTGGAGGTTTTCAAGACCAACTGGATAAAGCCCTGACCGATCTTCTCTGATCTTGTGGCTCACCCTGCTTTGAGCAAGAGATAGGACTAGGGGCCTCCTGAGGTGCCTTCCAGCCTAAATTATCCTATGACCCTATGGTTATCCTTCCTTCCAAGGCCATTGCCTTGGTCTTTTCCAGGCCTCCAGAAATCTACTCCTTCTCCAGGTGCTCTTGGAGACAGGAATCAGCAGCTATGAGGTGGCTCAGACCTGCCTGAAACACTCTGGGCTGAATTTTATCAGGTTCAGATACTGTGAGAATTACAAACTTACGTAACTCTTCACTACTTTTCCCTGTTTCAGCCCGATTCCCATGGCTTTGCCGCTCTTGTCAGCTGCCTGAGCAGCCTCGCTTTTTGTAAAGACAGAGGAAAGGCATTAAATGTTTTACTTTGTGTCCTCTCTTGGGAGCTTTCCCTGCCCACTGAGTAGAAGACCAGTTTTTCCCTTGTCTTCCTCTTACATGCGTGCAGAAGGGCTTCTCAGCACTCCTCATGTCCCCTGCTGATTGTGTCTCTTTTTCTGCCCTGCCCTTTCTTTTTACATCTGTAAACGTTCCTGTTGTTGTTTCACATTTTTGCTACCCAAGTTGACTCAGTTTCCATTCTCTCTGCTTGTCACTGAGCAACGTCTCTGCATTGGGATGGTTTGACCTAACACACTAAATACAATTCACTTGTGGTACTACCACAAGTACTCTTGAATGCTTTTCTCCTTCAGTTATTTTTTTCCACAAAAACTTATTTATCAAGTTAACTTTAAGACCACTGTCCTACTTCATGGTCCTTCCTCCATCTCCTTCTAGGACCGTTAATCATTTCATAGCCATTTCTGAGCTCCCTCTAAGAAATTCCCTTTGCCTGCAGCTGTTTGATACGGAGTGTAATACCTGCCACCTAGGATTGTCTTCAATTTCCGAGGATACAGACCAGGACTTTTAAAAGAGGAGAATACAGGACAGCAGATTACCAACAGCAACATATGAATTGCAAATAACAAATAATGAAAAGCAAATATTTGTTCAGGCACGCACAACCCAATTCATGAATGAATGAAAGCAAACAGCCACTCCCAAAATATCTAAGCAAACAGAAACCTGCTGACATAAGTATTTGCAAATAGCACATCAGAGGCAGAGCCAGAGGGGTTTGCAAACACTGCCTGAAAACACTCCAGCAGGCCCAGAGCGCCCTGGATACAGCTTTAACCCTGGCACTCCTGTCTTTGGGCTTATCCTTTTCTTCCCAGTTATATTCTTCATGCTCCTTTCCAGGAAAGCTATTGCCAGTCTCTCTTCTTTGCTTGACTCTCTGAGGAAGAATTCCCCTTCTAGCCCCTAATGCTAAATTTTATGGAAAAAAAGGGAGGCAGGAGGATGAGGCTATCAAGAGCTTCAGTGGGAATGCATGAAGCTGGGCAAAACCTCATGAGGCTGAGCTGGGTGCACTGGAAGTAGACAGCAATTTTTCCAGTAAAAAGTGCAAATCAGTTTTGTCATAATTGAATTTCAATTGCCAAAAATGCCCATTTTCATTTTTCAGCCAAGTGGCAGCAACCAAGATGTCATCCAGATACTGCTTAGTCAGCAACACTGAAGGACTATCTTCCCATCAGCCTGTTTGTTCTGGCTATCCATGCTTCACCCCCTCCGTGTCACAACCCAGCATGGCTGCCTCATTTAAAAGAAGCCAAAGCATCCTCACTTTCGAATGCATAAAAATCAATTCTTAGGGTTTTCTTTCTTCACTTGATTTACAGCCCAGTAATGTCACTGGGAAAGTGTTGTTTGAAGTGACATTTCTGGGCCAGTGCCCACATGGATTACCGAAGCTGGCAGAAACTCTTTAGGAGAAGAAAAAGTACTTCTTAGCATCCATTGCACTGTCAGGCCTGACAGAGGTGCCTTCAATGAGTTCAAAGCTCACTCGCAGGGCAAAGCATCCCAATTCAAGGGAGAAGCATCCCTGCCTTTCGCCCCAGCACACGTCTAAGTATAGAGCCTGCCACCAGTGCCATGGCTGCGGATCACTCAGTGTGGGATGAGCAAGGTGAAACTTTTCAGTGGTGACCATGTCAATAAGCGTGTAGTGACCACCAGCAAAGCCGGACACTACTACTGTGGGTTATGCCCAAAGGTACTGGCAGCTCGAAGGACCTTGTCACTGCCCAGTCCCCAGTGGCTTCAGATAGCTCTTTAGGTGTCTTCCTCTTGATTTTACATTTTCCCTTTTGCTGTTTATGTTAATCTCAAAGCCTTCAAACTGGGAGGAATATTTAAAGGAGATGAGATGAGAACACTGGAAGATTTAGAAACTAGATGAAAAAACCTTAGGACGAGACTGTACGCTGGCTCACGTCTCATCTGACCCAAACCGCATTCAAAGACCCCAGAGGCCAACTGAAGATGTCTCCTGGACTGCAGAATTCATGCATCCATCAAAAAAAACCCCCAACAAAACCCAAAACTATTGAGGAAAGTGAGTTATACAGTGACAAAATGCAAATTAAACAAGTAAAAAGTGTTTCCAGAGGAACTCTCTCATCTTGAGCTAGGAAGAACAGACTATCATACCCAAGGGACCATGCAGAGCCCACACAGCCCTGGGAAAGGAAATGTTGGAAAACAAGTCTATAATGTTTGGAGGTACTGAATGGTAAGTAGTAATGCAAAATGACAGCTCTTAGCACAAACTCCTCTCCACCCTGCCTGCAATTATATCCCCTAATTGCAGAGTACTGGAACAGCTCCTGTGTGCTAATAGAGTTCGTTTCAGAGCATCCCTGTGTGTCAATATCAGTCCCACTGAACAAGGGAAGAGAGCAATGGGGAGAGCACGTTGCTTGTCCAAAGCTGTACCCTGCTCCATGGCTAAAAGACGCATCACGTGCGGAGCTCCTGGCTCCCGTGCATGGCTGGGGACATGTTTCTGCAGGCAGGCTGCCTGCTCCTGCAACAGCACCACACTCTCCGCTTTAGGTCCAGATTCAGGGACACAGCACTGTCTGGGCAGAACATCAGCCTGTTCCGTCTCACACTTTGCAGACACTAATTAATAAGGTTGTTATTTCTTTTGAAGATGAGAAAACTCAGACAAACAGAGGCTTGGTGTCTCAATTTTGTTGATATATTTTTGGATGTGTATTTCCACTGGCTACCCTGTGCAGGGATTTGAAGCATGTGAACGGCACAAGCGGCATACAAAAGAGAGAATAAGCACAGACCACAGCAGAGGAAGTCGTTTGGGATTTCTTCCTTCTTGCAGAGACCCCACAAGCAGCTTGTGAATGCTCTTCACCACAAAAATCTGCCAGCTTTCTGCGGGTGGCAGCGAAGTAACGATTTTCACTTCTCTACCTCTTCCTTCCCCAGAGAAAATATTTTTTTGGGAACACATTTGATTTTTAGAAGTCTAAAATTGTCTTGAAATGCCACACTTCACAATGTGAATTGCATCTCATTTTTATCTCACTTTATAGGGTCTTCATTTTAATACTATTAGTTTATATGATTCCTTGACAGAGCAGTAATAGAGTGGGATAGTATGTATGGCTGTCAATGTCTTACAGAATAACTGAATAAAGTCTTTTACCTTTTGTAACATTTTATCTGGTTTTATTTTATTTTATTTTCAAAACCAATGAGAGCTGATTGAAACACCTTATGCTTTTTTCCAAGAGGAAAGTGTCTCCTGGCCATTGGGATGAGTCAGTCTGAAAAATCACAAAGTGGTCTTTGATATCATCATTCAGGCTCAGCTCCTCTCCCTCCAGCATGTAATAACATCTCTTTTATCCTTCCCTACAAGCCCTTTCATTTCTCTCATTAACTTAGCAGCTTTGGGCTGTCCCATTCTCATTTTAATGAGATCTTTCTTCATACTGGGAGAGTAAACCAGTGTACATCATTGGGTTCATGAGAGTCTGGTCCAAAGGCCCTTGATGATGCCTGACTTCTAAATGATGCTATGTGCCCCAGGAATACAATATCACTCAATGTGAAAAACAGTTGTCCTGAAACAACACCAACACCTCTCTGCCCTTCATTTAGGAGTCTGTACCAAAGCATTCAGCAGAACATTTTCAGTTCAGCTGGTATGGCCAGTCCCGTTCCTTTTAGGATTTACACTACTTCACCTTGACAATGACTTCAATCACAAGGCACCACTGTATGCAAACACTGGGTCTACATGAAGTCCTGACGGCAGGCGTGGCAGAGCTTTCCATAATGATTTGTTGTCTGCTCGTCATGTCCTCTGAAGGCTGTGAGTGACAGCTCCATCATAATGATAGAGCCACAAGGTGGCAAGTTGCCAACTTAACTCCAGAAGAGCTGAATCTCACCGAATAAATTCTTCCAGCTGGCTCTCACCCGAAATGAAAACTGTCACAGTGCCTGTGATACCTGCCGGTGTATCAAGAAACACCGCCCTGGAGGGCAATGTGGTGCTGGCTGGGAGCAGGACTTTGGGAGACAGAGAGGTCAAGCACAGGATGTGCAAAACACGATGTAGGGCTGGCACCTCTTGGGGTACCCATCCCCTAACCTCCACCCTTGCACAAGCTCTGCGAGGCAGTGATACAGCACTGCAAACCTCAATTACAAGCCAGGATTAAAAGGCTGTATGAGAATTCATCGTGGGAAACCACATCAAGACAAGCCATATGAAAAAAACAGATTTATGGAATTTATTGGTCCCCTTCTATCCAGACTGATAGTTATTTCATTAGAAAGTAATCATATTTGTCTGACATGATTTACTCCTTGCAAACTCAGCCTGACTCACGCCTTTTCAAAACACACTTTCCTAAATGTATCCTGAAGCTACCCAAAGACAGCAGTTTCTCACGTTCCTTTTCACAGGGGTTTGGCACCATGGCTGCAACTTGCAGTTTCCAGTAAAACTAATTATTTGTCAGAACAATATGCAATCTCACTGGCACCTTTGGTATTAAATATTATTAAAACATAATGATCATTAATGACTCTTTGAGTCCTGACTTTGTATCTCATTTAGGGATGCAGTCCCCAAACCTTTGGGGCTTCGCTCTGTTGTACTGGGAATGTCTCAGTGGTTAATATTTGCTGTAATGAATACAGATGTGAAGAAGGTGCCACTACTTCACACACTACTCTTTCAGTAAGAAATAATTTCCTACTTTCCTGTTTCCTAACAATTCTAGTGATTTTCTCATTGTTAAGATCACTAGATTATGACACTGATTTAATATGTGGTACACTGTTGATAATAATAAGCAGCACTGTGCATTAGGTCTTAAAATATTCCCCCAAAAGAGGGTAACGCACACAATTTTACAGCAAACTAAAGCATAGAGCAATGACAGACCCGTGATGATGCTGCAGAATAGCTGCATAATGTAGAGCTAACCCCCAAATTTCAGGGTTGGCTGCCGCACTAATTGCTCTCTCTTTGGCAGATTTAGACAGGGTCTTGGTCTCATTGCACTGGTCACTGCATAAATCCATAGTCAGATACAGCCCCTGCTCCACAGTGCAGATGGTGATGGAGCATGAGGGGTAATAACACTGCACAGCTCCTTGGACAGGTATTTGTGACTTACTTGTCATTTAACACTCACATTTCAACCCATCCCTGCCAGTGATGCCCACCTGAATTATCACAGTGGCCGTTCCTAAAGAGCCTCTGTGACTTTTTGAAGGGCAGCTTTGCAGACTTCACAAAAAGCAATTGTAGCTCCTCCTCACACACATGCCAGCCTCACATAGGAACGTAAAAAGATCCTCAAAGGAAAAGTTCCCACTTTTCTGCAAGAGAAGAGTCTAGTGGGTGATTTCCAAATCGTGGTTGTCCCCTGGTGATAACCTTGAGATGCTGTATTGTGATACTGTCATGTGCTCCGTGGTTCCCATGGCTCATTTGAATGGATCTGATCCGTGTATGGGGTGCTTTGGATCCTGTCATGAAACCTGTAATCCTCACGAGCAATGAGACACTTCATTCCTGGTCCTGGGTCCCACTTCCAGCCACAACCACCAGGAGCTACGCATTCCCCCATAATCTGTGGTGTCTCTAGGCCACAGCTCTTCTCGGCAGTGGGAACAAGAGCACCACTCCATCACTCCCACATAGACTATTATAAATACACCAAGAAGGGTGAAATGATCAGACAGAAGGATTGCAGATTATTCTGGGGACAAATATCCATGTTCTTACAGTGTTTTACACGACAGGTAAGTCAATGTTGCCCAAGGAGGCATCCTGCTACACTGCTGCATACTAGCCATGTACCCTCATCTCAAGCCTTTGAATCCAGACAAAAAGGCTCCTGAATTCTTAAGCAGCTCTAATGGAGGAGACCAAATATTGCAGAAGAACCGGGTAAAGCTTCTCAGTGCAGGAGGACCCCATCAGGCACATGGATCACTTATGCCTGACATTCATTAGACTCAACTAGGACAAGAGCGATATTTGTTCTTATATTAGGAAGAATTTTACTGCAGAAAGGCCACTTATGACATATCTCTGGAGGGAATCAATCACTTTAATTAGACCAGCCAATATATCTGGAAAAAATCCCAAAGATGTTTTCAAGAACAAAACCCTTTGTCCATCATGGGTCTCAAAGAGCTTAGTTTTTTCCCCATCTGCACCGTCAGTCTGTTGGAAGCTAGCCCCTCTCTTTGCACCTTAGCTTCACTGACACCTTCACGCTCCCACCTATCACAAGAGTGCTTGTACAAATACTTCCTCTTGTTCTGTTCCAACCTTGTGTATCTTTAAACTTTCCTTTGTTCTACCAGCTAGAGAGAGCAAACAGGAGCTCACTTGGTATGCATCCATCTGCTCCGAATACTTTTCCTTCCTTTGTGCTTGTGTAAAAAGACTCTGCTGACTGCATCACACTCATCTCCATGGTAACTTGGGAAAATGCTTTCTCTCTGAGTGAAGAACTGGACAGAAGAAACCATGAGCGCCACTGGAAGGCCTACCAGACATCAACAAGGCATCCAGCCCGTAGGACTGAGGCTAGCAGCAGGGCTTCAGGAGACCTTCAGGACAAAAAATGTTTTCCTGAGATTTGTAGTAGGATGCCTGAAGCTAGAACAATATCTTGTAGGAGCAGGACTTTATGTGGGAGCTTGCTCCGGGAAGGAACCTAGAGAAGATGAGGAAAGGGAAGAACAGGAGGAACATCCTGAGGATTTTGCTGACACTAGTAGCATTTCACTCAAGTTATCCGTGAGCAGACACTTATTTTCAGGGATTGAAGAGGAGGAGATGGAAAAAAAAGGGATAAAAGAGAAAAACACCAGCTGATTTGTGCAGCCCTAGATGACTCATTTTATGCAGTGCTTGTCTGCAAAGCAGTTCCTGCAGCTACCAGAGGCATCTCCATGGTCTTTGTGAAGCAGGACCTGGCTTCCTAGAGAGTCCCTGTCTCCAAAGTGATCAAGGCACAAGCGAAGCAAGTTGCAGCCTGCCATATTGATACTTCCTAGAGAGGTGGGGAGAAGCCAGCCTCACCTGGACCACGTATCCTTGCTCCTGCCTCCAGAGTCCCTCACTGCTGCGTCTGCTGTCCCAGAGGAAGGGGAGGGAGAGCTCTTGCATGCAGGTTGTGCAGAAGAAATCCCTGAAGCAGTAGGGAAAGGAGATCCATCTTTCAGATTTGTCCTGTAGCTCAGACCTCACCCTCACACTCCTCCCTCTACCCTACAGCTGAAGGACATGCAAATCTTGGCCCTGGTTGAGGAGGTACCAGAAGGGCTGTGAGAAGAAGGGGTGGTTGGAAGGGAGGTACACCCTCCGAGCTTTCCTAAACCTCCTGCCCCAACCCTCACTGACCCTTTCCTTCTCCAAAAACCCACTGCAGTGCTGCCAGAAGTTGACTCTTGCCTGCCTAGCCAAGGAGCCTTGATCTTGTCTCCCTTTGCCAGCCAGCACAGGGCAAACAGTGCCCTGGTGCACAGCCTACCTCCTTTTGTGGTAAGGAGCCCAAAATCGAAATGCACTGGGGAGAACAAAGTCCCCTTTTCAGGGAGAAACTCCCCAGAATGTTTCCATGAAGTTTTTCTTGAGCAGAGGTGAAAATAAGGGAGATAGCAGTCCATCAATGACCCTCGTGTGGCCTTGACTCATCCAAGAGGGAACGCTGTCCTTTCCTAACGGCAGGAGTTTATTGTTCCCTTGTATTTCAGGTTTCTTTGTCTATTGCTCTGGGTGAGGCATCTGCTGGCTTGGCCTCCAGCTTCATTTGTGGGCTTCGTTGCAGCACACAGACCAGCTCAGCCAAGGGATATCTGGGTCGGGGCACCGTGGGTTCATTCTGGTTAAACATCGATGTCTCCCTCTGAGCTGGTCAATTGAGGCTCCCTGTGGAGTCAATATAGGCAGTGGAGACTAGATGCAATTAATTTCAATTAAAATGATTGCCTACAGTTGATCTGATGAATCACAGTCCAAAAGCTCTTATTTTTCTCCACTGGAATAACGGAGAACAGGGCATCCTGGGTGACTCTGTGTTAAAGCTTCCCGTTGACTCTTTTCTCTTTGACTAAGGTTTATAGTGGCAGAAAAAAAGGACTCTTTCATCTAGCTAAGGATTTAGTTAACATGTGTCTCAATAGTTCTCCACTGGAAGGACTGGTGCATGAATTCATTTTAAATTGGAAGTTGGAAAGATACCCCCAAAGATAAAGGTAAATAGGTTGGAAGAGGGAAGCGCAGAAATAGGGAGAGAAAATGCAAAGACATTCAGCTTGCATCATGCAAACGGGTATGTTTGCAGAATAACCGGCCAAGCGCTGCAAAGAAACAGCTTGAGTATCTTTAAATCTAAAGGTGAGACTGTGTGGCAAGTGAGAGGTGCCAGATGGCAACAGGGAAAGCTAAGAACAGTCTGAGCTTCACGCAAGAGGCACGGCAGAAGCAGCTGGGAGGCAGCGGGGCTCTGGCCAGGCTCCAGCTGGAAAGCCCTGCTCTGAACTGGGCATCTTCTTAGCAGAAAGAACATGGGCAAAGAGGAGAGGATTCATGGAAGAGCAGCACCCGTGGCACAGCAATGGGGAGAAGTGAGAGAAGGAAATGGATGTGTCTGGCTCGGTGAGCAGAGCAGGCTGAGCTGGGCAGAGAGGGAAGAGAAATCAACCCCCAAAAGACAGAGATTTCTGTGTGCTGATACACAGATGCTTCCAGGACACGGACAGAAAAAAAATGCACTCTTTTACTAAGAACAAATTAATGAACAGAACCATTTCCCTGTGATGTATAGCTGTGGCTGGAGGTCTGTTTGCTCACCATTTCTCTAGAAAGGAGGAGGAAAACAAATGCCAGGGTTAGCTTCCCAGCAGTGTGGTGCCGCAGGCTGTAGGACTCATTTCTGAGAGAGGGGCAGGTTATTCCATCACCTGCAACATTGCAGCCAAACCAAACAAAGCCCAAAGATACACATCATCAGGATCAGCCTGCCCAGGCCCTTTGAGGAGGACCGGATCATTTCATGGAGCTTTTCTGGCTCTCTCCTGTGATACCATGGAAATGGCTGATATTTCCCCTTGCAGATGTCTCCAGCAGATTTCTTGCTGCACAGGAAACAATTTGTGTGAGCAAGCTAGCTGTGTGGGCTGGAAATTTATTTTACGCATAAACAGATAATGTTTTATCTGTACAAATTTGTATGGGGACAGGCAATAAAGCACCTGGGATGTCCCCTAGATAATGGCAACAGTGTTGTTGGGTATCCAGGGATTTCTCTGAACAGATGTGGCAGGAGAAGAACAATTTGTAAATGGACTGATAGTAATTAGTGTCTGGGTTTTCCATGTGGTACCGCAGGCTGATGGTGGGCAGCTTGTTCAGGTGAGCAGCACGGAAATAAAATCAGCTGCTGTGACTGAGCAAAATGATGTTTCTAGCTACAGGAGCTGAGCTAGCAAGGTTCTTGGGTAAAGTTATAGAGATTTCTGTGGTCATGCTCTCTGATCATTTTTGCAGTTCTTAGGCAGGTGTGATGATTCTGCACATACTCAGTTTAGGGTCTGCTCTCAATTGCAACTTGGAAATATGTCCCTGCAACAGTAGCATCAAACTGAGCAATCAAGTGGGGTCCTACATTCAGGGTGGCACAGCAGAAGTTTCTGAACTTTATGGGTTTATATCTATGTCCTTTGCCCAAGGACCTAGACTGGAAAGCAGAGGGGAAAGATCTGTCATCTGGCTTTGCCGCCATCTTCCTGAATGGCTTTGGTTGGGATATGGCCACCAACACTGCTTGGTTGGACTCTGTAGATGCTATCTATAGTAGCAGTCCCATAACTCTTCTCATGTTGCTGATGCAGATTTGTACCATGCCTACCACATGATCGTCCCACAAGGATTTAATTAAAGGCTCGTCCCCGACACTGCTCCTTGGCCTGTTTTTGTGTGGCAGGACCATGCATTTTGCTATTTCTTGTGACACTAGCAAGGTCCGGGACTGATGCAGATCTCTCTCTAGATGTTGCAAGGTGATCCAGGAAGCATGGTCCTCACTCATCAGCCCAGCCTCATCCTGCACACTGGCAGAAGCGGCAACTGTCCAGACAGGAGCCTGTCCCGTCCCTTCCTCCCTGTCCTGACTCTCAGAGCAGACGGGGTCACCTCCCTTAATCTCCTGGTGGGTTTTGGAGGAGAATGACTACTACTGGGGCTATGTAATCCTTAAATCAGGATGGTCAACAGAGACCAGAGAACACATGCAAAGTCTTGGGAACCCCATCAGGATTGAAAAATAAGAAGAAAAAGTTTTTCAGGGTATTTTCCACAGTTTGTCCTTGCCAGGATGGCTGTCCAAAGTGCTGTGGTCACACAGCCCAGGGGCTGAAGCAGTGCCCAGGCAGCGCTGAGCCAGGACAGACACTCTCCCCACTCTGCTGACCCCGACTCTCCACAATCCAATGCCCCCCACTCTGGATGGCCATGAGTGTGCGATCACTCACAGCCCAGATTAGACTTGTGGAGCAGGAGGTCGGTGCAGTCTCCATGGCCAAAGTTTTCTTCTCCATGTGTGGGGCAGTGCTGGAACCCAGACCCCGGGCAGGGATTGGGGTCACCCCAGCTGTGGGGCAGTGCTGGGGGGGCGTGTACACACGCACAGAGGGGCTGTGGGTACAGCTGCAACGGGCACCCAAAATAAAAGCCCTGGAACGAGCGTGCAGTGCAGAGGGGTTATGGAGACGTTAAGGCAGAAGCATAAGGACCCAGATCCAACTGTTCTCCACCTGCCTTCACACTGATGTAGAGAGCACTGGGAATGAGGAAGACTAATGATTTCCTGGGAAACAGAGTAAAAATCTTGCAAGGTAATATAAACCCAGCATGAGTAATTGAGTCATGTTTTGGCAAAGATTGAGTTTGCTGTAAAAATCTGTCACTCTATTTTTGTAAATAAGAGTTTCTGCCTGGGAAAAGTCTGTACCTCCCATCTCACAAACACAGTCCACAAGCCTGTGCTGGTCTCGCTCCCATTCCACCACGGCGATGGGGTCCTGTCACTGCAAGCTGTGCTGTGGACATCTATCCTCCTTCCTCCATGAACTCTACATTTCTTTGGGGGTAGTGTCTTCCACTTCACCAGGGAACCAAACTATTTCTGTTTAAAGGATATGTATGGCTGAAAACTCATTTTTCATTTAACTCACACATACATGATTCCACAAAGTGGAATGGAAATTAATTTTCTTTTAATTCCCCATACCGGGGAAAAAAAAAAAATTGGATCAACCAGTGCTCTTAGGGATGTCTCTATAATGTTGCTCATGAATTGACAAAGGTAAGACAGAGGTTGTGACTTGGCAGCTTGAAATGCAGCTCAGGAGCCTCATTCCCAGATTAAAATTTTCTTAATGATGAAAAAAAATTCTTTTCTACTAAATTCTTTTACTCAGCCTCCCTATACTTCTCAGGGAAGGTATAAGAAAAGCAAAGGCCTGCACAGCCCGAGGCTGCAGGCAGCCAGAGGTGCAGGCACTACCAATGATCTGATGCTGAGCAGGAGTTCACATCCCTCTTCACACCAGAGGGGAAAAGGTAATATAGTCCCAAAGGAAAAATCACTGCAGCTGGGGACTACCTGGAGTAGCATGACAGAGGGGGATTATCTGGTCAAAGCTGTGGTTCATCTAAAGGATATGTGTGGATCATACCCCAAAGGTCTGGATAGAGATCTCTGAATCGAAAACCCAGCTCTCAGGCCCCAGGGTGCGGTGGAGCAAATCATGATGCCCAACTCTGCCATGGTTCTTGTGGTGTCCCTCAGTGTTTCTTGAAGTGCAGAGCCCATGTAAGGGGAGCCAAATGCATGCAGGACCTCTGAGTGCCAGTGTCCAGCCTGCCGCAGCTCACTTCACAGCCCCTGGGCGAAGGGGAGAAATGCATCAGCTATATATGGACCTAGTGATGGACAGCTTTTTGGGGAGGTTTAAAAGGAGTGAAGTCCTTCCCTGGGCCAGAAAGGGCTTCACCTTCCTCCTCACATCCACCTTCCCACGGGCCAGGAGGGTACCTTAACTCCTACCCTCTGCCCATCACACAGTTACAGCCTCCTCCTGTTCTACCTTTCAGCGCCATGAGCTGTGCTTCTGCTGGCACAGACAGCAGCCCTTGGAGGGCTCAGGACCTGGAGGGTCCTTACACTGCAAAAAGCACCCAGTGTACACTGGGCAGTGGGTGATATGCAGACACTACAGTTCTCTAGAGCCTGCTATTTCTTCTCTTTCCAGCTGTTTCCTCCAGGTCCTGCTATTTCTTTTCCTTCCCCCTATTTCCTCACTCACCCATGGCACCAGCAGAGCAGCCAACAGCACCTGGAGCGTGTGGCTGGACCTGGTCCAAAGGCATGGGGATGTTGTACTCGTGTATGAAGGACACACACTGTGATTAGTGTATGAAAGCAACGCACCAGATGTTATCCTTGAGAAACCAAGCAAGTCTCAGCAGCAATAAGTACTGCAGGGGTACAAAGATGCTGCTGACTGTATGGATTATTTGAAAGTAGGAGGTGTTACTTGTCCAGACAATGGGCACATCATCACACATGAAGAATCAGATTATCTAACCAACTGGAACAATAGAAAAGAGATTAGATTTAATACCTCAAAGGGCAAAGTCCTGCCCTTTGGGATAACAGGAGGAGCTTTTTTATATGAACCGAGGATTCACCAATTAGAAATAATGGAAGAGGGAAGAGGTCAGCATCAGTACGCATTGATTAGCACGAGCATCACTATGGAATGATAATGTGATGGACCTGTGAAAATAGCCCCCATAATTCTGGGGAAGTATTTTCGGCAGAGCTAAAGAAATATTAGTACTATATACGAAGTAACAGTAAGAATTTGCTTGAACTGTTGTACATGGATTTGATCAAAAAAATTAGTTTTAAATTGCATCAGGAAAGAGGAACGCTGTTGAATCAGGCAGTTTGGGGGAGTGGAGTACCTGTCTTAGGAAAACACACTTTGAAAGCTTTGCTTTGTCAATATAGCAAAATGACTTTGAGGGGTTAGGTGATGATTCCTTATATAAATACATCTGAGGGATAATACAAAATGTGGAAAAGATATTAAGGGATAACATGGAAATAGATCAAATAGATATAAACCAGTCATGAGTATAGTGAGACTGGAAATTAGAAGATTTCTAACTATCCAAAGAGTGAAATTCTCAAACGCTTTCCAAAATCCATTTGTCTGCATGGAGATGAGGAGGGGGAGATAGGAAGGAGGGAACGTAAATTATATGAAGATAGAGCTGTTGATGAAAGGAGTTGTTTGATAGAGTGGATATAATTCTGGGGCTGGAAGTTATAGGCCTTGGGCATATGATTTATTGCTATTCCAGCGGATGGAGATTTGATCACTGCGTGCCAAGTGCATTTTCCTGTGCTATATTTATATCACATTAATCCTAAATTTCAGGCTTCTGCTGGTCACTTGCATGGTCTAGGAAGTCTTGTTCACCCCTTGATTCACAACTTATCTCCTGGCCCTCTCTTAGCCTTCCTCTGAACTTGTGGCAAGTGCTGGCCACAAAGGGTGGCTTCAGAGCCGGGCACACCTGTGGTTTGCCATAGTGTGCAAGCCTTCTGCATGAGAGGTGGTTGTATCTCGTTTACTCACCTGGGACTGCAGTGATCCTCATCCCTGGGATTAGAGTTTCTCTGATAGAAGCTGGGATTGTCAGGGTTTTTGTTTTAATTCTATAGCATGAAATGGCCCATTTCTTAATATCACTTCTCAGAAATTAATCTAAATTAATTCTCTGCTATTTCAGGAATCCAAGAGACTATTAAAGGCTTGGTGTCTGCTGGGAAGTTTAACAGAGGTAGATTTACTTTCTTATGCTGTATTTGTAATCTGTAGGGCACTGTTGGGAGATGGTCGGTGGGCTCTGGTGAGAGCTGGCTTGTGAAGAGATGTTCCATGGACCCTTCTGGATTAACCATTTATTGCAGGATTGTCCATGACTTCAGAACATGGGACTGAGACCTGTTGGTACCTTGTGTTTCCGACATCTATCCATAGCCAGTATAATTTTAAGGCATCAATTCTTGGATGCAGCTCTGGGTCCTTGGTTTAAAAACTATCTGCGTTAGACCATGCGCGCAGAGAGCCCACGCAGTGTCTGGTTGTAAGTGGCATTCAGTAACGCATGTACATGGCCAGGGAGGCCCTTCATCATGTGTGCAGTGAGACAAGGCATCACCATACACCAAAAAGGGATGTGGTTCTGCAGCCACCTGCCTGAAAGTCTGCTCTGGTCCTGTGAAAAATGGAGCCAAAAAAGGTGGTAGGAGAGGTCTGGCCTGCTTGTCTTCCTCACTGCGAAATGGCTATTGCAGATAGTCTAGTAGACCACTCCGGCCAGAATCAATGCACGTTCACCTTGCCTAGCTTAGGAGCACAAAACTGACTCCCAGTCCCTTGTAGTCCTTCTCTGAAGTGACCTGCGAAGCAGCTAAATCCAAGCCCTAGCTGAAACACCTATGCTTCCATGGTGATTTCTGCTTCTATTCTTGCAGTCTGGCTTGGTTATCCCGGGAGTTATCTGGAGAGGGAAAGAGAAGTGGCCTAAATGAGCTAAGGCAGCATGTTCTCCCTACTAAGAACAACTCAGGTATTTCCTCCTGAATTCAGGCAGTCTTGGCTCCATCCTGATATCTTCACATGAAGCTGAGTTGGGTTTCTACAGCTATAGCCGGTTTGCTATACTTGTTTATCTCATCCCCTTGTCTAACCTGGCCTAAGAGAACCTCACAGGCACCACCTGATTAAGGAGCAACTGGTCAAAGGAGGTGGAGCTGTCATCCATGAATTCACACCCCTTCTCCAGCACTTGTACAGCTGCACACTCTTTCAGTAAAGCTTCCCTTCTCTGGGATGCCCTTAATCAGCTGTGAATGGAGCATCCTCCTCCTGCTGTCTCAGCAAAGGAGTAATCGCTGCTTGTCAGCCAGCAATGACTGCATTTTACAGACACATTCTGGTTGACAAGTGAGTGACGGGGAGACAAAGCTCCTTTTGTGGCCTGATGGTGGGCGTGGGAAGGCTGGGGAAGGCAAAAGGGCTGCAGCACCCCATCCAGCAATGTGTCACTATCACACCCTGAGCCATGGACAGATGATGGCAAAACCAGTTTTAGGACTTCTAAAACTGGTTTTGCTGTCAAAGTGATCATGAAATCACTTTGATCAAAGTGATAATGAAATACTCCTGACCCAGTATAAACGGAACCATCATTCTGGATTCTGCATCCTTCATTACAGGAGACTTAGGTGCACCGTCCCATTTGCTTGGTGCCTTCAAGAGTGGGATGTTGCCTGAGCTGCTGCCAACTTCTCTATGCTGAGATCTTCTTCCACGCATTTCTTCCATCCCTTTCCTTTTGACTAGTCCTGGCTTGGACTTTGCTGAATCGTGTTCCTCATTTTCCTACATCTCAGCCACTCCGAATCTCATCCAATCTGACTTCACCTTGACTGAGAGTCTCACTCCCCCATTAAACAAGAAGTTGAATCTGACATACTCTGAGTGAGCTCCAGCAGAGTCACAGGAGCCTGTGTGAGGAGAGGACAGTCCTAGGGTGGGCTGCACCTCATCCCAGCTGGGCCTGAGCACAAGGTCTGGGTCTTCTTGGACTCCAGACCAAAGCACCAGAGCACAAGTAGTGATTAGTCTACTGTGGGGCACCATGGACATGCCTGGGACTTGGAGGAGATCAGGGATACTGCAAGGTCCAGAGCTGAGCAAAACTTGATAATGAATGTTTCAGTGCCCTTTTCCTGCTGTGTGAATTTAGATTTTATTCTTTGTTAGGATGTAAAAGTTACAGCAGCACACAGGGCTGTATGAGAGAGAGGATCTGTGCGTCTCTTTTCTTTGAAGGTTGTTAGCATTTTCCAAGAAAAACAACACAGATAAGAGTGACCATCTTACAGACCTTTGTCAGCTCTTCCCCAGCATTTTGTAGAGTTCCCTGTGTGACATCTTTTTGCACAGGGGAATGCAGTAGATGACTGAGCTCACAGAGATGAGGCACAACTCCAAACTCCACCAGACAGTGCATCCTGGAGCCGAACCAGTCTCTGAGCCATGCCTCCCTCTCTCATCAATTCATAAAGCCCATTTCCAGCTCAAACCTTGTTTGCAGCTTTCTTATTTTAACCTCCAAAATGCTTTGTACAAATATTTATTCCACTAATAACTAAAATTCACAGCAGCTATTTGTTTATTAACACACCAGGATGCAACAAAAGTTTGGGGAGCTCCTTCATTTTCATTATAGTAATGAATAGTGAAGTGAATGTCATGAGTGAGGTATCTGCCTCCTGGTTTTGTAAAACCCAGAAAAGCCTTATGTCTAAAATATTCCTCTGTCCATGTTAATTTTTCTGGTTTTCTGAAGTTTAGCTGTTGGCCTTGGGTTCCCCTCTGCAATTTGCCCTAGAGGATCCAAATTGCACCTTTTTTTATTTCCAGAATGGCTTATTTTCCTGTTCACAAGTGGGTCCTAGTCTTTGGTGTTCTGCACCTTCCGTTGTCTTACCTAGTTTTTCCTGCCACACTGAACATAGATCTGTGTTGACATAAGTTTCTGTGTGCCTCAGTTTCCCATCTGAACATTTCATTTTCTTTTCCCATCTTGGTACTCACACGATGGGTGTTGTGTGATAGGCAAGGTCTAGGAGACAAAAGCTTCAGAGGGATATGACACACAAGGCTACCCTCTCTCCACGCCATCTGAGATGTACCATATGACCTGGCTAATTCAGACCCACTCAGGATCTCTCCTGGGTGATTCAGTATGGTTCATCTATCCTCTATTTGAAACAAGAATCCTTTTGGAGTGTAGCAGAACAATAAAAATAAACCCATGGCTCTCAGGTGGATTTCCACTGCTCCCATTTTCCAGTGGGAATCTTATTTTGTAGACTAGTATCAGTAATGAGCTGAGCAAATTTACAGCAAAGAAAACTTCCCAGCTCTCTAAATTATTATTGTAATGATATATTGTAAACCTGCACTACCAAACAATTGGCTTAGTTGTTTTACATTTATGGCAAAGATGATTTAGATCTCAAGTGGGAAATAAAATGTGAAGACATTAAGTTTATTATAGAAAAATACATTAAGAAGCCATCTTTCAGGCGGAGTACTGGGAGAGGTGAACGTATACTAGTGATGGCGGTTTCAATTGTCTTGAAATACATGTTATCATTTCACCAGTTTAGCTGAATATGCCTATCAAATATCTGAGAAGCTGAAATGCTGACCTCTAAAGCTGAACTTGCTCTGGAAGTACATTAGATGCCTGTCATTCCCGTGAGCTGCCAAGATCTACCTGGGAATTCATTGTATATAGTCTGTGGTGTACGAGGCTTTGCCAGACTCAAAATCAATAATTCATGTGTGGTCAAACAGCACTGACAAGATGTGGTATGGGAGACACAAAGTTTATTATTTGAACAGCTAGAAAATAAGTCTCTTCCAGTAGAAAATCATGACAAAAAGAAAAAAAAATCCCCGGATAAATTGAAAAGCAAATTTCAGATTTTTGATGAAAATCTAAACAATTATTTTGGCCAGTGTATTCCTCCTCTGAAATGCTATTGTCAGAGTGTGCTTCAGGCTGCCGGTCTCATGGCCATGGAGGTATTAGTGTCCCACGTGGTGAGGAGCAGCAGTCCGTCATGGCATTCGCATGGTCACCAGCTACAGCACAGGCAAAGGAAGGCAGGAGGAGCCGTGACCACAGCAGAGCACGGGGACATGAAGAAGCTGCTACAGCACTAGAGGCAATATAACAGCAGTATTTCAGCAGTGGGGAGCTCAGTGAGAACATAATGTTTCCATGGAGCATATGCACATTTCACACACACAAAAAATTGGTTTAGACAAACCCCCAAGTTTCCTTCAAAACACATTTGAGACAGAATTTTTAACCAGCCTTTTCTGTATCATCGCATCACCTGAAACTGAAGTGCCTTTCCTTTTTGCAGTGTCTACATTTCCATCTCTTTGTCTGCCTGCTGAGCCTACAGCCATTTTCTTCTTGTAGTGGGTTCGGCTTTTTGCAGAGGACATAAAACACGGTGCTCTCATTCTCTCTACTCAATACTCAGCCCTCTTAGTTTTCCTTCTTATTGTTTTTTTTTTTTTTTTACGGTAAAGAAAAAAATGCAAGTGGAGAGTACTGCTTTTCCTTTTTGTATATGTAAAATAAATGAGAAAGCCAGCAGAGCACAGGTACAGATCTTGTATACATTTAAGTGACACTAAACCTGCCGTTTCAAAGCATATTTTTGCAAGTACTTCCATTGTCTATTAAAGTTACTTATGAGCATTAGTAACACCACTCAAGGGTAGTTTACTTCATGAATTAGCTGTACTCCTATGTGACAGAAACAGCAAATAGAAAAATGAAAACTGGTTGCGCACTATAAAGCCCAGCTTGATGGAGATGTTGTTCTTGGAAGGGTTGACTACGAGATGGGTGGGTAATTGATATTACTGTGCAGTTTAAAAACAGGGGGGCAATATCTGGCCATGCTCATACATCTGTGTTAAGCAAGTAATTTAGCTGTTGCCATGCCGACAATAGATGTACCCGGGCCAGCAGGGCAATGCAGAGCTGGTGGCTACGGTTCTCTTCTGTGGTTACGGCTCAGTCTCCCCTGGCTCTGTGAATGTTCCAGCCCCTCGACCCTGTGTCAAGGGAGCTCAGAAACACCCAAGAGCTCCTGGGTCAAGTCTCCTGTAAGGTTGCGAGGACTTCAGTGCCTCAGGATAGCAGTTTCCTCCCTCATCCTACTCCCTGGCTCGGGAGGTTTTCAGCATCAGAGCTGTCCCGCTGACCCTCCAGAGCACCTTGCCTGCTGTCCCCTGGTGAGGGGACTGCCCTCCTAGCTTGCGCTCCAAGGGTTCTGTGGGAATTTTGGGCCTGCAGTGATGTCCATAAAGTGCATTACTGTGTATCTAGATCCTCTCCACCTAACTCATGGCAAGAATTCCTGGTAGAGCTTGAAACATTGGTGATTGCCCTTGGCCCTGCCACCTCACGCTCCCTGCAACAGGTTGCTCTTCTGGACTTGGGCTATGGGCTAGCTCTTCTCTGAGCTTCCATGGCTTCTCCACAAGCTCCCCATGACCCATGTGTCCTCAGGCACTTCTATTGCTTTGCAGCTTTCAACCTGCATCCCCACTTTGCACTCCATGTGGGGCAGTTGCTGAGAAGATGTCTCTAAACAGGATGGCAAATGAGCTTCTTGTTTGTGTCCTGGAGGTTCAGGAGAAACAACAAAGCCCTTGCTCATACTCTTTGTATGAGATTAGAGAAAGATGGAGAGCTGCAGAAATCAAAGATTTAGCAAGTGGAGGCAAAGACTGCGATGGGAGACACCAGGCCTGTTCTGTGACAGGCGACTTGGCAATGACACCTACTTGCAGCCAAATCAGCTGCATGGGCGTTGCACAGGGACCTTGTCTTGCATCCAGTGTTGTGCTGGAAACTGAAACTGGTGTTTAAGACAGGAGATGGTTTAATGGCCACATGATACTGCTCCTCAAGCAAATGGATGTCATGTTGCATCAGCAGTGCTATGATCCTTACTAGTTATCTAGCTGAGTCTGAAAGTATTTGCCTGTCTGAAAGTCCAGGCATTAAGAGTTTGCTTGTCTCTGCTCCAGAGAGCTCAGATTTGTTGTGGATAAACAGTTCCATCCAAGCCCAAGTATTCTGGAAAGCCATAAGAGATAACCAGTGGGAAGATGCCACCAACCCATTCCTGGCATGCACTAGTGCTGCTGTCACCTTCACTGGTGCCCGCCTTGCATGGACAAACTACTCATGCCCTGTCTCGTTCATCTCTCTGACTTGTCCATCCACTGTAGGAGGTACCTAGATGCAGTCCTTCCACCCCAACTGGATTGTCGCTTGCTCAGTTCCTCTGCTCTTCTTCAGACCTGGTTCTGCCTTCGGTTTAGGACTGATTGTGCTCTAGGACTTTGGCAGAGTACTGGCGACAAGTATTTTCTTAGAAGAGAAGCCCATAGATTGATTTTGTGATCAAGAAATGAGTACATGACGCTAGACCTGTTCCCTCTAAACTGCTCTTCAGTGGCACCTAGTTCTCTCCTACCATGATCTAAGGAGCCTGGGCTCCTATCTAGCTCTTTTATGGCTAAGAAGTTATCTGTAATCCATTGCATTGTTGCTGAAGTAGAGGGACTGAATATGGCACCTGGGAATTATGGGTGTGTGGGTATGGGGGTTTGTGTCAGGCAGAGTATTTGGGGTCTAGAGATCAGCTGCTTTCCTCTAGGTGGTCTAAAACCTACTTAGCTGCTGTGTGGACTCTGCCTTTTTTCTTCAAAGGCTGGTCCTTCATGGATGGTGTAAAGCTTCAGGAGGAGAGCCACTGAGCTGAAGTGTCAGGACTCCCATCATACACATAGTTTTTCATGAACGTGAATACACTTTAAAAGAGGGCAGGAAAAAGCCTGGAAAATAAATAATGGGAGACACAGAAGAGGCTGTAAAATTATCAAGGGGATAAAGGGTCTGGAGGAATTTTTCCTCCTAACACAACTTCTGGGGACACTGAATTAAACGAATAGGAAGCAATTCTAGAACAAACAGAAATAAACATTTATCTGTCCCACATGGGGCGAAGAGAGCAGCTGAGTATCAAAAGAAGACACTCGAGGCTAGGAGTGTGAATGGGCTCCCATAAGGGATTAAGTAGCTCCATAAGGGAAGATTCTTCAGAGCTGCAAACTAAACCATCCAGAAAGGCCAGGTTTTGGATGTCCTAAGCTGTGAGGTGCCAGAGCCTGGGAGGATATAGCACAAGTGGGAGTGCTCTGCAGCCACCCTGCTTCTTACATGTTTTACCTCTGCACTTGCTGCTGAACAACAACTGAAGAATGGACCCAGGATTTAAAGATCTTTGCTCTAAGCCAGGAATCCCTTTCTGTTCATATAGAAAGGGCCTTCAGTGTCATCACCTCCAGCCCCTGGCTATCTCAAGCACTGAATTATCTAATTCCCTCCACATATATCCCCTTCATGAGCAAGCTCCATCTCAAAACTGGCTAGGTTTTTTGTTAGGTTTTTTTTCTTTTTCTTTTTCTTTTTTTTCCTTTCTATTCACTACCATCTGTGAACCTGCACCAGAGCCTCATTACTCCAGCTGTTAGGAGACTTCTTCCAATTTCCAGCCTAAATTTATGTCTGGTCAGTTTATAGCCACATATTCTTGTGATAATATTGCTTTTAGCTTAAATGGCTCTTTTCCTCCTTGGAATTTCCTGTGGTGAATTTACAGAGAGCAATATCCCTCCTAGCCTGGCTAGATTAAAAAAAAAAACCAACACCCCAAACATGTTCCTCATCATATAACACATTCTTTCTTCATTGCTCATCAATCAAGGAATACCTGCTGTAATTTTAGCCCTTCTTGAACATGAGTGACCAGTGAGAGCCCAATGAGAGGCAGATGAAGGGAGACAGGCTACAACTTTTCTGCTGGAAATACTCTCCTGATTCATTTTGGGGCTGCATTTGAGTATTGGTTATGTGCATGACATCCTGTGATCAGCCAGTGTATCAAGATCCATTTCCTCAGTCACTCCTGGTTAATGAGCACCAGGGAGAGCAGTTTGTAGCAATCACAGCAGCCTTGCAGCAGGTGTACGCCATGCGCCTGCTGCACAGCGACCAGGGACAGAGTCCTGCTACCTTCTCAAAGGCATCCCACACTTTCTAGGGTGACACTGGGAGCCAGCGGTATCACTGAGCCACTCCCCATTCAGAGCACCTAGAAAAATGCAACAGGGAAACAGCGCATTTCCAGCACACATGGCCTTTGCTGTTTCCACCCCTCACCCCCTTCCTGCTGGCCTGCATCTGTTACTGGCTCAGCAGGTGTAAGGATGCAGGTGTAGGGATGCTTAGTTTACCCCCTTGTATTGCCAAGCCCATCCAGGTGCGAAAATGCATAGTGGAGGATGCCTTTGAAGACCTGATGGGTCATCATGCTCTGAGCTCTTCCCCAAGCAGACCACTGCAAGGGAATGATGTTTTCAAGTTGCAAGCCTTGACCTTGGGGAGCGGGGGTCTGTGGGGAGGATGAGTGTGGAACTGAAGACTGGGATACTTGCACCAGTTTGCCACTTTCACACCTTGTGAGCTTGAAGAAACTGCTGTTTCTCTAGGCAAGGCTAACCAGGGCAGAACTGGCCACCTGCTCCATGAATCTATGGTGGAACAGCCAGTCCTGACCTCTAACTTTTGCAGGGAGAAAAGGGTTTTCTGTAGGAAGCCTGCAGTGTGCATCACATGTTGGCTCATACCTGCTGTGGCCCCTTCCCTGTATCACAGCCTCCTCAGGTATTCTCCTTCTGGTTTTTCACATTCGTTTTCTCTTTCCTGAGCTCATCGCTTCGCATTTATCTTTGCTGGATTTTCTCTTACTCATTTTGCAACATTTCTCGTATTTATTGAGGTTAGTTTTGAATTCCAGCCCTGCTCTTGGAAGTGCTTGCTCCTTCCAGCTAAGGTTCACCCACAAATTTTTAAGCACATCTCTAGTCCATCATCCATGCCATTAATAAAAACACTGAACAGAACCTGACCCCTGCAGGGCTCCACTCGCAGTGCCCAGCCAGCCTGACAACAAGCCTGCGATAACTGCTCTTTGAGTCTTGTTTCTAAGCGCTGCTTCTGCCTGTTTGTCTCCTGTGCCCAGAGCTTCCCCCTTTTTGTTTAGTTTCATTGTCAGGGCATGTTCCCCTCTGGCCTTTGTATTTATAGGCAGGCTTTACTGAGTGCTCTCCCTGAGCAGATGTGCAGGCAGCCACAGGAAATCCGTGCAACACCGCATTCAAATAGGCAGCTTAATAAATCACAGGTGCTGTGAAACAATCTGTCTCCTAAAAGCTGGATGCGGGAGGAGTCACGTCCACATCAATGGCATGAGGAGCATCTGCTGAGCTGTCTCACATCTTGCAAATGCCACAGTGACTGTCTGGTGGCACTGGGACTGTCATCAGCTTCATGGTGGAATGGGCAGACGGGTATGAGGGCCTGCCCCACAGAAATGGTATCACAACCAATTATTTTCCTCTCCCCCCCAGCTCCTCTGCAAAGATCTGTACTGCCCAGTGGTGCCACGCTAGCTGTGTAGCAAGCAAGGTTCCCCCAGCCACAGTGCTTTCTGCTTCATAAAAGCTGTTCTGGTCTGGTTAGACAGACAACATCAGGAGCTGCAGGAAGTGAAAGAGCAGGAGCAGTGTAAGCGTCCTGTCTGAGCAGGAGCATCTGTCCCTTGGAGGACAGGTTCAGGCTCTGTACCCTCTATACGGAGTCGGGAGCCTCCTGCAGTTCCCCCTGACTTCAGCAAGAGCAATATCTCAAAATCTCCCGGGCTGGTGCTACCTAGTCCCACAAGAGCAGGCTCTGCAGGCATCAACGTTACCTAGGGATATGATAACAGAGGCAGGAGGGTATGTTTGAATAACACCGAAGTGGAGGGTGGAGATGCCTCTCTAAAAGCTCCACTTATCTCAGCCAGCAGCTATGCACTTGATACAGGACCACTGGTTCCAGTAAGAAGTCAGACTCATGGCAGGCTATACTGGTATGCCAGCAGCAGATCTAAACATCCACAGTAGCAAAACCAGAGTGACTGGGCAGAGCAGCATCATAGTGACTGCAGGACAAGCTTTATGCCATGCTCTGCACTGCCCTGCACCCAAACATCTGGGCTGCTGCTGTGGCTCCAGCCCTTTCTGTTACCCTGGTAAGAAACGAGGTGGTTTCTCAGCTTCTCTGCTCCAGCAGCGGGGAGGGAGAGGCGCTGAGGGGTGAGCTGGCTTCCTCTTTCCTGTTGGCAGAGCTCTGCTCCCCCAGCAAAGTGCAGTCCTGCTGTTTATGGCAACACTGGAAAGGGTCTGCGAGTCCTTGGCGGGAACAGTGCTGGGGAAAGTGATGCACTACCCCATGGTGGTAAGCAGGGGAAGGAGACCGCAGGAAGGGGAAGGCCGTTTTTGGCTGGTGTACACCTTCCTGCTCTGGAGATTTGCTTATGTTTGAATGCCAGCTCTCTCCAGGGAGTACACCAGTTTTGTGCTGACTTCCACAGACACAGGCTTGAAACCCTGTGTTGGCACTAGAGCAGAGGAAGAGCTGATGCAAGTTATTTCTGTTCATGAGCCATGTGCAGGGCAGCTCTTACCAGTGGTCTCTTGAACCGGCAGCAAGAAGAGGAGATACGCATGTGCAGCCATTAAAAATGAGAATCGGAAAGACTCCAGAGTGATCCCTTCAGCCAGGGTAGAAGGGCTAAAAAGACAGGCTCTGTGTCTGAAATCCAGACTAAGGCTTCAAGATACACAAGCTGTGGCAGCAATGACAGCAACAACTTTTTGATCCCAAATGCTTGCCCGCCTCTCCCTTCCCACCACTTCCCCTCCCTGCCCCCCCCCCTGCCCCGCCCGGGCTCCATGCTCCAAATGCCTAATTATCCTCCGATTGTATGTGGGTCTGGCTGTGAATGAGATCTAAGACATGAAAGAAACACCCTGAAAAGACAGTGAGCCTCACTCACAAACAGTCCTGCCGCCTCTTAGGGGGGCCAGTGCCACAGTGCTGGGGCATTGAGTGCTCAGAGGAGGAATTGGGATAGCAAGGGACTAGATGGTCCTTAAGGCAGTATAGTCCCCCAAACCAGGGTAGTATGCCATCACAGCAAGTTTTAATACACATCAAAACTTTACCTCCCCAGTCTGGCACATGAAACCCCACTGTAGTCAACACAGCTCAGCCCTGGTAGCTCAGCTCTGCAGCAGAGCCCCCAAAACACATACAGACCTGGGCATAACCCAGCCTTCAGCCATCTCTAAGGATGCTTCAGCTGTTAGTTACCACTGAACCCCAAACAAGTCCTGTGCACCCAATCTTAACAAGCATGTGGACTGTCCTGTAAATCTATCATGGCCTAGGTTGAATCTTTAATTTCAACATGACCCAGCCCTGTCACCAAATCTCTACGTGCCCAAATAATCAGACTGTATCCCCTAGTGTGTCCTAGATCTGGAGCATGACCGCAGTGTAGCTCGGCCCTTGCACCAAGCCATAGTACAAGCCATGGGCTTCCACCTCTGTTTGAGCCTAGTTTTGAGCTGTTGAGCCTACAGCAACCTAATATGAGCAACAAAAATGGTTTGTCTTTAACCTTGAAGTCCAGGACAATCCAGTCCTAAATCCCTAGACCTAGCCAAGCCATGAACCATTTATTTTTCTTGCTGCTTACTTCTGGGTCTCAACAGCAACACTGCTCAGCACTGAGCTCCCAGCTGAACCCTCAAAACCAAGGATGGATCAGGAAATCTATTCCTCCCCTCTCTGAATTTCTAGCTTGGCTCAGCTTTGACTCTCCATCATGCAGACAGTCAAAAGTTTTAATATCCCACCATTAAAAGCGCAGTGCCTGAGATGAACAAGCCTGAATAGTCTTCTGCATTGAGCAAGCCCATGTTATCTCAGCTCCCATCACTAGCAGTGTCCACAAAGCCTTGAGCCCATCCCTCTGCCCAGTCCATGGCCCTTCATCCCGCAGACCCCTGGGGCTGCCTGCCGCTGTGTGCTCGCAGTGCTCTGATTGATCTATAGCAGTCTTTGTCAGAGGGCTGTTGTGTCACATAGATCAGTGACAGCGTGCGCAATGTGTGGGTGTTTGCTTTGTCAGTAATACTTCATCATCTTTTAATTCATTAAATATGTTTGTCATTCATCTCTATTAGAGGTTGACACTGCTACTGTTTGCTCTGCCCTGTGTCAGTGTGCTGCTAAATTTATACAATAACCAAGAGAAAATCACATTTGTCTTCTTTTGGATTTAGAAAATGTGCTTTAGAAGATGAGCTTCTCTACTCCACGTGCTCCCCCGGCTCACAGCCTTCCACCCCCCGAACTCCCCTTCACACTGCGCAGCTCCCAGCCCTACCCACGTGCTTCCCAGTCTCGTTCCACTCCACCTGGCATGTGTCCCAGTCCTCCAGCCCTCATACCTCAGTCCCAGACCCTCCTGCCTCCCACACACGTGTGCTCCCCTGCTCATGCCTTGGCTGTTCATTCTCTGCACCCTCCTAGTCCTGCCAAGACACCGTTGGGTACCTGAGACCCACTTTTTTTCTTAGGGTACTTTTCTGAGAGATGGGTGCTGGGGTGGAGGGGGGCTTTCCTCTGCCATCTCTCCTCTGGGCAGTGGATTCAGGCCCTGCCTCACCCTTGGTATTCCCTATTAATTAGAAGGATAATGTCATGCTCTACTGGCTATAAGGATCCCTGACATTTTCATTGATATTAGGGCCAAGGTATAGATTTAGGGGTCTCCGCGAGAGTAGCATTCAGCTGTGAGCTGAGGCAATGCCTCCCTATGAGTACCCATGGGACAGGTCTCATAATGTGGTGGACACCACGTTTTTGATGTGTGCTGTTACCCACAGAATCAAGTTCAGTGGGTGTGTGTGCATGTGTGCGCACGTGTGTGCATGTACATGTATGCCTGTGGGGATTAAATTCTCTGGTTGCCCCTGACTCTGGTGATATCCCATCTGCGGTACCATGCCCAGTTTTGGGTTCCCCAGTGAAAGAAAGACACGGACACACGGGAGCCAGTCCAACAGAGGTATTAATGTGGTATGGGGCTGTGGGGTGGGATACACAAGGAGATGCTCAGGGGACTGCGTTTGCTTAGCCTGGAGAAGAGAAGGTGGAGAGAAGATTTTATTGCTATCTTCACCTCTCTAATTGGAGGGTTTAAAGACTGTTCTCAGAGGTGCACAGGGACAGCACAAAAGCCATCAAACACAAGTGGGAGCATGGGAAATGCAAGCCAAATATAGGAAGAAAATTTCCCAGAGTAAGGATGGGTAAATGCTAGAACAGGCCAAGAGATGCTGCACAATCTCATCTCTGGAGACAGATGAAACTCAGCTATACAAAGCCTGATTAACTGGCTCTGGTTGGACATGCTCTTCATGTTTGGGGTTTGGACCAGAGACCTTCTGAAGTTCCTTCTGACATCAATTAATCTGATTATTACTTTTCTGCCTCTGGTGCCCCCATCTGGGTTATCCCCTCTCACCTGTCCCCAGGGGGGATTTGTCCATCCTTCCCATCTGCAGCTCTGAGGTACGCAGTCAGCCACAGCCTGGTCCAGCTCTAGGAGTGGCAGCAATTAGGCCTGATGGATTGGCAGTTGAGAAGGTGCTGAGCAGGGGGATTTCGAGGTTTGAACCAGCAGCTAAAAAAAAGGCAAAGGGAACAGACCCTGTTGCTGGGCCATGTGGTCTGAGAATGTGGTCCTGTGTTTTGGTGCATGTTCTCTTAATGATACATCTGTGTTCAGCAGCCCCGGAAACCCAGGCGCCTCATTGAGAACGCTGCTCACTTTGTCTTGGATTACACTGGCTAATTAGGAAACACAGGTCTTTGTCTGCCTCTTTAAAAGATGTGTTTGCTTTCGTTAAACAGCACCATGTTCGGCTTGCACTTTTCTATTAATCCCTAAATACTATAACAGCGTGTTGCAGACAGAGATTTGTTAAGGCTAATTCAATTACCGGGCAATGTTTGCTTTAAGCTTCTAGGTATTAAAAATGACACCCGTTTGCAGAAGGGCTTGCAGGAGGAGCAGCAAACCCAGCAAGTACTCCGGTCACAGAAAAACCCTTCCTGTGTGCTGCACCCCTGCTCATAAGAGACACTTTCGCCACTGAAGCTAGCTGTTCCTCTGGAAGAGAAATCAGGTTTAACTCTTCATGGATGTGGAGGATGAACACCTCTAAGGTGGACAGAAGAGCAACCCGGAGGTTAAAACTGGCCCCACTCATGTAAAGTGATAAAAGTCCAGACCTAGATTTCTGCCACATGTCTCACACCTGGATTAGACACAGATCCTTTGGGACACTTGCATGACATTGACTTGAATGTGTGCCTTTCCAATCTGTGCCATGAGCCTCCAGCTCCACCAGTTTTACCTGCCCTCCCTACTACATTGCCCTTGTCTGCAGGAAGTAGCATGGGGAATTATGACTGTTTTACTTGGATATCTTTATTTCAAGTAAAAAAAAAAACAAACACTGGAGGATAAAGTGATCCTGTACATCAACAATAACTGCTGTATCTGCACTCCTAGAAACTTACCTCTTTCTTTGTAGATGTTGCAATTTTAACATAAAGGAATGCCTCAGAGACTAAACACAGACATTTTAAGCTGCAACAGTGGTTTTTAACACATTCAGTCCTCAAAGGTGTCCTTTTAATCCAGCCTCCTCTTCCTGTGCAGGTACGTCCGGGGCACCTCCCAGGTGACGTGGACTTGTACAAGAAAGTCTGTAACGGTTTGAAAAATCAACTGAAGTCGTAAAAAGGGAAAACAAAGCTTCAAGATCCAGCTAACCTTTCATATAAATGGGCCTATATATTAAACACCCTCCACAAAAACAGGGAAGGGTGGTAATGGGGAAGGCAGGTGATTCATCTGTATACACCCCTTTCATTTTAAGAAACTAATAGGCAAATGTGACTGTTGTTTTGGCTGGAGAGAAAAAGGTTGTTGTCCAGGAAAAAAGGTAAAGGGAAGTGACAGGTGGAAGGAAGTCACCGCATTGCTCCTTTCCTCTGCATCCTTGCCTGTGTTATGGCACTAGCAGAGTGATATATCAGGGGCAGGCAGGAGCTGCTCCTTCAGGTGGGGGTTAAACAACGCTGCCCAGACATGCTTGAGGGCACAACTGGGTCCTTTGCTCTTAGATCTTCTTGTATCTTCTTTACCTTCACAGATGGATGAAGAGAATTAATCTAAGGATGGATGGAGTGGGCTATCGTAATAGTGATGGTGATGCTGGCTGTCATGGTGACAATGGCGAGTTAGTGGTGATGACTCTGGTCATGATGGAGCAGCTTTGATGACACTTATCCCTTCTCCTTCTTGCCTCCCTTTCCTTGAGAAGGCTGAGCATGAGAAGACTGTAGTAGGATACTCTCCAGCAAACCTCTGTCTGCCAGTGTGCTACCAAGGAGTAGGGACAGACAAACACTTCCTATTAGGTGTCTGACAATGGCACCAAAGGACTGTAGAGAGCGGTGTGGTGGGGAAGGCTATCCAAGGCCCGGGGACAGAAGGTGTCCATCACAGCATGGACAGTAGCCCACAGAGACAGGAACACAGAGCCTGACATATTTTGCTATGGGTCCCTGACAGCTCGTGGTAGACTTGTGCTGCCATCACCAGTGCTGATGGTAATGCACAGCAATAAAATACTGGGGGACTTCTGTCTGCTTCTGGCTTATTCGTTTGCTCTGGAGCTTTATTCTGTTTTTACCCCCACTCCCAGCAGCGCAGTGCTGTGGCAGTCACAGCACAGTGTGCTTTCTGCTGTCAGAGCTGCACCAGTGAACAGTCCAGACAGGTTTTGCCCTGACAAGCTGGGCTGGGAGCAGTATGGGGTCTGCTGGTCAGGTCCACTCCACAAGGTGCAGCTCGCTCTGGCCAGCGCAGGACCCCATGAGGCTTCAAAATGCGTCCAACTGAGGATCCTCAGACTTGCTAGCATGCAAGGTCAGAGTGGTCAGCCTAAAGGATTTGGATTTCCTCTGTTTACCCACAGCCCATGAAATGGTTTGAAAGCAATATATCATGGATTAGAGTAGTTCTTAGTATTCCCTCTGACTCATCGGTGTTCCTGAAATCACTCATGTTATGCCTCTCATTCAGTACACAACAAACACACCATTTGCTTTATCAGGGCAGAAACTGATGCTTTTTTTTAACAGCGGCAGCATCCTCTGTGTCCAAAAGACGTGCCCTTTGTCTGTGACTATGTGTCTGCATGGCAGACTACCACATAGCTGCCGTTCCTACAGAGCTCAGAGCCCAGCAGTGCTTTGATGTGGGTGCTAAGCCAGGAAAGCTGTGCAGCTGCCGGTGTGGGGAGCTATGATTACCATGCCCATGGTAACAGAGAAAATGATGTACCAATGCAGCTATGTGTTAACGTGCGGCAAAATGCAACTCTCATGGGGTCTGAAGCAGGACAGCGCAGAGGATCGGGGATGCTTGTGATGAAAGGAGTCCTCTGAGTGGGGAGTCTCAGGTTCTGGTTCCTGTTTGCTCCTATATTGTTGGTTGCTGAATATAAATGCATGAAGTCAAAGGGCCAGGTGCTGCAATGCCAGTTTTCGTCTGCCCTCTGAACTCTAATGGCCAGTTAAGTGGTTTATAGCCACCTGCGGTGCTCTGACAGAAGCTGCTGTGTGCAGGGCAAGGAGTTCTGGCACCTTTACTGCTCTTCTGCCCAGTCATATGTGGCTCTTTAATTTCTGACATGAATGGGCCCCAGAGGGATGCTTTTCCTGAATTAAATATTGGCTTATCCTACCTGTGCTCCACAATCATGAGCGTGCTAGGACAGCGAGGGGTGGAGTTAAGCACAGAAGGCTGTTATGTGATGCTGATACTCCTGTGAGTGAGGCACAGAGAAGAGCAGATGGAGCAATGGCTCCATATTCAGAATGTATCTGATTTGATTACATTGGTCCTTAGGTGGACAGAAAATCATTTCAAGACAATTACAGAAATCATTTGCATCTTCTGAGTCTCAGGCTGAGAACTGATCAGTCAGTGTTTCCGGGAGCCAGTCTTGGGGTGCCCAGCACCGGATCAGGGATGGCGGGGGCATATGAGTTTTCCCTAAAGCTTGGCCCTCTTTTTGTGAACAAGTTGTAGACATCATTGCTGGGGCCATCGAAGTCATGGGGAGAAGCATCAGTGAAATAGAGCTTCTCTGCCAGGGCTGCTGGGGGATGCAGGGTTCAGCAGCAAGTCACTTCTATCTGCTTGAGCTAATTCAGCATTGTCCCTTCAAAATGTGATCTCGTTGCTGAGCTGAGCTGTCTGAAGTCTGCTCTGCCAGGTGAACATCTGTGCTCAGATCCGCTATTAACAATCATGAAACTGTGGCCTTGGTAAAATTAAGGGCACTCTTGTCTTGGCTCATGAAAAAGTCAATAAGAAATAAGTCAGTGATGACAGAGTTGCAGAGTGCAGATCTCAACACGCCAGCAATAGGGCTCAGTCCAAGAGCCACTCCATACAGGAGGGTGGAAAGCTGCGCTCCCCTCTGAGCCAAATGTACCTACCCTGAGATCTGGTCCTGCACTGGCCCCAGTTCTGCATTGGTACTGGTTCTCAGGCTACGTTTGACCCCATCTCACACACACCTCATACACCTGTGGCTTAAAAGGTGCCCCACAGCACCTCCATCTGATAAAGGTGTACTTGGGAAGAGAAGAGATGTTTGGTCTGTCTCTACCATTTAATGGGAAAAGCCAGACTCAGTTGTTATTATCAAAACACTGCCCATACACTAACTGTAGAGAACTGTAGAGAACATTAAGCCACTCCACTGCAGCATATGGGTGTTGTTGAAAAGACCAGAAAACCCCCTGCGCCTGTCTAGGCTATTCAAATACACTGCAGCTCCCTCCCTACCTGTGTGCTTGAGTTTTCTCCCTTCCAATGAGGATGTGGCTTGGAGTCATTGCTGGGCATCAGACTGTGAGGGGGACCGTAGTGGATACCCACCCTTGAGTACAGATTCAACTTTAACTGCCTGTCAGAGACCTCCCATCACTGCTCTCCCCCTTACACCAGCTGTGTCGGTTCAGCTGTGCCACGTATATGTGTTTGTTCAGACAAGGGCTGAGTTATAGGCAAAGCAGGGCCTGTCCTCGTTCTCGTAATTGCCACGCAGACTGTCTACAAAATACCTCTTCTCTAAGAAGCTGTAAGAGATAGAAAAGCATAGGCAAGGAGAGCAGACGGGGCTTGGGAGCAGCCAAGACCTGCCTTTTTCTGTGCCTGCCCCACCTCCTTCCCCTCTCTGCCTTCAGCCCTTCTCCAGCTCTCAAGGAGTCGGACAGTCTGCCTGCAAAGGCCAGAGCACACAGTTCAAACCCTTCCTTTTCCTGGGCCTGGGGCTGCATGCTGGACTCCGGGCTTCATCTGGGCCATAAGTCGATTTTGCCCAAATAGCATTAATGTGCACCTACCAGCCAGCTGTTTAAGAGGGAGAATCCCACCACAGCTGGAGCCAGACATGAGACCTATGATGCCACCCACTCCCTGCATATCTCCTTCATGCACATGTGGTCCCAGCTGGAGCAGCCAGACTTGGAGAAATCATGCAACCTATCCAAACTCTAACATACCTGGCCAAAATTAGACTGAAGCAGTCAAATTCGTTCTGAATGCAGCTCATATATGTGGACTCCAGTGGAAATTGAGAAGACCTGACATATCCCACAGCTCTTATGGACATATTGCTCACCAGTCTCCAGGTAAAGCATCCAAATAAATGCCTTTAGGAAAATAAGTCTAGCAAAGGTACTGCGAGTTAGCTTTGGTACTTGGGGGAATTCGCAGGCTGCAGACAGCTGCTCTGTTGAGATGGTGCAGGTCATTAGAAGGCAACTTGCACAGCAGCCATCCTGCACCCAGAACTGCCCCTCAAGGAATGTCTTATCCTCTCATTTTCTTGTCCCTGTCACCAGAGATGTGGCAGTGGTTCCTACATGGCTCTTCCACTAGCCACAGGGGCTGAAGGATGATCCACGATCTCTTTGTCCTCAGAAAAATGCAAATGCAGAATTGATGTTTGTGGAGTCAGTGGGGAGCAGGTGCTTGGCAAGGTCAGAAACGCTCCTTCAACTTGCAGCTCTCACAGGCTCTCATTCAGCTCAGCCTCTGTTTTCTCTTACCGCTTGCCAGTCATCTTCTCTCTTTGTTACAGAATAAGTTGTGAAGCTTTAAATTTTGTTCATAGATGATAGAACGTGCATACATAAGATTTGGTTGAAAAAATTTTTACATGGAAACCAGGACAAGCTGGTGCCACAGACAGGCTGGTATTCTCACCAGCATCATTTCAAAAGCAAATGGAGCCTATATACACCTTGGTGCTCACGCAGCGTTGCAGACCGGGAAAAGAAAGCAGCTGGAGGTCACACTGGAAATGCTTGTTCACATTTCTTGGCATGTTTTCCTGAAGGTCTAGTTTAGGGATATAAATGGAGCGTTTGCAGTTGTTAAAATCATCAGCATACAGGAAGTGTCTTCCTGCAAGTGTTCTCATTGCTATGTTGGGATTGGGACCGGCCACACTGCAAGGGAGCTGGAATTACAGTAATCACTTCCCTGGCAGCCAGTGAGTGAGGAATGTCCAGCCTCTCACCAGGAATACTCTGTGATCTGCTCCATGATCTGCTCACTGATCCCAGGCTGCTGCTTTCTGCACCCCCTCACTGACTCTCATCTCCCTGAACGTTTCTGCTTGTGCAGTTGTCCAGCCTTGCTAGTATCGACGACACACAAGTGACAACATAAAATAGAAATTATTAATTTCAAGCTCTGCTGGTAGTAAGGAAAAGAAAATCAATGCTTGGCAAACGGAATCAGGAGAAACTGGAAGAAAAGAAAGGCTCTCTCCTAGCTTCAGTAGCTTGTCTGTGACGAAGGGGGAGGACTGTAAAAAAAGGGCTTGACAGTGTTGCTGTTTCAGCCGCTGTACATTAAAACTGGCATATTAATGGCAAAGTATGCTACCCGTTTGTTTAAACAGTCTTGTTGACATTCACCATGAGAGTGGCTGCATGAAGTGGGGAGAGGAGCATGCTGCTCCAGCATGACTTGTGCCTCTTTTTGTTTGGAGCCAGGTGTGAGAGCCCTGCAGGTGCAGGACGGGAGACCCGGTGCCAGTGAGGCCCGTTGCTTGTGTGCTCCCTTGGGTGTGCACCTAAGAAACATCCAGAGCTAATCCCCAGGGACATCAACTACCTGCAGACTACACACAGGAGTGCTGCACAGCAAAACTAAGGGGGAAGAGAAAGCACCCGGAATACAAAGTGCTCCAACTAAAGTCAGGAGTCAGTCATGTACTGCAATATTTGAAGGAGCTCATCAAATTTACAAGCACCAACAGTCTAAGGTGCTGGGAGTTAGACACAGAGGTTCAGAGTCAAATTTCAAGAGCAAAGCTCCTATCTAGAGACCCAAATAAGGGGCAGATGTTTGAAAGGGCTTTGGTCTTGTAGCTGTCATTGTAGCAGTGTAACAGGATTTGTAAAAGGCTCTGGGTCCAGGGCTACAGAGGGCTCCAAGAGTGGTCAAGGGCTGCAGAAACTCTCCCTGAAAGGGGCTGGAAAAGATTAGGAACTACTCATATGGTGAGCAGATGAATAACAAAGGGAGCTTTAACTGTCTGTAGAACAGCCAGGTACAGATAAGTCCTCTCTGCCTCACGACACAGGCAGAAGCATATTTTTCAATTAAACTGAGAGATGGCAAATCCAGAATTGATGAAAGGACTTTTTTTTTTGCACAGTGGGATGGGATTCAGCTCACCAGTTAGAGACATCTAAAACACAGACATCTGCTCCTGAACTGGCTATTTCAGGCTTCTCTTTAAGAAAGTAGGGGGAAATAGGCATTTTCAGGGAGCAATTCACTTGACCATATACAAATATCCATTTGCGGAAGAGATAACTCACACCTCATGCTCTGCTGATTGTATCGACTAGATCTCCACCGATAATAAGACCGACTAGGAAAGCCAGCACAGATTAGACACCTGCCTAGTCAGATGAGTTTTTTCTTGCAATATTAAACTGTGGAACTTATTTCCACAAGACGTTATGGAAGGCAAAAGATAAACTGCATTCAAAACCAAGACTGGAATAAATATGAAAAAGAAGAATAGCCACAGTTATCGCAGATGGTGTTAAGAGCATTTTGGAACAGACATAAAACTGCTTGCTTCAAGGCTTAAATCCATTTTAAACTCTTAGGATTAGGATTAAGATCACATGGGGTATTTTATTTCATATCTACCTGCTGGCTGATCAGAGAGGTAGGCTACTAAGCTGAATGGACCATGCATCTACTTTAGACTGTCAACATTTTTACCTGCACACAGTCTCCCAAGATTTCTTGAAAATCCAGCAGTTTGTACTGAATTGTAAGTAGTGTGAAATCGGAAGTTTAATGGAATAGTCCAGATTAGAATGGAGTACAGCAGAATAGAATAGAATAGGACAGAACAGAACTGGAAAATCAAAAAAAATACATGTGTAAAGAAAAAAAAAATATTGAAAATGATGCTTTGAATACAAGTCCTGAGTGCATGGCAAGTGTTCAGGCAGGTAGGTTGTTGACTTTCTTGGTCTCACAGTTGTTTTCGGCAAACAAGTAAAGTGACTGTGGGATCAAATTATAGGCTAGAGTGTGCAACCTGTCTGCAGGCCAGTGAGCAGTTTTATGAATAGTCCTAATGGACTCAGCATAACTAGTTAGCATGAAATACACTCCACAGTACATCAATCTGAGCCTGAGGACTGCTGCTTTTGAGACGAGAGAAGATGCAGCACAGAAAAGAGGGTGGTATTTAGATAGGAGCTGCCATTACTATGGCAGATTCAGGGGGAACTGGGGTAAGCTACAGTGAAGTTCAGAGCCCATGAACAAACTGGCTCGGTTTTATGAGTTTTAACTGTGGTGACTTGTTTGAAAAAAAAAAGAGAGAGAAGCACCAGGTGCTACTCCCTGCTAGAGCAGTGGAAAGATCAGCTAAAATGGTAAGTACAGGAGAGAGCAAGCTCTGGCCACTGGATGATGCTGAGGAACAGCTAAAGGCATATCACTTAATCACTAATTCAAAACTACATCATTACAGAAGTGATTAATGGACATACCAAATATGTTGCCCTCACTCTGAGCAGATCAGGTATGAACTTCAGCCTAGCTTCTCTATGCTATGGTTATCCAAAACCAGTCTGATTTTGTCCAGTAGTTGGTTCTTACCGTGAAAAGTTTATTCCTCTATAACCACTCACCTGTGACCAGTTCTGTTCTTCTTCACTTGATAGTGGGTTTTGGTATAACCTAGGAAAACCTAATCTGAGAACATCTCCACCTGGCAAAGCACTATGCAAAAAGCTTTATAGAATTCCTCTAACATTACTCCACTCCTCCTAGTTCCTCTGTATACACTTTCTGCTTGTTCTTCAGGTTAGGAGCCGTCTTTCTACTTTGTGTTTGTATATCATCTATTGGAACAGTTTTGGCCCACACCGTAGGCTCCCAGTACTACCAAAGGTCTATGGACTGAATTAATTGTCCGTCTTTGAAAGCATTCTGTCAGTATGCTCGAATGAGGGTGTTGGGGGACAAGTTTTGCTGTAGCTATTCTTATCTTCTTAAACATGCATGGAATTAACATAAAGAGAACAAGTGACAGAGACATTGGCTACAGCCCAGGGAGAGGGGGTTGCAGACCTCCATCATTCAGCAAGTCAGATGGCTGGCCGGAGCCCAAGGTAAGGTGAGAGAGACTGGAAGTAAGAGGTGGCCCATGAGGGCAGTAAGTGTTATCTTGCAATGTAGCACCAGAGACACATACAGCAGGTAGATAGGAAAGTGTTGTTGCAAAGACTGTCTGCAGGAATACACTGGGCTGTTTGCAGTAGCTGAGCTGCTCATCACTGCAGCATAGAGCAGGACATAGGAAAAAGCAGACTGCTGTGAATCCCCATTGTCCAAATGCTACTTGTGCGCAGGTGGGAGATTGGTAGCTATACGAACACAGAAGCGGCGGGTACCCAGAAGCACTCAATGACACTTTCAGACAGGCTTTTGCTACCAATACATCTCCACTCTTGAAGTGTAAATCTTGTAAGTGAAATTAGACTTGGCTGCTTGAGTTATAACAGTCATGAAGTATGGACCAGGCATGTGGAATCTGGTGCCTAAGCTGTAGTATTTACACATATAATCAGAAAGGCATGATATAGGGATGGCTCAAGACCCATATGCCCAAGACATAAATAAGAGAGCTGTGGCAGGCACTGGTTTTGGGCCATTTGATACAGGGCTTGGAGGATGGTTCATGGTTCAAGCCAGAACACAGTGAGGACATTTGTGGGGGTATATACCACTGCTCAGCAGAAAATCTGAACGCTACAAAAAATAAACTTCTTATAAAAGTAAGAATGCATAGCCAGCCTTAGCCTGATCCCCGGGGGACAGACAGAAGTGAATACAGATGTAAAGATGATAGTAATAACCCCAAAGTCTAAAGTCTGACTAAGATTTTTAACTGAGGTAGTGTCTAAAAACATACGATATGGTAGAAAGTTCAGGGGCCATCTCTTTTCACTGGCTATGAAAAACTATCCTGCAGCAGTAATCAAGATAATGATAGATCATGTTGTACTAGGAGTAAAAGAAATACACAGTCGGACATAAGTAGGAAAATGTGGCAGTGAGTCATTGTAAGTCCATGTCTTGAAATGCAGCGTAACTGAGCTTGCCAGCCTGGCCGGGTCCCACCAGCTGAGGAAGAATGCTGGAAAGACCAGGATGTATTTAAGGGAAAAGCTAGAAGTACTGAGCACTTTTTCAGTTTCAGAAGAGAAATGTTTTAATAACAGGGAGTAGAACTGAGGGATTGGAAGCTGAAGAAAGGAATTTGGGAGAATGAATAGGTGTGTAGCAGAGATCCAGCAATGAAGGCTTGGCCACATCCAGAATTGGGGATTAAGCCTACAACAGCAACTTCTACCTTGTAGGTAGCCGCTCTTAGTTTGCTTTAGCCCCAAAGGCATCCAGGCAGCCATCTGCCTGTCGTTGGCATGCTGTCTGTCCCTTTGCCTTGGGCTGCATCTCAGGGAACGCAGGTCAACAGCTTCCAAATGTGACTATGGTAATAACTGGGCCCTGAGCTTTGCCTGTGAAGTACTAGAAAAAAGAAAGAGAATTTGCTCCTGGAAGTCTCTTTCCACAGGGCAGGCCAGCTTTTAGTTTCTCCAGTAGTTACTGCATTCATTATTAATATACTTTGCATACTTTAAAGGCCTCTGCGCACAGGACTGACAAGCAGTAGGGCTTCTCCTGGCTGTTAACAGCCATCTGGGCTGTCTCATTTCTGTGCCAGTATGTTCTGTTTTGAAGACCAACATCGGTCTCCAAAGCAACCTGGTGCATGGTATGGAAGGTGCCTACGGTGTGCCTAGGCTGGATCTGTTCTGCTCTAGCTTTTCTTGACAGCAGCTCTTGTAAGATGCTAATACGTTGCATTACACATGCACTTTCCTGACAACTAATAGCTTAATACCCAGTACAATGTCTAGCTTTACAGAGCAATAGAGGAACGGCTGTTCTGCCTTTGTGCAGGGAGCTGAATATCACTTTAATGCATTCATATTTAGCTTAGGGTCCCCAGAGGGCTGATGATTTATCTCTGCTCCTAGGTTTCCTATTTGGTGCTGATATTGTGTGTCAGAGAGCAGAAGGGAAGGATTTGCTGCACCTTATCTCCATTCAGATGATAGTGACGCTCCCTGATAACTCGCTAATCCACCGAGATAAGAACACTGCAAGCAGATTTTGCAGCCTTTAGAATGAAATGTGTGCAGGGATTTACGTTGTTCTTGCAAATACTGAAATCATACATTTTGCTGTGTGAGCCACAAACTTCATGTCACTATGTCAATTAGCTCCCAGGATCAGCCTTATTTCAAACAGCATTAACCAGGTGAGCAGACAATGTGTTATAATAAAGAGAAAAATAAGATCAGATGAACAAGACTTTTAATATAACATTACTTATAGCATTGCAAACTATTAGGAGAGAAACAGAATTAGAAGATACTTTTTGTTGGGTTTTTTATTTTTCCTAATAGAGTTGTTATTTTGGTTGGAATTTGGTGGTAGTGGTGGTGAGTATGAAGAGAACAAAGAGAGGCTGGCCCTGGAAAAACCTCCAGCTTCTTGGGGAATAAATGTCTGCCACAGATGTTGCACATGAATAATCCCTGAGAAACGATAGCTCTGGACATGGGGGTTTCATCCTCAAAAGGCTTTCAGGGCTGCAGTAGTTATCAGGGCTGAAGAGTACCTGGGTAGGAAGAGCTGAAGTTGGGTCTTGTGCGTAACCTCCCCTCTGCCCCTGCATCCAGGCATCCTCCGGCTCGTTAAGGCTCTCTGCCACATCCTTGAAGGGCATCTTGCACCTTATCTGCTACAACCATATCTACGCTTTGGGTTACTTTTATGCAGTTGGGGTTTTTTATTTGCTTGTTTGTGGTTTTTGTGTTTTTTGTTTTTGTTGTTGTTTTGGTTTTGTTTGGGATTTTTTTAATGCTAGTTCCTTGGTTGTAGTGGCCTGGGCTGTCTCTACTGGCTTGGACTTTCATTGTGTATTTTAGCTCCCATGAGTTGCCCATTCACCAAGACACTTCATTTCCTTGCCTGACAAACGCACTTCAGAGCTGCCCCTTCCCCACCTGAAATGGCACAGGAATGTCCTTGATGCAACTAAACCCACTCAGCACCTGTAGAGTTTCAGGGTTTGGGCTGGGATGAAGAACAACTATGTCCAGCTCTGCTTTCTCCTTACAGTCCTCTAGGTGACTTCATAGTACCTGTAATGTGGTTTAAGTGTCCAGACCTCACCAGCCTGGACCTGTAGTCAGACACAGCGTTGCAGGCTGCTGTACCTACAGGGCAAAGTCCGAAGAAGCCAATGATGGAGCAACAAAGTGCTTTGAGAAGCCAGGTGGCAGGTCTTCACGGCAGCAGCTCCCCCAAAGAGTTACTCTGAAGTCCAGCGCTGGCATAGCTGCGCTCCCAGTTAGGTTGTCAGAGCCCAAAAACATTGTCTTCCTCCAAAGGAGGTTTCTCTGTTTTGTATCCGAGAGGAGGGGCAGAACCTTTCAAAATGTTCTCAAAATCCCTCTGGGTTTTTCATTCACTGAAAAATTATTGGCGTTATTCCATTTTGCATTCTAGAAACTGCACAGGGATGTTTGAAAAGATGGCTCCTAGCAGAGATCCCCTTGTAATCAGAAACGCCGTGATCAGCCGGCTGAAATAGAAAGGGAGAGACAAATGGCATTAAAAGCAGGAGTCCAATAAGAGGATAGAGAGCTTTGAGAATTAGTTATTTGACTCTTTTTGACCTAAATCTCTGGTTTAATAAAGCAAAGTCCTTCCAAATGGTGCTCGTTAAAGTCCTTGAACAGAAGATTTTTGCAGCCTGAGCAAGGGCTCAGCAGAGGACGTGGCTTACTAAGTCTAGCAGCCAGCAAAAAAGAGGGTGGTTGAACCACAGCCTAATCCTGCCCACCCTATTTTGCACACCCCCTCCAGACACACTGCTCAGCACAGTGTAACGATCGTTCCGTTGCTGTCACCTTTACATGCATAGGGAAAGGGGTAAAAGCGGAGACCTGGCTGAGACCAGGCATTCATTTTCCAGAGAGGATGAAGCAGGGCAGGACTTCTAGATCATTGTGGGTGCATAACAAGAAGGAAGGGGCTATTGAGGTGTAGAGTTTGAGCATAACACCCTCCTGCAGCCTACCTCACCCTCCTCTTGGGGAGCCAGTCCTTTTTTGCAATCGTCTAAATGATGGCAAGGCAATTGCCTTCATGCAACTGCCTGAATGTGGACACCCGTGCTGGGAATTTGTGTAGGAGTAAAGAATTGCAGGTTCCCACAACCGGTGATGTTGGCAGCGACAGGCTGGCTGCCCAGGATTTGCACAGCCACTCCCTGCACAAGCAGCTCCTCCATGGAGCCGGAGACAAGGACTGTGGGGAAGGGAGGGTTGCAATGAGCCCAGCGTTGCAGCTGAGACAACACGAGGGAGATGGAGATAAAGCCAGTGGCGATGTCTGGCATCACAGATTTGATGCCACCAGCTGTAGTGGAAGGAGACCCTGCCAGAGGCTTGTGGCATTTAGCCTCCCAGGACCGTACGTCCTTGAACAGGGGTCTTTGCTGCATTTGTCTCCTTGGCAGAGAATGAGTTCACCTGAGTACCCTCTGCCTGAGTGAAAAAAAAAAGGCCAGTTTCCCTGGAAATGAAGAGACTCTTCACTGCTGTGAGCTAATCCAAATCCCGTCAGGCAGGCCCTTGCAGCAGGGAAGATTTCTATGCTCCAGGATCTTTGGGATCTGCATCCCTGTTCATCCCTGATGTTGGCTGACAGTGATAAAGGATACGCACTCTTTGCAAAAGCCTGGGCATGCTCCTCCTCCTGAGCTCTTCGCTGAAGCTCTCTGACTGCAGGGCTGGGTTTATCTATCAGACTTGTCATTTTCCTTTCCCACCACTCGACTCTGGAGTCCTGGTTCACTGAAACAGACTGCGGTGATTTCAGAGGGATCACAGCTTCCTTTCCAGTCTTTCATGAGCACTCTGAATATCAAGGTGACACATGCGTTCCCAGCAATGAGGAACCTGTGGATGCCCATTTAAAGGCAGCGTCTAATTCCAGCCAGCCATGTGCTAGTTACTGCATCTACGCCACCGTTACACACAGCAGCGCATTGAACCTGAGCCATGGAAATCCAGAGCCGTAATGGCACTGGATTCTTCCACGAATTGTCCCCCCATCCCCCCAAAAACCTCAAAAGTGTGGGAGCCTCTAGGGAAAGTGTTAGACTGGATAATTATATCCTATTTAGCAACTTGAAGCAAAACAAGTTATTGCTAGTGAGTACAGAACAGCACCCAGCTTGGAAGTGAGACCACAGGGACCCAGAAATCCCTACCATAGGTCTCCCTACTTCCCAGCTCTACCACTTTCTTTAACATTTCTACCTAACCTGTGGCAAAGTCAACCCCCTGCCAACGACAGTGCTCGTGCTGTTTCTGGCCCAGTTTCCTACCCCCAGCAAATTCTCAGACACCTTCAAACCTGATGACAGAAATAACTGTATTTTCCTGATTCCTTCAGAGTGCAAACAGCTGTAATGTCCCCATGAGCTAACCTCTGACTCGCACAGCGAAGGGTTAGCTGGGCTGCTCTGGGCTTTGAGGGGTTCTGGCATCTTTAATTTACTCTCTGTGTTCAGACTGAGGGAGGGCTAGCTTTAACCTTATAAATAAAGAGAAAATCCCGAGTCTGTTGAATTAAAGGCTAAGCACCAGCTTTTATAATCACTCTGTAAAGTCCCTGGGATCTTCCCTCATTTAGAGAGTGATTTTTCACTTTAACTTACTGCACAAGCCTGCTTTCAATTAATCCTTCTCTGCCCAAGTCCTTTCAGCATATGGCCTGATCAGTTCTTGGCATGGAGCAGGTAACTCTGAGACCTCCTAATCCAACATTTGCCAGCTGATAAGTCCCTGTGCTCTTTTGAGCGGCCCAGTAATAACTTTAATCACCCCAAACTGTTCCAGCTCCCTTGCGTGATGCTTTGCTCCTTCCAGCGCAGAAGGTTGATTTAATGCCTGATGCTGCTGTGGGAGGCAGGATTTGGAGCTAGCTGTGAGGGGACAGCTGGAGGACTGCACTAGCACTGGCCAGGACACTGGAGCATGAGTTCCCCGGGGGAAGGAAAGTGCTTGGTGTGTAGTACTGCTCTGCTGAGGTAGCAGACCAGAGTAGCCCAGGGGCTATTTCAAGGATGCAAAGAGGTAGCTGTGCTTAATAACAAACAGCAGAACACCTCAGGTTACAACTGCCTGTGGAGCCCAGGATGGGGATGATGAGGTCCAAAAATATGAGATGTCATCCTGGGCTTCAGCCCATCAGTGCAATATGGCCCAGATTCAGGATTCCCGAGCCACAACATGTTCAAAAAGAGCCTACGATTTGGGGCGTGAAGAATTATGGGCATTACAGGGTTAGCGCTTAGCCTGAAGGAACATGTAGTACTGCAGATCCAGAGTTCTGCATCCCAGAATACGCTTGTTAGAGGCTTTCATCCTCAGGAGTGGGACAGAGCTTTCTTCAACATGGCAATACCACAGGCTTCAGTGGAGAATCTGGTTTTGCAAAATATTTAAAGCTGGACTTTCCTTGGGTAGTGGGAGCCTGTTTTGGGCTTGTGCTATGTAGAGAATTCAACTGAGAAGTTACAATGCTTCCTTCTGTTTTTATAAGTACCAGCATTGCACTTGTCCCAGGCTGCCTGGTCTTGTTTGCCCGTTTACAAGGTGCAGCTGAAATTTCCCCCAGCTGATAAACAGGGGCATTCACACTCCTCTTCTCTTTGCTCAGTAGCTGGGTCCTTTCAGGAAGCAGAGGAATAGAAAAGATTTATCCAGGGTACATGAATGATCATGGCAAAGAACCATTCCAGGGAGACACTGTCCCTTGGATGGGAGGAGAATAAAGCATACATGGGTATGAAAGTCTATGAGGCCTGGAGGAGCTGGCAAAGAACAGCAGGCATCATCCTCAGAGCAGGGAGTGGGACACAGTGCCGGTGACCGTGTGTTAAGGTCACGATGAGCAGAGCATTTTGCAGCATGCCTGTTTTCTGAATGCAGCATAGCAAAAGGGTTGGAAGAACCTGAAGATCCCGACACTCTCCAGCTTCTGCTTTTTATGGGAATTTCATTTAAATGCTATAAAATCACATGCACCACCTAGGATCCATCCAGGAGGGTTTGGAAGACAAAAGAGGGTTTATCTTCCTTGGATACCATTTGAAATGTATCCTGGTCAGTGAGGAAGCTGCAATTTCCAGTGAATATATAGACCCAGCCAGTCTCTTTTACAGAGACAGACATGTCCTTATCTTGTCTGACATTATACAGAATCACAGAACACTACACCAGGAACCTCCTACAAGGACTGTGGACACTTCCACTCTGATTTGCTAGTACTAACCGGGCTCATTTGCTTCAGTTTCTGAAATGACTTAAAACCACAGCCCAGTAGCGATATGTGACTAAATCGCCTCTTTCACTGGTTTCCAGTTCTGCCATCTCTTGCTAGCAGTGTTTCCCAGGGGCCTGGTGAATGAGGGCTTGATTGGGGTTATTTTGCAAAAATGAAAAGCAGGCTTCTTTAGCCCCACAAGTTACAGTGAATTGTCAAGGAGGTTCCAACTACTGGATGGGAAACCTCTTTGTCTCCCTGCCTGGCAAGTCAGATTAACAATGCAGCTTCTTATTACTTAATGTTGGCGATGCCGTCTCAGCGGTGCGCAGCCCACGAGGTGCTGGGAAGTGACATGCCTGGAGGGGAAATGCCGGAGTGGACACAGATAGCCTCGCTGAGGTCCTGTCTCCAACAGCTCAGTTAGATTAAACAAGTAAATCAAAAGGCTGCAGGAGATCAATGCCCCTGACAGATGAAGGCCTTTCAGGAGAAGTGGCACTTGTTCTGGACACGATCCATCATCGCCGCAGGGAAGGGACCCCAGAGGGGCCATGGGAGCTGTCTGCCCTCCTGTGCGGAGGCAGAGCTCTGTGCTACCGTGAGCCAGTCCAGCAAAGGGCAGCAGGTTTTGCACGTACAGCACAGAGCAGTGAGGATGAATCGCAGCTAAGGGCCTGACTCTGGCTCTTCTGGCACACCTGATTCCCCCGAGGTTTCTTTCCCCAGCGCTTAGTTATGGCCAGAGGAGGGCCGTTGTTGTTACGGCCAGCCTTGCTTTTTTCAACATAGCGCATTTCCCTGGATGCAAGAGGCCGTTCATGTCAGAAGACGGACAGGGAGGACGAAAACCAGGGAAGTGGGGCTTTTATGGCTTAAATCGAAGGCTGAGTGGTGGCAACCACATTGGGATCGAGGCTGTGTTCCGGGGCCCTCTGCCCTGAGGCTGCTGCCCAGCAGGGCGGTTCACACGTCCAAGTCCTGCATCTAAGCACATGAGCAACTGCTGCCTTGTCCAAAGGCCTCACCCTGACAGATCCTCCACCTTTTTGCATGCAAGATCTACCACCTTGGGTGGTTTCCCTCTCCCGGCAAGGTCTGGGCAAGGAAGTGCTGCAGGGGGTCTGGGCAGATGGGCCAGGAGGGAGGGCTGGGGTGGCAGGAGGCAGCATAGGGAAGGAGAACTGCAAGGCAGGCTCCTACACCAGTCCAGGCTGGGAGGAACGATGTGTCCGAGGGGACAGATGCTGTCAGCTCTCAGACAGAATGGGAACGTCCTCCATTTTTGAGGCAGCTTCTGGTGGGGCTGCAGCAAAAGCTCTTTCCAAATTGAAGACACTGTCGTATTTTCTGGCTCCTAGGGCTGTTCTTCAGGTCTGATAATGTTTCCAGCTGATAATACAGCCCAGCTCATCTCTCCCCTTCTAAAAGAAAGTATTTGCCTGCATGACCATTCTCCTTGCCCTTGAATAATCATACAAAAAGGTTGCAGTGCAGTATGGACTGGAAGAGATACTGGCTAAGGGTGGGGGTCAGACTGTGATCTGCTAACCAAATTTCAGTGCTTACAGAAGAAAAATCCAGTGATTCACCATGCTCTTAATTTGTATTTTGTATGTCTCCCCAGCCCCGCTAAGCTACTCCTGTGATTCTTTTGGATCCACTGTGGGTGTTGACTAATTCAGTTACTGTTGGTGTCTGGAAGGATGCAAAGAAGGAAGGAAGGTGCAGGTGCAACCTGTAAGTTGAGAAAAAACAATTACTTTGTGCAGGAGCCTTTGGAATGGTTATACAGTACGCTTCCATGAATAGTGGGAGGCCTGCCAGATTTTCCTGAGGGTAATTTTAAAAGCTCCGAAGATACTATTCTAAAACGTGACTAATTTGTTGGTTGGGTCATCCCTTGGGGATGTTCAGTGGAAGAGAGGTAAGAGGCTTGATGTTGAAACATTTAGTGGGTGTGTGTGATAGGTCAACCAGAGCTTTCACATGGATCTGTCTGAACTATCTCCTTCAAGCAAGCATGCCCCAAACACCAAAAGGCTTGTAAACTTGAGAGCAAATAAAAAAACCCTCAAAGTGGAACAATGACCATTTTTAAACCAGAGGACTCCAGAGTGAGACAGAAGTGAAAGTACTTTTAACAAACCTTCTTCCTCCCCCCTCTTTTCTTTCTTTCAGGCTTGCTCTCACTCCAGAAACCTTTTAAGTTTCCTGGATGCAAACAAACTCCATGTAGTATTGTCTGGTCCCAGGAAAAGTCCTTCCTTTTCCATCGTATCTGAGGCTGTGTGCCTGCTGCCTGTTCTCAGGACTCCTTTTGCCTGGATGGACCAGGTGATCTTTCTTTTTCTTCCATTAATCTGCCCACCCCTTTTGAACATGTTATTTTCCAACACTGAAAACAACCTGTGGCAAATTCCACAAACAGTTTACACACTGTATGGAGACATTCTTTCTTCCTCCTTGTTTTGAGCCTGCCATCTGATAGTTCTAGGAAGAAATTTCTTGGAAGAAATGACAAACAACTGTAACCTCTCTTCCAAGCTGGAGATTCGTGGTCTATTTACCTCTTTCTTACATGATGTCATGCATACCTTTCATCATCTCTGTTGCCCTCTTCTGTGTTTCCTTGCCAGTTTTATAAGTCTTTCTGAGATGGGGAAATCAGGATTGCAGACAATATTCAAGAAGTGAACACACCATGGATTTACAGAATAGCATGAGGTTGTTCTCTGTACCGTTCTCCACTTGTTTCTGACTATTTCTTAGCAGGATTTCCTTTTTTTTTGATTATCAACAGGGGAAAACCTCTCTCTTTAATCCATCTCTCACTGTATTCTTCTCCTGAAGCATTCTTTAGTGACTGTCACCAGGAAGAAGCCCTACCCTGGGAGTCCTGCTCCCCTGCTCTGCTCAGGGCAATGCAATGATTAGCCAAGGGTATTGTATCCATTTATTTATTAGTGCCACATTGACTTGAGAAATATTCATATGATGATTTATAAGATGTATGTCTAAAATACTAAGGGCAACCAAACACAAGGCTGTTGGATATCGGTGATACTAAACTGCAGTATCTTCTGGCTTATTTCCCTACGTATTTAAAGCAGTATGGCCATGATATTAGCTTCCTGTCCTACTGTTTTTCCTGCAGAGACCCACATGAGTTAATAATATGAGGAATCTTTACAATTATCATAGTGTAATTATCTGTAGCAAAGACACATTTTGAGATGGAGGAGAGATGACTAGTTAGTGCCACAAATCTATAGTAATTAGAATTAAATTCTGAGAGTATTGGATTCCCCTCAGTGGCCAGCTCATTTATCTCCTCCCTGTGTAATTTTAAGTATTTTTTATTGTTAACTTTCTTTCGAGAGGGTTGGTTTTTTTTTTTTTTAAATTTCGCATAGAAAAATTCATTACCTCCTTACACTGAAGAGTGTTTATGGGCCTAAACCACTGCAACTAGCAGTTCAAAATCTGCATTTTCTATTAAGGCTTTTCCCTCTTTTTACTGGTTATCTAGGACCAACAACTCATGATCACCAGCATTTTTCCTGAACTTAAAGAAGTGACTAGATTTTGTGCTAATTCTCAGCACTGTAGAAATGGATTGAGTGCTCACATGGTATAAACTGGCTTCCATCAAGCCTCGCCTGTTAACACTGCCTGATGACTTGTCCAGTCTGTCATACACTGGAGTCTGTTGTGACCTTTTGCTGTTGTCTGACAATGAACAGATAGGGATCTGAATCCACATGATTCATATCCACACATCTGAATTTGGGAGAATTTGGATGCACATGTCAGTTTTTAAATAAAGAATTGCTTGTGCTGAGGATGTAGATACAAGAAACTGAATAACGTAGTCATTGGTTAGAATCCAGAAGCAGCCTGGAAATGCAGTCTGTTATGAACAGTGTATGTACTCTTTGAGAAAGGGACCAATACTTCAAAGATTTTTTTTCTTTCTGTTAGAATAAATCTCAATAATGCACTTCCAGCTGCAGTAAAGAAGCAGTATTTTAAACTAAAGTAAGGCATCCCCTGGAACATTTAGATTCTTTTGGGTAGATTATCTTGATGAATTTACTTGTGGGTTCATGCATCTCAATAGCACCCACAGAAAGCATCAGACTTTGTGAAATTGCATTAAATTAGCAGTTGAGTGTTTGGAGACTTAGTTTCTTAATATTGTTTAGCCAACCGTATCATGCAGATTGTGAAAAGTGCTTTAATCTGCAACATACAGGACTTCCCGAGGGATTAGCAGCAGCCCTGGTATGTTAATATTGCAAAAATGGATGATCCAATTAAGCTCTGCTAAACCATGGCAGAATGTAAGGTCCATATGTTGGCTTATCCTTATGGTTTGTGTATTAGTCTGAAATTGCTAGGCAGCCTGTGCTGTTCACTGGATTCTGAGGCTTCATCACGGCTGGTAGAGAGAGAAAAAGCTCTTTGCCTTACTCACGCGGGGTTTTTTTGTCCCCTTGCAAAGTATTCTCACTCACAGGGCAGTTTTCCAAGAAGAGAAGCATCTTCCGTTGATACTGTGACCAACTCATTTTTTTTTGCTGCAGCCCAGTGAAGCAAAAGCTTTCTCCCTGCGCTTCTGGGCCCAAACACTATCCATAAAGAGCAGCTACGTATGGAGAATTATTGCCACCAGCAGGTGGAAAAGGTCCTTGATAACCTCACTACAAAGGTATCACAGATCTACTTACATCTACACTCTCACCTGGGCTTAGAGCAAAGGACTGACCTGCTAGCAGACAGGGAATATGGCTGATATAACAGCCCATGTCTGTGATGGGTTCCTACTGAATTACTTATCCAGGCCAATGGGAAATTTGGTTCTGTGAGCTCTCTTCTATAACAAATTTATTTTCTCAGCGTGCTATTTGCACTGCCTTGTCATCTCTGCACAGGGCAGACTCCACCAAAAAACACTTTGCAAATGAGTTCCTTGCCCACCCTAAACAGTGTTTATGTGTTGCTTACTTGGTTGCTTACATGCAACCGCTTCTTGAATAACTGCTGCTCTGGGTTGAGGTGGGAAAGGCAGAGTCCTCCAAGCTTCTTCCAGGGCAGTCCTGTTCTCTGCTATAAGCCATGCCCTGCTGTCTACCTTTGCAGACTCTGTTGTTGAGATTTTCTGCTGGATGACTGCTCACAGCAGCTCCTCCAGCTTGTTAGCTCTTGTGAACAGAGACCAGGAGCTGCCAGAAGCCACAAAGGATTTCCTGCAGGAGATCTTTACCTAGTCAAGAGTCCCTAGACAAGTCCATGAGCACCTTTATCAATGTCTGTCCTGTCTTCAGTGGAGGTTGGACCAGAGACCTCCAGAGAACCCTTCCAGCTTGTATCAGTCTCTCAGTCTATGACCAGGACTTGTAGAGGCCACCTTGTCCCTTCCTCCCTTGTATTCCTGGCACTGCTGGCTGACAATGGCCATCCGCTCTGTGAGGGAGGGTTTGCTGCTGCTGTTTGTGATGCTGGGCCAGGCAAATACACAAAATCCTCAAGGATGATGTCTATGTGATGCTCTGCTGTTGCCTGATGCATGCAGCATACCAGCGGTCACAAGTGTGCTATCCATCTGGCTGTGGAAAGATAAGTTTTTCTTTTTTAACATTCCAGGACTCCTCTACGCTGGTCTGTCTCATCCCACTGAGACCGTGCTGCTGCTATTTTGTGATATTTTTGTTCTTTTTTTAAGGACATCTCTATTACTCTCAAATTGTGAATTAGTAACCGAAGATAGTAGTTAAATCCATAGTTACTCATTTCCTATGGTACAGAGAATAACATATCACACCTTCTGGCACAGAGGAATAGTTCAGGTTTTTCCCTCTTGGAGGTACAGAGATATGCGCTGACATTTGTTGGGGTACTTCCAAAGGCTTCTCATTTTTCAGTTCTCTTTTGATTGTATTACAGTATCTTTCCCCTCATATTCCTAGCTGTTATTGTCCCTTATTGGTTATTTCTTTTGGGGCAATTGGGGCAATATTAGCTATCTAATTATGTGTAAAAACTTTGCCCTCGGGTTTGTTCAACTGGCTTGAATATGAATTTATTGCTTTGCCAGTTAGGATTAAGAAAAGACACTTCTCTCACCTCTTTCTTGCCCTTGGAATTCCCAGCTAGGAGTAAAGTTCATACTGGAAGTCAGAATATTATCTTCTTTCCTAATAGTTTAAGGCATTTTGCATTTACAGAGGTTCAGAATTTCACTAAGTAAGATGATGCCTCTCTGCTTATTATGGAAGCCTCTGGTTAGATAAAGAAATTGGAAAAAAAAAGTAAAGTATTATGATGCTCTGCTCCCTTATCAGTTCTTTAATGTTCATGTGCTTAAATTAAAATTCTAAAATACACATACATTTTAATTGTAAGCTCTTTGCTAATGTGCCAGCTTATCCCAATAGCTGGAATGATGCCCTGAGGGCATTTAAAAATGGAAACCAGTGAGGAACGGGGCCATTTTCTTAATACACAGATGTTCATCATTTGCTCTTAGTACTGCAGAACCGGGTAAGGAACATTACTGGATTTCAAGTGCAATTGTGACTTTGTCCTCCTGGGAGGTAAGACATTTCAAAGGCAGAACAGGATCTCCCAGCAGTAAGGGCTGCAGAACTTGGGCTTGAAACGATGTTTGTGAATCTCTCCTTTTAGTTTCTTTGCTTTTCTGACAAGTGCACAAAATAAAACATTTCATTTGGGATTGTATGAAATATTTCATGTTGAATAGAACAACGTTTTTTGGTTTAGCAAGAAAAATGGTATTCCAGTGTGATCCAAGCAAAGCCTTTTTTCCACTTGATTTTTCAATTTTGCTGTCCAACTGAAAAATCAGCTATTCCCCCAGACCAATAACAGGGAGCTCTGTTCTCCTGTAGGGAACAGCAGTGTCCTGGTGCTGAACAGAAGAATATTTCCTGGCAGCATCATTTGTTGTAAGTCTTAAAAGATGCTCTGATCACAAAGAAGAAAGTGGAGCAGGGACTCCAGCCTTTCCTTACCAGTAGCGCAGCTGAGCAATTTCAATAGGCAGCAGCAGGAGGCTGGCTCCTTTCCCTGCGTCGGGATCTTCAAAATATCCTAAAGTAACTTTATTCCTGTTTTTAGCTCACAGGCTCTTAAAACAAATGACTTTCCCCTTCAGCAACCCTGGAGAAGGTGTTTTCAGCATGAAAATGGGAAAAGGGCATTCAGTGAACCACTGTGGGTGTCGTGAATTTCTTTACCGAAAGAGTGGTTGGGCATTGGAACAGGCTGCCCAGAGAGGTGGTGGTGTCGTCAACCCTGGACGCGTTCAAAAAAGGTGTAGAGGTGGCACTCCAGGGTCTGGTTTAGGAGTCATGGTGGTGTTAGTTGATGGTTGGACTTGATGATCTTAGAGGTCTTTTCCAACCTTAATGGTTCTATGATTCTATGATTCTGTGATCTGAGAGGTCTGGTTCCATCTAGCAGAGACTCCTGGGGAGAAAAAAGACTAGTGCAGAAGGAAACATTTCTTCAGCTCAGAATCATCTGGGGGTCTGATTCCCAGGCCCTTCGGTGCAAGTGAAAGCTCCTGGCCTTGGTTGTTAGCAGTTACTTTGGCAAACCCCACAGCGAGCAGCTGAGATCCTGCTGTCTCTGACTGTATTACTCTTTGCCCTGCACTTGGAGGTATGGTGGCACGGCAATGCCAGCTGCGGTGTGGAAAACTGCAGACTTCGTCTAACGCAGGTGAGACAACTCCAGCATGGATACAGCCACTCCAGCAAAAATGTCCTGGAAGAGTTTATTTTGTTTTGGGGAAACTGCAAGTGGAGAAAAGTGATTCCATTTTGTGCAGCTGTTTCAAATTCTGGTTTTGCTGTGTTTCAGAACACAAAAAAAAAGTAACCAAATAAAAAACCTAACAGAAACTAAAATTTTCTCCAAGATATAATGGTAAGAATCATTCTGCTGTGGGCTGTGTGGCAGGCTGCAGGGACCAGTGGATCCAGAAATCCTTGGTGTTGGTGCCCACTGCAGCACCCTGGATGAGCCTGGGAGGCTGCTCTCCCATGACTTCCAGGCACCCATTCTCCCGTCAGCCTGCAGAAAAGGACTCTGGATGCCTTGGTATTCCAGCAGCCTACTGAGAAGCAGAAGAGAAACAAGGAGAGGCTTTGAAACCTGTGGTGGTCCCACTGATGTTTCCTCTAATTGGAATCGTTTGCAGGAAATATTTTAACTCCAACAAATTTGCAAATTCGATGAAAAAAAAAATTGGCTGGTTGGCCTGTTTCGAGTTGGTCTTAGATCTCAGGTGTATTGCTGTAAGTATTATCTGGCTGGTCTAAACTGTGTCTTTACTTGTCTGGTTGCTTGAGGTAGGTGTTCCTACATAGACTAGATTACACACCTCTTCACACCTACTTCAGGCAAGACTCTACCAACAGATATTTTGGGACAAGGTTTTGGAGAAGGAAGAAATAGATACTCCTTCCTACTAGAAGAATCTAAAGGACACTGGTTATGCTTTTCTCTTGCCTCTGAGAAAGACAAGAGGCATACCTATTTCTCGCCTAAGAAATATATATGTACTGAGTCCTAGGACAGAACCATGGGCAAGCTGCCATAACATTATACATCTTCTTGTAGGACTCTCAGCATCAAGCTAAACCAAAGGCCAGATGAATTCAGTGAGGATGATTGACTATGAACAGCTCACCCTGGACTCCTTTTAAGGACAGCAGGAAGGGATCAGTACCTACACAGAACAACTCATCCAGTCTTACAGGTGCTGACATCAGGATGAAGCGACTGGTTCCCAAGCTACACTGATGTGTTTTTTCAGCTCAGATTTAGATGTCTCTGCTGAAGCCTTCACCACTCAGATGAAGCCCCCAAATTTTCTCTCTGAACTTTGAGTCTGTTCATGAACCCTTGTGACTACCTCCCTTTCTTGTATGCCTTTTGTAGGTGTGTTATTTTTTATATATTCTTGTACTTCGCTTTCCTTCTAAAAGAGCTAACATTATGCTAAGACTGCTACAGGATGTTTACTGGTAACAAGCCACAGGAGAGAGAGTGAATGACTGATGAGCAGGTGAAGCTCTGTAGGTTTCTAGAAATAATGATAGAAGAACCAGGAACAGAGCTTGAAAAGACTGGCGCTCAACCAAAAATGTGGTGCTGCAGATTTAGAGCAGGAAATGCAAAACCTGGAAAAAAAGCTGAAAGCCTCGTTAGAGCATTGATGAGATTATTTACCCATGTAAAAGTTTTGCTAAAACATTAATGAAAAAGAAGTGTCCTAGAAGTTATCTCCTACAGATAAACTGTATAGACAAGATGCTAATAAGGTTCAGAGGAAGGCACAAGCAAGCCTGAAAAACTAGACGGAGAGGTGTTAACTGAGCATAGAGTAACTCAGTACCCTGTGATAAGGATGGCATGAAGGTACGACCAAATTTGTAATTGTTGAGACTGCTCTTCGAAGAGCCACAACAATGCTGTGCTGGTTTAAGGGATGTGGGTCTGTGTCTGCCTCTTGTCACGGCCATATATATCTCTGTCAGTGTTTTACCATGGGCCTGTGTGCTTTAACACCCTTCCAGAGTAAGCATCTTGGGCCATGCCTCAGACAAGATACTTGGCTGAGTCTGGCTGCCAGACTGAGCATTTATGTAGGTATCTACTGCTTCCTTCTCAAGGGATTGAAAGAGTACGAGATACTGAGTAGTGAAAGTGAATTCACAACTGGAACATTTTAATAAAGAAGCCAATGAAGCCTGAAGTAATGAAACACCACTGATCCTGAATTAAAACTGGGGTGACCTAGAAATCAGCAGTTTTAGTGGAAGGCAGTGCCTTTATAACCAAATCTGGAGCTTACTTGACTCTAGAAAATCACGGTTTACATGAGCTCTGTGTTCCCCTGCAATGTGAAAACCACTGAAAATCTGAACAGAAGGGATTTGGATGGTCGTCCAAACCATCTCCCTGATAAAGCAGGAGCAACCTGTGTGACTCCTGTTGTTATTACCCATCCTGCTCTTAAAAGTCCACAGAGATGAAGGATGCGCACGTTCCCTGGGAAAATCTCCTTCATTTGTTTACTAGCTTCTCTGCTAGAGAGCTCTTTCCAATGTCTAACCACACTGTTCTGTGCTGCACTTTAAGCCCACACTGAACAAGGACAAAAATATTCCTTCCCTTTGTATAACTGTCCTTTGTACATCTGAAGGCAGCTATCATGTCTGCTCTCAGTTACCTGTTCTCAAGACTAAAGGGACCCCAGTTCCTCTAGCCTTTCACTACATCATAGAAAAACATCAAATTTAGGTAAGGTTGCCCAGGGCGCTTCCCCCACGGGTCATGTTTCCAGACCTCCAGCCTTCTTGTTCTTGCTTCTGGACTGTTCCAAATAACTCCACACTGTTCTTGGAACAATGCTCCTAACAGCAGTGCCCAGAACAGAGTCCGCTCCTGCAGCTGAGATCTTACACAAAGCAAGTGGACCGCAGCATGTATTGCATGTGTCTAATATGTTATATTTGTCCTCCTGTAGAGCTCAGGCATGCCATAGGGTGCGCATCTTGGTCATGAGGTTACAACATTAGGCCTCGCTTTCCAGTTCTTTTGCTTTTGTATCTGTCTCCAGCCACTCATTCCCCTGGTTTTTTTTTAGGAATTAATGTTTTTTCCTTAACTTTGTAAGTGTGCTTTTGCCCTTCCTGAAATGCATACTGGTTTTCCCTGTTTCTCCAATTTGTCAAGAACATTTTGAATTCTAATCCTTTCTACCAAAATGTTTCCAGCCCCTTTCCTCTTACGTGCAAACATAATAATCACATGTTTCATTGCATTATTTAAGCTAGTAATAAAAATATTGACTACTATCAGACCCAGTGCAGGTGCCCGCAAAATCTCATCCGAATCATTGTTCCAGACTAATAGTGAACTGTTGATAACTGCTCCCGGAGTGCAGCTTTTAAACGTCTCAACAGAGCTTTCATCTAGCCTGTTTCCTCAACTTTCTGCTGAGAATGCCACATGAGCCCGTGACAGAAGTCTTCCTAAAATCAAGATATATGAACTTTACCACTTCTGCCTTCTCTGCAGAGCCTGTTACCCTGTCATAGACGGAAATTGCATTATTTTGACATAATTCGTTCCTTATAAATCTGCTGGCTGTTGTTATCTCCTTGTCGTCTTCTGGGTTTTCAAAAATTTTATGCTTTTGTATTTGGATCTGCATTTCTCTAGGACTGGATAAGTCTATAATTCTCTGATTCATCTTTCTTCCTTGTTTAGAAACAGATACTGTGTCTGCCATTTTTCACCCTTCTGAAAACTACCCCATCTTACATTCAAAGAAAACCACAAAACTGTGTTGAGATTACAGACGTCTGAGAACTGGCTGAAGCAGAGTGAATTTTCTTAGGCCAGGATGATTTGAAAGCATTTAAGAACAATCTAACGCCTTTGTTAGATAAAGAACTTCACTGTAAGTGATCATAATTAATCCTTTTGCTAACAGCAGCTTTCTCTCCCTAGTGATGAGTAAACTGGTGCTTTCCAAGGTCTGACTCTTATTTCTGAAGTGCTTGCAGCATGTCTCCTCCCGACTCCTTATCTCCCTTACTAGTAGTATTTCATTTGGGTCTTGATCTCTCTGTTTTTGTCTCTGGTAATCTGTTCTGTTCTATGATATTATCTTCAGCAACATGACCTACTTTTCACCTTTTTTTCTTGGTTTGCTGCTATTGATTTAGCCAAGCTGGTCATTCCTGGTTCTTCTCTGGCATTTCTTCCTAGGGATAAATTGAACTTACACCCTTGCTATCAGTTGACTTAAGAAGCTATTAGTCCTCCTGAACTTCCTATTCTGTTCAGCTGCTTTTATTATGAACACTAATCAGCTCTCTGAAGTTCTTGAAGTCTGTTTCCTTAAAACTCAGAGTCTTTAGTTTGCTTTCTTCCTTCCTTGCTCTTCTAAGGATCATTAACTACTGTCATTTCTTGATCACATTTTTAGCCATGTTCCCTCCTGCTTTCCTTATTAGTGAGGATCAAACACTATCGCAGTGCCCTTCCACTGGCTTTTTCTACACCTCTATGCAGTTATTTCCTTCACATTGCAAGAACCTCTAGAAAATTTATACCCTGCTGCATACTTTTCCCAGGAATTAGCAGGGTATTTTAAGACCCCTGAAATCATCAGCTTCAGTGCTTTGGGAGTTTCTATGTGGTGCCTGCAGTGGGGAGTGGCAGAGAACTTTGTACTCCCGACCTTTCTGATATGGGAGTATACAGGTGTAATGTGAGGCATCATGAAGGCTTCACACTTGCTTTTACATTTATCATTACTGGAGGCTTTCAGTCTTCCTGTGCTTTTCTACCTTCTGGGCTTCCTATACAGCCTTGTGGCAGCACTAAATCTTTCTCCCATCTGTGTGACTTTCAAAAAAAGTGACTTTCCAAAATTAAATCATATTTTTGTGCATGACTTCAGACTCTGAGTTCCTTCTGTTTATTCCTTGTACCTTTTGAACTAATATAAAGCATCTAAGATGTTTGTCAGGATGACCGACCATCTCCTGCTTGTTCCAATTCTGGCCTTTGCCCAGGTTTCTATCATTTATGCTTATCTGTGTGATCTTATTACAGGTTACCTCTGAATTTAGATTAAGGCTCCTCATTAGCAAGATGCTATGTGAAGATACACTTTCTCCTCTCTGTGAAATGTTCTAGATTTCTTTTCCAGAGACCAAAGACACCCACTTGCCCCTCTGGCAGGACCTGCCTGTCCACCTCAGGGACAGAGATCATACCTAACCCACACAGGCACAGCCCACTGGGTCAGTGCAAGAGGATTCACCTCTGGACAGCAGAACAGGGAGCACGGGAGTCACACAGAAGGTTTCTGGGAGGGCTCCTCACACCAGGAGGCCACAAGCCAGCCCCCAACAGCCAGACAGCACAGGCTGCGGCTGGGGCTTGCCTGACCTGCTGCCAGGACACCGCCAGAGAGAAACCAAAAGTGGTCTGCCTCTGGTGGGAAGAAGCCCCCATACCAGGTGGCTGTCTGGGACTCCTCCAGGGTAGCAGCACAAATTGATTTGCCTCATCCGGGACAGAGCTGACATCCCACCTGTATACCAGGAACTCCTCAGAGGTAGTTCCTCAAGCTGTCTTGCCTCCTCAGGGATGAAGCGCTCACCCTCTGTGGCTGCAAAGTACTTCTACCGGTTCACAGCCTGGTTTCTCACTGTAGAGATGCAGACTCCAATGAAGAATCGGTGCGCATTTTTTTTTGCCTCTGCTGGCAGGCTCTGCTTGCAGGAGCTCTGACTGCAGGCAGCTGACTAGGTTGCTTACGAGCCAGCTGCCTGAGTTGTTTTTTGTTGGCATAAACTTAGCTCTGTTTCTGAGGGGCTGTCCAGGATGCTGCCGAAGGGAGCCCCAAGTAGATCTGTGTCTGCATGAAATTCAATCATCTCCTGCGAAGCCGCTGACGATTTCTTCTGGGTAGAAACTCAACATAGTTTTCCTCCCCTGGAGCGTAGACCCGCTGCAGGAAAGAGCCCACTTGACCTCCCAGGCAGTTGCCTGAGCTATTTTAACTTTTTAGATGGAACTGCATTCCCAGGCAGGAGCCTGACACTCCTAGAAGGTGCCTACCCAAAAACTTTATCCCATAGACAATCTGTGATGTTTGACAGCTCCTGGCAGGCTCTCAGAGGCATAACTACTTTAAAAGACCTTGTATCCTGAGTCTGTCTTCCCAGCCTGGATCCACAGTGAACTATGCAGGGATGCTGCTATGCCCGCTAGTCTCTCTTGGATAAATCTCAGTCTCTCCCTTTGTCATCTGCTCCCTTGGACAGGGCACTGCAGGGACAGATGACGTTGCCCAGTGGGCACATCTGGTGGAGCTGTTTGTAATTCTTCTGCATGTATTTGCCTGGGGGGTTCCTGAGAATCTTTGCTGCTACGGCATGCAGCTGTCCAGGGTGCAGTTGTAGGTCTCTTTGGAGAAGGGTGAAGCACTTCCCTTGAGGATTGGCTTTGAAGGAAGATATTCTGGAGGGTGTCTTGCCCCTGTGGTTGACCTTGCTTGGGCCTCTTTGGTGGAGGCTTTCCATTCCAGTGTGTCTAGCCACGTTATACTTTTCCAGAGCACTTCCTCGCTGATTGCCCTGCCGGGGACTGATGTGCTTCCAACTGCTCAGGAAAAGCTGAATCCACTGTTCTTCTAGAGAGGCCAACAACCCCCTAACATCTGCTCCAAAGAGATATCTTATTTCTCTGGTGATTCCCCACATCACTGGAAACTAGACTGCAGATTTAGTGCATAAGCATCTGCAGTATAATTACAGGGGTAGGTCTGGTGTCAGGAGTCTGCAATGGGTGTAAGGCTGAAGTGATGCAATATTTTCTGCTTTCAGGAAAATGACCGAGGGCAGCTCTTGATGCTGGTGGCATGTAGCCATGTCCTAGACGGCACCAAGTACCCTGTGTGCAGCACGCTGATCAAAATGGCCCTCATTGTTTAAAGCTCAGCTGGGCTGGTGGACTTGCCACTTGAAGTGGAACTACATAAGTTAGCTATAAATGAGCTCAGCTGGGGACTAAAAGCAGTCTAGGTTTTGGACCATCAGGTAGGTAGGCCAGTCAAATACCTTGGAAGTTTTTAGATTATGGAAAACATTGTTAGGTATGAGCCATGTGGGGTTTCTTGGTGATTCTCTTCTGCAAGATTACAAACAACCTAACAAATTCAGGTTTTCCTCAAGCTTAAAGCCTAGAGAACAGCAGTCTTGTTCTCTGGAAACAGCTTCTTTTCTGTCTCTCAAACATGTTATTTTAATGCCTAAGCCATCCTCTCTGCATAGGTATGTGTAAACCATGTCCACAACTTAAGTGTGCCACAGAGCACCTGGAGCACTGAGGCTGTCACTCACCCCCATCCCAATACCACACAACACATTGGTAAACTTCACTAGTGTCTTACAGATATGCCTGATGCCAAAACATCTTTATTACTCACTGTACATCTATTCCAAAATATCAGACAAACCACTACAAGGTCAATTAATTACTTTTATTCTATTAACAGAAATGTGTGCCCTTTCTGAGAGAGAAGTAATTTCTCTCTTGCATCTGAGGTCCTACCCTTTTTTCTGCTGTGTCAAGTACTCTTCTGCATATATCACGGAAGTTAAGAAAACTAGTAGCTAGGTCTCTCAAAAGCCTAATTGCTTTCTATTCCTAATCCTTCACAAGCTTTATTGCTAAAAGCCTTAATTAAACAAGAAATACCTTAAGATGTTTAGCACAGTGCTACATCAGGGAGCTCTACTGAAGCTAATTTACTCTTCTGAGAAACCAAGCAGCTTCTGGTACCTGTGTTAGCTCAGCAGTTTTACATTGCACTGGAGTGTGTAATGTAGACATTACGTGTAAACATGTGCAATGGTAGTGGAAACAATTGAAGGTCCCTGTTAAAATCAGTGTGAACTTACGTTACAAGTGCAGTGTAGATATATCTGTTTTGGGGATGACAATGGCTTTGTAAAAGAGAACCTCCCTCTTGAGAGCAGAAACTCTCACAAATTTCTGGGGACATGGATTGTCTTTCACTAACAAAGGATGAGCTTTTGTCCTTCAAACTGAGCCGTTAGTTAGAAGATGAGAAACATGGGCTCTGTTCTTGAGCCTTCTGCTTCTCTTGGACAGGTCACATCCACTTGATGTGTCTTACTTTCCCCACTCCTAAAACAGAGCTGAGGATGCTGCACTTTGCTTCTACAGCACTGAGAGAGAGATGAAGGAGTGGTTAAGAGCTCCCATTATTCTAACAAATAGGAAATATCCACTTGTAGAGCTGGAGTATTGGAAACGGGCAAAAACAAAGGATGGAAACACGGTCCTGGTGTACTTGTGCTCCTAGGAAACCGAGGAATCTTGCAGATGGCTGTGATGGGTCTGGCTTACATGCTCAAGGTTTTATTGATCAAAAGTCAGGTCAGGAAATAATTTTCCTCTGTGACTGATGGGGAACCCTGTTATTTTTTGTTTGCCTGTTTGGCTTTCTGCATCTGGGATTAAGATGTTGGAAATACCTTTGGCCTTCCCTTTCTTTTCCTACTGGACACAACCACTTTGTGGTCTTTGAGTTTCTCTTCTTGAGTGTGTTACATGGTCTTGGAAATTGCGTGCTCCCTGGATGTCTGTTACATGATGCCCTGAAGTTGTAGCTGTGGCAGTCTTGGTTGTGTTTTCCTGCCCTACCTTTCTCACAGATTTTTTCCCCGTGGATGATGAACCATACATATGAAATAAAGGAAGCCTGAAATCCAGGCCTCTCAGCATCCCCAAGCAGAAAAAGAAGAGCAGACCTGAGGATGCTTGTTATTTCTTTCTGGCCTTCCCTTGCTCATCACCATGGGACAGCTTAGACTCCAGTCCAACAACTTGCTTTGCTTAAAACAGATTTTGCCAAACTTCAGGAAAAGTGGTCACAGCTCATGGACTTGCTTTGAGTTTGGCCTCCAATGCCTGGTATGCAGAAAGCTTTCAAACATTTCTGAAGTTGTACCACGTCCCTTCAGACTCTGACAGTCGTATTAATGTAATTATCCCCACCAGGTCGCCTGTAACCAGCAGCCAGAGCTTGATTGGGTTAGTTAGCAGCTCAGGCAGAGTGAAGGGCCAGAGCTCCGAAATCAATTAATGGCAGTCAAGATCAAATTGAAAAGTAGCATTATTGCCTTCTCCTTCCAGGGAGCCAGGGCTGTGCAAGGTGGGGTCTGTGTGTCATACACAATTACTTCAAGGCTGAGAGCTGCAAGTCAACTCATTAATTTTTCTCCTCACTTTGCTGAAAAGATCCAGACATTTTTGCAGTTGGGATTGGCTCACAGAGTGCACAGCTTACAAAATTAAAGTAAGCAGAACTGCAGTGTTTTGGATGCTTCTCTGATGCCAGTAATAGTGCAGTAGGATGTAGTAAGCATCAACGAATGTTGCTCATGTTTGGCTGCTGTGCTCAGCTGTACTTTTGCATCATGAAAAAGCAGCACAAAAGATTATATTTCAATGACCAAAGAGATGTTTTTTGCATGAGTGTGCAAGCCGCTGGGTGACTCCTTTACAGGCCACAAGCACCATGTGCAGGACATGGGACTACGCAGTTACCTTACTGTAATTCCAGGTAAAATCAGGATGGCAGGCAGAGACTATGGCCAAACAGTAATGAAAAAAAAAAACCCACCCAAATTTTCAAATGTGACTGGAGACTTGCCTGCCTCAGGTCTCAATTAGATATATCTTGACAAAGCCAATGTTTGGCAGAAGCCAAGCCGTATCTCTACAAAACAGGCAGTTTTACATGTTCCCTGTGTAACTGCAGTCATTTTTGAAATCATAAGTCATTCCTGAAAACTGGAGCCAAGAAAGCCAAATAGTTTCTTCAAAGTGCAGGGCAAGCTTTAGCCATTTCAATGCATGAAGCTGAGTGAATGAAGCCTTTATGAATAATAGATGTGAAAAATGCAGCCGCCTTTTCTACTCTTGGAATGTAAGGAAAGAGGTGGCAAATCCTTCAGATGTGTCCATTAGTGAAAATTATTCCACCAATTCATCACCTCCTCTAACTCCTATTTATCAGCCACCAGCAGTTCTCCAAACCACTTGCCACTCTGAGCTACGTCATTGAGCTGTGGCTGGTCAGATAAGCTAGCTGGTGGTGGCTTTCTCCCTGACTGGACGGCTGCACAAGCACTTCCAGCATAGATGCTTCTATGTGATGCAGTTGAATATACAGCCTCATGGATATTCAAGCAGGTGATTTGAATTCACTTTTGTGTGCACTTGGGTGCTCCTCTGAAAGTTCTTGAAAAGCAAACAGCAAAGGGGACCCAGCACACTCCACAGCACTGGTATTTCCTGCAGAAATTAGAGACTCAGAAATAATTTCACTTGTCCTCTTAGCATAAGGATGCCAGGTGACAGCATCCTGGGACTGTCATATCCCAGTGGTTTGTGTAGCTGCTTCTCTGCCCAGTGCTGCCCTCCTGGCCACCTTGGGTGGGCTCATTCTCGTGACAACACATTCTCCATTGTAAGGAATGAAAACCCACCAGGACCTGCCTGGAAGATGCAGTTCTTTGAGTGTTGCTGACCCTGCCCAGTACGCACTGTACTTACTGCCCAGAAATTCACTTGGACCAGAAAACCCCTTGAGCTTCCAGAGCTCCCAGACTGAAGGGAGATTTCGCCTCAGTGTGTGTGTGTCTTAGTATCAGGGAGCTGCTGTGCCAGCCAGAAAGGGGCTGCATTTTTCCAGACTGCCTTCCTGTGTTACTCAGGGAGGGCAAATTAAGACATAGACTTAGTTCCAGTGTTCAGCCAAAGTGGAGAGCATGCAAATAATCACTGTTCTAATTAGTCTAATTACTTCAGAGATAGCAGAGTTTTCCCTAGGATCTTTTGCTCAGTTGCTTGGCAAAGTACACATGTGGCTAATTCAGGCCTCTGTGGCAGATCAGTTGAGCAAGTACATCCCCAGGAGATGCTCGGGGAGCCAAGGGGAAGTGGGACGGCCTCCCATCTGAGCATACCCAGCACCATGAGACGCTCTCGTGGAGGCTTGTACCTTCTCTGCTGCTTGGAATGAAAAAGCAATGTCTTTTGGGGTCCTGCAGAAATTACAAAGCCATGTGGTCAAGACCATTTAACTCATCCGCTCTCCAGCAAGGGTGTAAAGGGGATTTACATCAAGAGAACTTACTTGTATAGAGAAGGAGGAAATACTAAAACATCAGCATGCCTGATGAATCAGCAGCGGATAACACTGCACTTGCACTGATCTTCCATCCCTGCTCCCACATCGGTGTGTGCTTTCCAAGGTGACCGGCCCCTGCCCTCCTACCCTGGTTGTGCTCTGCTGGCTGTACACAGGGCTCTGGGGAGTTTGGCCCTTGGTTTCTGTTCCTTAAAAGATGTTCCATTTCCAAGAACTTTCCAGCCTGTCACTTCTAAAGGGACAGCCTGATTCAGCACCCATCATCAGGCACCACAGGGCTGGGGCCAGTCTCCTGCTCACAGCAGTCTTAACACAACCAGCTTTCGCAGCTGCAATAGTGTCATGTGCTGCTGGCTGTCCAGCACAGCTTGTCATTACAGCAGTCCACATTTGCAGAGGCATTCGGGGAACATAAAACTATTGCCTTGTGTTTACTGCAATAGAAAAAACACTTAGCATGGCATCTCTTTCCTCTCTTGCTTGCTTGGTGGCCCTTTGCCCAGCCCTTGCTGCCTTAGGGGTTCTTCATCTCATACATGTCAAACACAGCTCTTTCGCCACTCATGGCTGCAAGCATTATGCCCCTTGGGCACCAACTTTTAGCAGTATTTCTTCAAAAGATGATACTCCCGCAATGCTTCTTACATCACATGCAAATGATTCCCATCTGCCCTCCATCAGGTAGCAGTATAGTCCCTCCTCTGTCCACCCGGGCTGTCAGAAAGTCATGTTTTTGAGCTGCAGATCTGCCTGCTTTCACCACAGCTCTGCAGTCATGGGCAAATCCTGATTTTGCTTCCTACCCCAGGGACATGGGCAGCATGTGGAGGGACTGTTACTCCGAGCTGACCAAAGAGCTCTGGGAAACAGCAAAATGTTTTATGACAAAGCAGGAAATACAGAAGTTGTTTCTCTCTTGAGAAATTTGGGCTAGATCCGTTTTTCCACTCTGCCACTTGTTTTGACAAGATATATTTTCAACACATGCCACATTGGGTTGGGGTTTTTCTTTTTTTTCTTCCTCTCTTTGATGAAGAATATGAAGTGTGATTTTTGCCCTTTTTCCCCCCTTTTCTACTTTGTAACTTTACAAATGTTTCCAAGTCATGAAAGTGACACTGTGACAAATTCACTTTTCTTTTACAGCTCCATCACTATTCCAAAGTTGAGAAACTTTCAAGAAGCTGCAAGTGGAAAAAGGGGAAAAATGAAAGGAAAGGGCAAAGAAAAAATACTGATTTTTCTTGCATTCATCTGTAAAACCAAGAAAGGATAAGATTCCTGTCCCGACACAGCTCCATGTTTGAATTCAGTGGGACAGAAGCCCCTCTGAACAAGCCATGTGGGACTGCTGAGGTTATGTTTTGCCTCGGCCAGGTCCCATAGCCTCTATCACCCCTTGCTACCGCTGTGCCCAGATCAGTGTGCAGCTGGCACTGGGGCTCAGCAGGGAAGAAGCAACTGAGAGCTGGAAGACAGAAAGGAGCATCTTCTCATCACCTTGCAGTTGGCCCTGACCCAGTGAGCAAACAGAGTCAGCAGGGGCCAATCAACCACTCCACATTTATTTCCCCTGCACCTTCAAACGTCTCCATTATTCTGCCCCAATGCAAAATCAGCCAAGTCACCTGAAATCGCTGATGACTGGAGCAGATTAGGAACACGTGCAGGGTCAGGAACTGCTGAGATGCAGTTTAAAAAGCTCCTTATCACCTCTCAGCTCTCTTTTTTGCAGGCAGTCCAAGCAGCATAGTGGGGACAGCACCAGCTTGCCTGGAGATGCTGACTCTCTACTGGTTTTATGTTCCTGGGTGGCTTCCAGAGGTACCGGAGGGGCTCCAGCAGGAATACCTGCCAGACATCCCATAAATTAGAGACCACAGCCTGACTGAGAGCATGGATGTACCCTGCCAAGGTATCTGTCCCTGCAGGGCTGCTTCCCTGTTTCTAGAGATGTTTGCCTTACAGTGTTGTACAGCCATTCTCCCTCTTGAAATGCTGCCAGTTTGGGGCTGTCACTGTGACAATTTTTTCATCATGCAAATAGGCCCTCTTGCCTGTCGTTCCTGTCTTTCTCTCATTTGGCTGCTTGCTGTGTCTATGCACTGGAGACTCTTGCAAAGAAACCCTTCACACCCACCAATTTAATAATCCCCTTGAATATGGAGTGGATTCTGCCTGGGCAGCCTTGCAGATCTGCTTATGAATAAATTAGCTCTGCTTTGTAAGACTAAATACATCTGCATGCTCTGGAAACATTCGTAATTACATTTGAAATGTAATCATATGTCAGAGATGGGAGCGTGTTTGTTGGCGTTGTGATTTATTTTTCTCTTTTTCATTAAAAAAAATGGAGTTTTTTCCATCTTGCCTAAGTTGGTGACTGGCAGTGGCAGTCTCACTGGTGTTTGGTAAGATCGTGGTGGTTCCTGGAACAAAATGTCTGTTCCTCCTCGCTCTGCTGAGAACAGTGTTCCCCTGGCCTTGTCCCCAGCAGAGAGCTGTAGTAGTGAGAGCTGTAGCTAACAGTACAACCATGCATACACAGACTTCCCAGGGCCTTTTCCTCCTCCATCAACCTGTGCTCTTCCCTCTGATGGCATGTGCTTAGGTTTTTCCTTTGCACGGTGATCAGTCCTGTATCTGCTCCCTTGTATGCTGAGACGTGAGGGCCAGTGGTACCGCTTGATGCAAACTCCTTCCTGGGCCCTCTCAACTGTGGGCCAGTGCTGATGGCTCCTCTGCTGTACAGCGAGCCCAGTAAGCAGAGTCTCACCTGGCCAACCCCTCAGTCCCTGTTTGTATCTTCCACTTGTCGTCTGCAAAGATGAGTCTAGAACTGGCAGGAAGGGATAGCTTCTAGTCACTTTACCTTCCTAAATGGCTCTTTGCTTTCTGCCCTGCTGGCTTGCTCCTGTTGGTTTGTGATATCAGGGAGCAACATCTTATGCTAAGTCCCAGTTTGGGCTGAGTTGGTTTTTTTCTGCTTCAGAGTCCTGTGAATTCTCTTGAGTTCCAGGCCAGTGACCAAAGTTGTAGCACGGATTTGGCCTTGCAGCCTTTCTAATCTGCATGAGTGTCCTAACTACCGTGCTGTTAGTAATTCCACAGTACAAACTTATATTGGTGAAAAAAAGCCATCTCAGACCTGAGAAAACAATGACAAATTTTGCTGAAGCTGATATACCCCCCAAAAATGTTGATATACCCACCAAAGAAGTGAGCATTACCCAGTGGAGGAATGTTCCAGCAAAAAAGGGATGCACTTTAGGGCAGCACATTCACACCCTGCACATCAGACCTATTACATCCCTATTGCAGCTTATCAGCTGTAGATGCAGTCATCACTGAGTGTCCTTCAGATACCAGCTCCCAGATCCAGGGCCATGGGCTGACCTGCCCAAGCAGTTCCTGCTTCTGGGAGTGGACAAGTCTGCTCAGGTGCTTTCCACAGGCCACTCTGCCAGTTCACGGACTCCAAAATCTCCTCACGCTGCCTGTCAGTGTACTCTTTGCGTCCTTCCATGCGTGCACACAGTGCAGCATTCATACATCTTCAGCCAGTGCTTCTACCTTGGAAACCCTCTCTACGTGGTAACTTCCCCAGCCATTTCAGCCTCTCAGCGCAGCGCTGGAGTTGCAGTAACATGTGCTGCAGTCACTAGGGTGCACTTAGCAATTTCCTCTCTCTGTGGTGCTTCCTACTGATTTACAATCAATGCTGTTCCCAAAGGCAGCTCATTAAATTGCTCTGCTCCAAGGAGGAGATCGTAGCTTTCCTTGCCTAGCAGAGCACAGCTTTCTCCTGAGTTTGCCAGGACTCTAGGAGCAAATGCCGCAGCCTGCCTGAATGCTGCCCTTTGGCCTTCCGCTGAGATATCATGTGTAGCTGCCACAGTTCCTCGGGTCTGTATCACTTTTGTGATGTTGCCTCAAATAGGGTTTTCTTTACTATACGTGGGCTTTTGACCATCTTGGAAAGTGTCCTCAATGCTGACTCTTAAGAGCTCACAAACATCAGGAAATATAGGCACAGAATCTGGACCTCACATACTTGTTGGGATGTCTGTGTACCCCTCCTTTAGGCATTTGGTCAACAGCTTTTAATTTCTAAGGGAGCTTAGGGGTATCAGTACACTTCCTACACAAATTCAGCCTACCTGCACCCAGCCTCATGCTTGGGTCTAGCCACTAGTCCAGGAGTTGCTACACCTTGGGTTCATAGTTCTAGGTAGCATCTACTTTCGTTACTACCCCCACAGTACAACTCTCCTCAGCATCAGTCTTGATTGCTGAAGACCTAGACTGTGGCAAGACAGGCTCAGTACTTTGCCGTTAGCAGGTAGAAAGTAATCACTCTAACCACATGGTTTTCTTGAGTCTTCTTCCTGTACTTCCTTACTCTCCTGTAAATGATTCACTTTGTTCTTGTCACCAGTGATCAGTTGCAGCCAATGCAAATTACAGCTACAGGAGAAGACTATATTTTCATCTTGCTCTGCAAGATTAATCTTACTGAAGAAATGGTTCTGGAATTACACCTGCTTAATAAAAAATAACTCCCTGATGCAAGAAGAACAGTCTAACACACAAATTTTTGGCAGGGAAGGGTGTCCAGTTTTCTGTCTTACACTTTTGGAGCTAGTGGTTTTTCTGTACACCACTGCTCTAGACTTGGAGGGGCAATTAGTGTGGGGCTCCCAACAGGCTCGGAATCCAGACTTTGTCTTGTGTCTGTCTATAACAGTCAGGAGTGAAATCATGTTGGTCCACCTACTTGATTAGAAATTCTCACAGTTCCTGTGAGCTGCCTTTGCATGGGGACCTGAGGGTGGGATTCATCCCAGTAAGTGCAGATGTCTCCCAGGGAGTCATTCTGGCCAGCAGAGGCATGGTCAGAGCTGCGGGCTTTGGAGCGCAACCTAAAGGAGGCATCTCAAATGGTTGGCTCGCATCCTGAGAATGCCTGTTTCCCTCCTTGGATCTCAAGGCAGCCAACAGACTAGTTTAACTGTAGATGTCTTCCTGATAGACAGTTTAAATTAGGAGAAATTAATCCCATCCTGAGCACCCATGATGCAGATCATTTCCTCTGTCTCTATCCAACATAAAATCTCCAATAAATGCTCTTTCTGCATTGAATACTGATCACCCCAGGCTCTTCCACCTCTCACACACAAAGCCTCTGTGTATTGGAGACCCAGCTCCTCACCTACAACAGGCATCCCGTTAGTCTGAATCACTCAGCTGAGGCAATGCACCCTGCCCATGCCATACACTTCTGTCCCAATCTGCTTTGCAGGACATGGGGTTCTCGCTCAGATCCTTTGATCCGTGGTTTTGCACTGAGGGTTTTGGAGGGTTGTTCAGCTGCTGGATGATTCATGCCCTTGAGTCCCTGGTAGGCGGGCTGTCCGGGCTGTCCAGCCTGTCTGAACATCACAGCGGGAGATCTTTCTTCCCTTCTCCCCTTGGTTCATCACAGGATCCTGTTCTTCCTGCCAGTTGTGCTTGTGTTTATAAAGTCTTGTTCATTTTCAGATGCTAAACACCAGATTACGATCTCAGTCTGAATCCACTGCAGGGGAGTTACTCTGACACTACTGTGGTGTAACAGACACCAGGATTGGGCTGAGTATGCGGCCATTGGAGTAGAGCAAGCAAAGAGAATCACTAAGGAAAACACTACAGAAGAGAAAAAAAAAGAAGAAAGGAAGGGATGTAATAAAGAAACGCACCAAACCATTTTAATTTATCAAAAGCAAATATGTTTGTTCTCCTGTTTGTTGAAGCAGGTCATGAATTATGATTGGAAAACAGACAAACACAGTAACTAAAGGCACATTAGTTGTTCTTTCATTTCTATTTATGAATGTGTATTGGAAGAGAAACATGATAGGAAAAGTAATGAATATGTGATATTTTTCATTTTTAAATTAATGGTTATGTATTTCAGTGTGGATCATCTATCTTGGTCTGGTCTGCTGTGTACAGGAGCAGGGTACCTCACAGCTAAACTTCCACTGCTCCACCATAGCAGAGCTATAAAATTTGTTTCCATGGAATGGGAAGCTGAGACACAGTAATGTCAAGGGTTGTATTTCTTTTACCTCGTTTTACCCATTTAGCAACTCAGCAACTAGGTCAGACTATTCGCTCACACCCCTTTGTGGTCTCTGGAGAAGATAAGGTTCTTTAATGAGTCTTGCTTGAATCTCTTTGTCCAGGGTTATAGGAAATATTGTTGATGTGGAGAAGAAACGCACCCAGGCTGCTGAATATCGTGCTAATTTCCTAACCACTAAAACATCTTTCCCTACACATCACCTCAAGGACGATAAGACCCTGCAGAGCTGTGTTTCTGTAAGAGGTGACTGAGATCATGTCCCTGTGGTGGTACAGAAAGGATATGCACAGACATCCCTGAGGGGGAGAGGACAGCACAAAGTTGAGATGAACCAGTATGTGGATGTTTGGGGAAGCTGGGATGAGGAGCAAAATGCAAGGAGCAGCAAACTGACTGTGTTGATGTGACCTCCTGGCTCAGCCATGTCTCTGAAATAGGAAGAGGTGGTGGGTAGCATCCATCTGACGGCTTTTGCTGCCTCCTCTGTGGGCCATGGAACAGTCTCTCCAGGTACACTCCAGAGCCTGACTTCAGGTCATCTTAGTGGAATAATACTCTGTGGAGGCTCTTCTGTTTTGAAGAGCAAAGCCAACTGCTGGATCTACCCACCCCATCACAGTCTAGACAGATGCTGATGGATGGAAGGCCAGCAGTGGAGGCACAGTCCTTACAGCTCAGCAAGAAAGGGCGGGTGAAGATAGGTGAGGTGGCAGAGTAGCTGGAGGGAGGAAGGGCAGGACACCTACACACACCCAAGGCCTCTAAAGGCTCAAGAGGAAGAACAACCACTCCTCTTTGTCTTTAACACCAGGATCTCTTCATACATCTTGGATGCAGCCAAGGGTCCTGACACCAATGCTGGTACATCACAGAGGTTTCCAAGTGGGATCAAGTGGCAGCCAGAAGGCAATGGATATGTGTCCAAGTATTCAGCATTGCGAGCTTGCATGGTGACTGTAGAGGATCAGAAGAATGTGAAGGAGGAAAGCAATGAAGAATGTGGTAAGAACTAGGAGATGAGCAAGCACACAAAGGAGAACAAGGGAAAATGTGGAGGGGAGAGAGGAGGAGAAATCCAGGAGGCAGAGAGGATTCTTGCTTTTCTGACTGCACAAGATGTGTGGGAGGATGAGTAATGTGCCATGGTATGGTAATGCAGGGGCTTAATGCAAAGTTGAAGTGCAAATACAATAATGACAAAAGTTAAAAGAAAAATAAGAGTTTTTCATGTAAAACTGATGTTTCTTCATAAACCTTTATTTATCTTAAAAAATGAAGAGCAAGCTCTGAGCCATGTAAGAGCATTTATCACCTTGGAAGGTGAAGGCAGGAGAACGTGTAGTTCCCTGGCTGGTTATTCGTATAAATTGCATTCAGATTAGTACTGAGCCCACCTAATGTGTTAGTTCTACAATCCCAAACAAACATTAGCCTTGCACTTATTTTAAAAATGAGCATATCCTGAAGCCCTGGTGCCTACAGAACTACAGAGAAAAAAATCAGTCTTATGGCATGTCAGGCTTTGTGTACTGTTGGAAACAGGGGTATATATATATTTAAGAGAAAAAGCAAATGTATGTGTGATTAAGAATTTGGGTGGTTCTGTGCTATGGTTCTGGTGGCTTCCAAGCCTCTATTTGTCACTGATGCTGGACTAGGGTGGACAGAAAAGTTGTCTATATGTAATACAAAGAATAAGATCACTTCTCCTGTCTGACCTATGTCACTCTCTTGTCCGATTTTATATACTCCCCAGCTAGCTCAAGTTTTTGAGCTGTCCTTCAGGTCCCAGCTAGGGATTACCTGTCTCTGCTACCATCTGTAAAACAGGTGTCTGATGACTACTTAAAAAATTTAAACAAAACAGGGAAATAACAGAAAAAAAAAAAAAGCCCAATAATATTTTACAAAACCATTTTCAAGGTCACAAAGTCAAGCACTCAAAAATTAGGAAGCATCAGATTTAAGGATATCTGCAAAATCTTCATTTAGTCTTCCTCTGTGTGTGCATTGTAATACAGTCTTAAATATGTGATCACTTCTCTTTAGACAGAATCCCTGCCTCATTCAGTGCACAGAATAGACTTGCTTGCTGAAAGAGCAACTCTTCAATATTTCATTTAGTCTCATCGTTCAGTGTGTGGCTCAATGCATTATTTACTGCATACAGCACTGAATACAGAATTATTAATTTCTTACCAGGTTTTTCTCTTGTGCTCCGCTGTAGAATCTTCCTTCTTTACAAAATTAATGAATATACCTTCACGATACAGCTGGGGGGGTGAATCGATACTAATACCTTCATTTTATCAAGGGGGAAGTGATGCACACATAAGTATTAAAGTAAAAATAATCCAAAGTGTCAACTAAATTTTGGTTTACGTTTTGATTCTCTGACATGTCTTTCTTGAGCACTTAGATGTTTTTAGTTATCTGTGTTTCCAGAGCAAGTCACGCTGACATTGTTTGCAGCTATGTGGTTACTACTTTTGCCCTTGCAGAAGTACCTACGTGCAGAGGCTTAATCTTACTTGCTGTAGGTGCTTATAGTCAGCAGAGAGGTTGGTGAGAGAGTCAATGGGGTTTAAGGCAGGATTCACCTCACCCTAAAATAGGTATCAAAACCAGATCCGATTATCTTACCCTTAACGTGCCTGCTTCTCTCCACGTAGAATAAGGGAGCCCAAGGCAAATAGTTGAGTTAGACAACCGTGCAGCCTTATTTTTGCAGAAGCTGGAAGCTGCGTGAGCGAGTGAGACAGATGGTGGACATTTCAACGTCGTGGTGGGGACTGTTACCGTGGAGGGCCAGACTCAGCTCCTGCTTCTGCCACAGAATTCCCAGACAGTGCTCAAGGAACATCCCTCAACCTTTTATTAAGCTTTTTCAGTGCCCACCTTCTATGAAAGTCACCTCTTGCTTTAAACATCTAGAAATCGGCTTTGTCTTGACCTGGTCTCCACAGGGTCCCTTCACAGCCAGTGACAAGTGGATTTAGCCAACTCTACTTATATTCTGTCTTTGGAGACCACATGCCTGTGCTCCAGTTTATGTAAAGATGGGGTAGTTTGCCATATTTTGGCAATGAAACAAGAGTACCATTACAGAGAGAGCTGGAAATACCTTCATAGGGCGGCTCCTGAGACCTACGAGAGTGGGTGTTTTGGAAAGGAGTGAAACCCCTTCTGGAAGGTTTCTACCTTCTGTCAGCTGTAAGGAGTCCTAGGATGAGCACTCATCATCAAGCATCTGACTTTAGATGTGCCAGTAAGTAAGGGTAGATAAATCTCAGCTCAAGGGTTATTTCCACAAAGTCAAAGTGTCTGGCAGGAGAAAATATTTTTGGCTGAAAGAAATACTTTCTTCCCAAAGAATTGCTTTTGATTCACTTACTATAAAGTTACGTTTCTCTTTTATAGTATGATTGCCGCTTATGGCGGCGGAATGTGGTTCCTCATTCTCCCCTACAAGCTGTGCTGCACAGAGGACAATATTCTTCAGCCTCCACAAGATAGTGAAAAAAACAGAAAATTCAGTTATATTGAACTGAATAGTGAAAAATATTTTTGGGTACTTCAACCAAATGGAAAGAAATATTCTGCAGCAGGAATGCTGGAAAGTTTACTTTCATCAGCCCCATCCAAAACATTTCTGCATTTGAGGTTCATGTGATTCTGCAATATTTCATTCAAAACAAACCTCCCTTCTAAAACTCCGTCCCCAAATGAGATAAAACGGAAGTTGAAATACTAGAATTTCCCACTGGGCAGAAACTGCAGATGCTGCCAGAGGAACAGGCAGTGGCAGACTTGAGGCGGCAAGACCCTGGCTCACTGCAATGGCAGCAAAGCTGTCACTGCCCTTGAAGAAAAGAAACAACATTTGAGGAAAAAAGCAACAGCATGGGAAAGAAACAACACAGTGATCATCTTGTTAAAGCTCATGCATGTGCTCAAGAGGACTGGGACGATGTTATAGAGAATAATACTCCAGTTCTGGCATTTTCTAAGTGCTGTTTGCTTGAATGAGCTGTGTTAGTATTCCTTGAAGATAATGCTTTGATAAAAAATGCATAGCTTTTGGCTTGAAAGAACCATTATGGTATTTAGTCTGATTTTTTGTACTGAGATTTTTTTTTTTCCAGTTAGTTGTGGAATGAGCCTGATACCTTGTGTTTAACCAAAGCATCATCCAGAACAGCAGCCGGACTTTATTTGATGAGGTGGGGTCTGCGCTTCTGGCCCATCAGGAGGCTCTCCCAATTGTTAATACTTTTATTTCTAATTTGAATTTGTGCAACTTTACCTTCCAGTGGATGGTGACTTCCTCTGGTACTTTGTAGAGCATATTTTAATTTCCTTCCTTCAGAGGCTGTTTACACACCATATAGCAAGTCATTTCTCAGTCTTGTCTATTTTTTTTTTTTGATAGTCAGAATGTATTGAACTCCTTCAGTGTTTCATAAAACTCATTTTCCAGCCTTCAAATAATTGTATTGCTGTTCACTGTACTATCTTCAATTTTTCACTTGACTAAATGCACTATTCCAACATTAGTCCCACCATTGCCTTGTAAGATGTAAAATAACTAACTAATCCTTTGTTTATCTATCTGAAGATCACGCACAAGTCTTTTTATCACTGCAATGGGTAGATCACGTCTTGAAATCTTGCATGTTGAGTGGGAAAGAGGTAATTTTTGTGTTGAGTACTTGTACGGCAGATACAAGTTATCTTGTATCTATATAACAAGGGTTATACTCCTTGGCAAGGGCTCCTGCGTAACCTCACAAAGCGGCACCTGTTGCTGAAGTAGTAATAGTAATGCTAATGGGCCACTCTGATGGTTTGTCATGATGTTGTACAGGGGGTTGTCACCAGTGCCTGACTTCTCTCCACGCTTGCCAAAATTTTTGATGTATCTTTTTGTGCCTGTTCATACTTCATCGTGCTGAGGTACTTAATAATGAAATAAGACAAACCTACCTCTGGGACACTCTAGGGCTGGTTTGGAGGCAGCAATTGCCAGAAATGTCCCAGTCTCAACAGGGGAATCCCAGCCAAGATTACCAGTATAATTTGCAGGGCTTTAATGTGCAATTTGTATTGCATATTAATCTCTTGATTTAGAAATTCTTCCTCATTAAGAATTCTTGTAGGAATTAAAGGGATAAAATGATCAGCAGATACTAATATGTCTTTAATGATCACATAACTCAGAACAAGAGCTTCCATTGATCTGCTCATTGGTACTGACAGGGTGTTGGCTGAAACAAGAGTTTGGTTCAAAGGGCCAATTCCTGTTGTCTCAGGCAACTATGTATTGGTTGAGAAGGGTCCTCGGCATGCTCCTATCACATATTCCTTCACAAACCTTATAACATTGCCCAGGAAGCAAGGAAATAAAAGCCACACCTAGACTGGACTCCAGGAAGAGATCAGAGCAGGTGAGCAGACTGGCTAATGTCCTAGGTCTCCTCTGTAGCTGGGAAACTCTTGTGAACTATTTTCTTATGATCCGTAGGTGTGGACTGTAACCTACAGATCAGGAGAAGGGAGAAAAAGCCACCGAAGAGTGCCCAGAGTTAAAATCTCAAGGAAGATTCCAACAAGCTCTATGGCAAAGATTTTTACCCTGAACCTGAGAGCAAGAAATGGTGAACTTTGAAATGAAAGTTGTTAATGCTGCTCTAAGTGAATCTTAGCACAGGTTTACTGCCAAACGTACTTGCTTGCATGTGTCTCTCTCTGCCCAGCCTCCAGTGCTTCAGAGGAAGAGATAAGGAAGGGATATACTCTCAGGACCCAGGTTATGAATCAAGAGAAGATTACTCCTTCATGAACTTGGCAGGCAACCAGAGAAGTTCTGAAGCAGAGGATTCAAACAATAAAGGTTAGTCCATCATAGCTGATGGAGATCATTTCTTTGGTGTGATGTAGCCATTTATTCTCTATGGACTCCCAGCTGGTATGGGTAATTTTGCCTTAAAGGAGATGAGAGCATTGTAAATAGATTTGACTCAAATGTCTTGATCTAAAGCTTTTTCTACTCCATATTATGGAAGGCATTAAAGACAGTTTACAGGGTGTTGTTAAACTGGTATTCACTTGGAGGATTTGTCTCCAAGCAGACTTTTAAGTCAAGCAACCTGTCTGTAAAGGACCTGCTGGAAATCCTCAAATCTTTGCTATTACATGACTGTTGCAGAAAAGTGTGATCAGTAAGGCTGTTGCAAAACATTTTCCTCAGTGTTTTGCTGCATTTGTATGTGTATGTATACCTTCCTCCCTTACTGTGCTCAGCATTGTTTAAACTCAGCTTGTTGCGTAACAGGCATTGTGTCCCAAACCTGGACCCACAAAAGACAGCAAATAGGTAACAGTGTGTACTGGGTACAAATACTTGGTTCTTTCCTGACTTGATTTCACAGTGACAACAGATAAACCTGCTCTGAAGAGTATCATTTGCTGCTGATAATCACCTACTACAAGGACCTGAGTGCTTCAGAATGGTCTGGCAGTGAGTGCTCTTTCCTGGTGGGTGTTCGATGGATGCTAAAGGATGGGTGTAACAGTGGAGCAAGCCTCTGGTTACCTGCAGCTCTAGAACTACTGAGACCAAGGTGGTACCTTAGTATTTCACAGCCCTCAGTGGAGCATGAACATGCCCAATCTCATTTTGAACACAAGTAGGCTTTCCATCATGTGCAATTACCTGTGGCAAATTTCACAGAGTACCTCTGTATTACATGGAGAACCTCCTTCCTTTTGTTTGTTTTGAACCTGCCATCTGACAGCTGAGTGTAACTGGCTATGGAAGAGAAAATGAACAACTATTACAATTATTCCTTAGCTGGGCATTCCCTTCATCTCATGCTTTTGTAGATATCTACCCCACTTCTCCCTTCGCCTTCCCCCATCCAGGTATCTTTCTTTCAGGAGGAAGAATCATAGCTTATGTGGCTGTTCCTTGAATAGAAATCACTTTGAATCTTTTATCATATCTGCTGCCCTTTTCTGGGTTTTTTCAAGTGCTGGTGTATCCTTTTTGAGTTGGGGTTCAGAACCGCACAAAGCAGGTCAGCAGCTTGCATCGTGGATATACTTGCTGTCACAGTGACACTCTGTCTTTTGTTGTCATAATAGTTTCTAACATTTTTTTCACTAATTTAATTCACTAAGCTAATTTCAGTAGCTACCACCCTTACCTGTGAATGTTGATCATTTAATTACGAACCTGCGTTTTGTATGTTTTAAACAATTATTTATTCGTGTGAGGACCTTCCCTCTCATTCGGTGGCAGCTTAACTTCTTTAAGATTTTTCGCTGAAAGACTTTGTAAAATGCCTTTAGAAATGCAAATACACTATCAGCTGGATCTCCCTTATCGCCATGTCTACTGACTTCTTCAAAGAGCTACGCTGGGCTGTAAAGCATGATTTCCCTTTACAGAACTGCATGGACTCTTCCCCATTATACTTTATTTATCCATGGATCCTCTTTTATACTACAATTTCTATCAATTAGCCTGGCACAGATGTGCTACCAGTCTGTAGTTTCCCAAAACTTATATAGGATCCTCTTTAGAAATTGAAACCACATTAGCTGCCTTCAAGTGTCTTGACATTGAGACATTTTTACATTTCAGCTTGCACACCAGTTATTAATTCCGCAGTTTCACAGTGGAGTTCCTCAGGTACTCTTGGAAGAATATCCTTTGGTCTTGGTGATTTGTTGTAATACCTTTTGATATGCTTCATGATCTCCTTCAATATGAGAATGATACTCTGATGTGTCCCCTCATAAAGAAAGAGTAGCTGTGCAGGAGCCTCCTTGACCTCTTCCATGGTAAAAACAGATGGAAAAATTGTATTAGTTCTTTGATGTGCACTTATTTCTCTGAATCATGATTATCCTTTTGTATTTCCAGTACCCTTTTTGCCTCTCTGTTTAGTCTTGCTGGCTTCTCTTGGTCTTTCTAAAGTCCTTTGGGGTGTTGATAGCATTTGCTCAGAGCCCCAGTGTGATATCTCTGGTTTCTACACCATAGACAAGGATTTCACTCTTCTGACTGTTCCTTTTATTCTCTTTTTAAGACGAGAGATAATAAGGAATAATTTTCATTTAGTGGCCATTTTTGAAGTTCAACATATTGCAATGGTTTTCTTTATTTTTTTTATTCCAACAGAGGTGCTGAATATAAACACTTGATGATGACTATTGTAGACGGCTTTCTAGAGTAACATTTCAGTCAGGTACTGTGCATTGGTTGCACTGGGTGCAACCAAGTTAAGAATTGATTTTCCTCTTGCGGTTTCTCTGACTGATTTTTCCATTTCACGTGGCATCATGCCGTAATGTGAAATTTATCCAGTGCACCTGAGTAAATAAAGCTGAGAGGGAACGTTACCAGTATATGTTAGTTTAACGGTTTCTTTGAATCTAATTCCATTCACAGTAAGGCTAGCTTGGAATAGGAAGAAAATGACCTCTTGGTTCTGACAGTAGGACATGCTTGTGGCTATGAAGGAATAAGGGCCTTGTAGCATGTAGCAATTGCCATTAGCAAACAGGTACTTTTTTCATGGTCCAGGAAAGCTAAGGCCAGCAGTCCTGAGCACAGAAGGCTGAACAAAGTAGGCACAAGTCCATGAGTCCTTGTCTGATTCCATTTTTGACATAAAACTCCTTTGAAATAAATCCTTTTTCCATTAGACAAGCTTTACTGTGTATCTGTCAGGACAGCTCAGTTTGCTATGTATACTATACAGAATAAATACAAAACAAATAAATAAATACAATCATCAAGCAACAACCAAGACTCCTTCCTTCCTCTGCTTTCCTCTAGTACAGTGGCAAGGCGAGTCACGTAAGAACTTATATTGCCCATTTCGTTTATTATTCTGGGTGACCTATATTCTGCTTCACAAGCTTTCCTAAATTTTTTTCGCCTTAAAATAATTTAAATTTCTTGCTCCTGCTGCACTGTTCGGAAAGTCATTCCAGGATATAAGTCCGTAATGATTTTTGTTTGGTTTTTTTCTGCCTTCTAGTCTAAATATATTCACGACCACTTCGATCTTATTCTAGCATTATCCTCTAACTTACATATTCCTTTTTGGTCCTTGTTCTTTACTCACCCAGTGTATTTTAAAGAACCATCATATCGACTCTGAGACATTGTTTTGCTAGGTTAAATAGGTCTGGGAGCTTCTGAAGTCATTGCAGCCAGAGCCAGAACGGCAGTGTCTTAAGAGCCAGTGTGATTTTCTTCTGCTGTATGTTAAAGAAGCGATACCAGAGCACTGAACTTCATATTGGAGTCACATGACTAATAGTCTAAATAACAGCAAATCTATACCAGTTCTTCATTATCCTTGAGTATCCTCCAGTTATGCATTAAAGAAATGTGACCCACAATTGCTAACCCTTTGTTTTAAAATTCTATTGAAAAGGACTTGATGTTATTTAATTGATTTGTTTTCTTGTGAAAATCAAGTGTCATTACCTTTAATGTCATTTATAGTGATAGATGGCAGACAGCCCCATTTACAACTAAACTCAGTAATTTAACCATTAGGTACTATATAGACATAAAGGATGGTGTTGCCTCTGTCTTGGGTGTTTGCACAGTGATACAACCTCTCTCTTACTGCAGGGTGACCCCCAGCCCCCTCCTCTGCTATGGCTGAAGGATCTTAAACCTGAGATACAGCTCTCCTGTTCTTGTACCTGAGACCAAATAATTCATTTAGCTGTAAGTCAGTCTAACATTTCATTTATTGCTCTAAAGCTTCTAGGGAGCTGAGTGCATCTCTGAGTGCTCAGGAATTCTTTGTGTCCTGGGAGATATCGTTTCAAATGAATGCCTTTGCAAGGCTCAGAATGAGTTCAGCCTGCAGTCTAGCATGAACTGTGGTTACATTTCAAGCTCAAAGCATCACACAAATTAAGCAGAAAAATGGGATTTTGATACTGCCAGCAAAAAGAGGATCCCTGAATTCGTAATTTGTGTGAAGTCTTCACGGCCTTCTTTTCTATTCCTACCATCTCTCCCCTCCTCTCCTTCCCCTACCCCCCCTGCCAGCCCCTCCTCCCCTTCCTTACACAGTAGTCTGGATGGGATGCCGTCCATCGGCCAGAATTATTTATGAGAGTTCTGCAAATGTAGATGTACTGTTTCCAGCTAATAGAACTCAAATCACTTGCACTGCACCATTAGAGAGGAAACCTACCCAAGTAAATTATATACAGGCCATAAATGGAAGCAGTTGTAGTGTTTTTATGACTCTATAAAACTCTGGAAGTTTATTGCTATTGAACAAACATGTAATCTGATTCTTAAAGCTGAGTATTAGAAACGAATAGGGTCCAAAACCTGCGTTTACCTTCAGACCTATTGCCATGCTGGTCATACTGTGGAAGTTGTTTTTCAGTGGCAGGTTTTGAGAACCATTAATAAATCCAGAACTACTTTCTGGAAGATGTCCCAGCTGGCCCAAACGTAGGGCAATATCAAAATTCAGTGGAGCAAAGAAGTGGCTCCAGTTTAATATTCTCATTGTCTATAAAGAGTCCTATGAGGACTTCAATAAAGAGCTGAAAAGCAAAGATGTTTTTGACTTCTTAAATTCAGTGTTCTGCAGCCTGCTGCCTGTGAAGAAATGAAAGTATAAGGTTTTTCTATTTCATGAAGAACATGCTGGTAGAATATTGCATAAACAAACAAACCCAGGCCAAGATGGGGTATTTAAAGTTGGGGTTGTTGACCTGATTTACAAATATTTGTAAGCCATTGGCAGTACAACTGATTTTTCTAAGGGTTGGTGAGATTCACCTGAACGAAAACATATGCACAGCTGTGCACTGAGCTGAGCTATGCCCTGCGGGGATTAGTGGGACATCACTTCTGTGGAGGCAGGATAGTGTGTGTGATCAAAGCTCTGATTCACGATTTCCTTTTTTCATGCCTCTGCCCCTTATTGTTTTTTTTACTTGCACTGTTTCCATTTGAAGACAGACTGGCCTTTCAGTGGGGTGAGCGAGCATGAAAATGTTTGAACTGCTTAAGGTCTATGTTCTTTCTCTCTTTTTCAGCAATATTCAGGGCCTGTGACACTTTGGTTTTGTTCTCATGGCCTACAGTTTTCTGCCAGCAATGCCATCTCTCTGGGAGCAGAGGGAGCATGGACAGCTCTCGGGGAGCATCTCTGAAGGGTTAGAGGAGGACCTCTGGACTGCAGAGAGTCATGGACTCTCTGTCCCCATCTGACAGACCCTTTCTTTGTGACTGGGATATTTTACTCCCATAGTGCCCCATTGCTCTGGAACCAGTTACCTTGGGTTTGCAGCTTGTTTTGGCAGGACAAAGACATCAAGCCAGGGAATGACAAGTTTTTTTTCTATAGAAATTATCTCAAACCCGTGGTAGGGGAGGATGGAGAAAAGAAAGGGTAGGGACAGCCCTCTGGGTAGAATACCTGCACTTCTCTAGTGTCTAGGTTGGGGGAGGGATTGGAACGTCTAAGCCCTGCAGTTCCTTGGTTGCCTTTATGAAGGGCAGGTATGGCTTGAATTTGGTCTTCTGATCGCAGACTTATTCTGGAACCCTTCCGACAGCAGCCTGCATGAGTGGTGAATGTTCAGCAAAGCTGAAGGCCTGCTGTGTTGTTGCGCTTTACACAAAGTGTGCTGGAGTGATGGTAGGTGTGCACAAGGTGATACATGTACTAGAAGGGCCTGGAGTGGGAAGATGCAAAGGGTTGTGGTGTAGCTGTTGCACCCCCATGTGCTACAAATGAAGTGCAGTGAACCCCGTCGAGGCTTGAGACTATAGGTGGCTCTAGTAACATCAGTCTAGACATAGCTAAAACCAAGTGTCATTTTTTCTGTTTCCTTCGGAGAAAGAGAAGTGCTTCTCCTGGTTAAACGCTCAGATGGATAATGTGGAGGAAACTTCAAGTACTTTTGAGATATTTTTATAAATGTTTGGTGGTTCCTTGCGTTCAGTAAGAGCAACAATGGAGTCATGAAGGCCATTTAACTGTGTCGGTTATTAGATGTGTCTTGGACAACCTTCCAAGCACCTTGCAGAGCCAGCACTGTGGCTGGACACTTCCATCAACAAGGGTTAAAATCCTCTCCCAAGATGAGAAATTTCCAACTCACTACTAGTGACAACGATGCGTAATAATTTAGTATTAATAACAGCAACAGTAAGTAAAATGCTGTGATGCTGATGATAAGAGAGAATCAAGAGCAAGAAAGCCTGTGTTTTTAGCTAAGGGAAATACGATGATTTCAGTGGTCAACTCTTCACTATTAGATGAGTTGCATAATCATTTCAAGTTTAACTGTCACCAATAATTAGCCTCCAATATATAATTGAAGAGAAAGTCAAATTAATGAATAAGAAAATGGATAATTTATTCCACAAAGGCATCCATTTTCTTCTGTACGTGTGGTTTGGTAGAGGGCATCAGTGTGCTCCCTCACCCCCTATAACTGTGTGTGGACCATGTAAACATGATTCAAACTGCATGTCCAGCTGGAGGTGGACAGCAGCTGGCAGAGCCGGGTGCTGCAGTTGCTCTGCATGGGGCCGGTTCTACCTTGCAGCTCCTAGTCACAGTTTTGGAGTCTATAGATAATTTCCTTGCTGAAGAACCAGTTCAATTTTAGGAACATGGGGCTTTTTTTATGTTACCGGCACATTATGAAATGCACGTGGTGGCAGCTGTTAAGCCTAATGAAACCCACAGCAGGGAAGAAAACAAAGTATCACCTACAAAAAGAACAAGCGGGGACCATGGACAGATGTAAGTGGCTGAGAATGCTGGATTTCCAGACAATATAGCCTTTTTTTATCATTTCACTGTGGGGAAGACGAGAGAGGACTGGGATGAATGAGGCCATGTGACTCCTAATTACAAGAGAGATTTTTTTAGAGAAATAGATCTTTCCCTAAGGAAATACCTCCAAATAGCAAGGACAGATGAACTATCCTTGCACAGGATTAACAGCAAGGAGACCGTGGCTACCCACGGTCCCGCTATACACCCACTAGAGCAGAACCATGATAAAGGCTCAGACTAAAGGAATGCAGGAAGCAAAGTCACAGATGGACCAGGGGAAATGCAGGCATTATGATTCAGTTACTTTTGTGTGGAAAGCAATAAATACAAAAGGTAGAAAGAATAATGTTTGTTCTCTTGAAAGTAGGACAAGTGGAAGGGAGAGCTGTAAGTGGTCTGGATGTGGAGCTGCCCACAGCTTTCGTGAAGAATGAAACCCATCAGTGCAGGCAGGGACTGAAGGTGTCCAGAGGTGTCCAGCAAAGAATCCGCAGTGTGAATTCAGCTGATGCAGGCTGTCAGGATGCCTGCAGTAGAGAAGGCATCTGCCAGACATTTGCTTTCTAATCCTTAAAATCTGTCACCAACTCTATTACCGCTGGGTTGCTGAACACGTGGAAATACAAACTCAGTAATATTGATAAACAGCAATGTTAGACTGGAGAAAGGCAGCCCTCTTCAAGGACAGTCAAACCATCCTAACACCACTGGACGTAACTGGGCCATTGAGAAGGAAGCTATGAAACAGAAGGCGTTATCACCTAGGGAGGGCAGGAGTTGGTACCCACAGCAGGGCATGGAGGAGCAGGGTAATGCGGCACTGCAGTACTGTGGCATTCCTCACATAAACAGGGAGGGACAACAGTGTTGCTGGGATTTGGGCAGTGTGTGGACAGAGTCTAAAGCTATATTCTGCAGATGGATGTTAGAAATAGACCCTCATGCAGCCTACGAGACAGCTGGAACGCAACGCTCCATTAACACTGGTGGAAGAGGGGCTGGTGAGTCTTCAATTAGAATCCTTGTTATGCCTGTGGAAATTGTGCAGCAGCCCAACAGCAGTGAGAAACGTCAGGTGAACTGAGGGTCTGCATAACCACAACTACTGAACCTTTAAGAAACATGCTTTTCATTTGCTGTGCCTAGGGACCTATGTCTAGGTAAAGAAAGACCGCAGACTCTCTTCTTGAGAGCGTGCTCAGAAACAGTGGGAAGGATGAGTTGTCCTGTCAGCTGAGGGTTTGTCCATGTGTACCAGGGCTACCTATACGGGTGACCAGCACTTGGTTCTGAAGGAGCTCCCTCACCACTGGAGCCAGGCACCACAGTGATTCTCAGGCATCCAGGCTGTCAGTGGTGAGATTCCTGTTGCTGGAGAAGGAAATGCAAAGGAAGAGGGTCACTAACTCCTAAAACCAGCAGTGGGAGTGAGATAATGCAACGGCTGCAGGTAAGGTGAAGCAGGGGAGAACTGGGGCCCCTTATGTTGGATGCCTGATGGCTGGAAGGAGCTCTTTCTGAAAGACAAAGCGCCCTGATGTTATTCGTAGGCCAGTAGAGAAGGGTAACTTCTTCCACTGATGGACAAAAGAGCCATTAACATCCACATCTGTCTTACAAGGTAAGACATGTATGTAAAAACATACACACTGATATGACCACGGTCTCTCCTTTCCTTCCTATCCTGTTTTTTCATCCATGTCAACCTGTAGAGCTGAATGGACTTCTGATAGCAAGTATGATTTCAAAACACACTCTTTTTGCCAAGCCTGAAAAGTTTCAAATCTGAACTGCAGGCAGATATCCCCTGAAATATCTGAATTTCCAGAAAAGAAAGACATCAGGACTCCTGGGTCAGCTGCTCCAGGGCGGCCAGCCATGGAGAATGCCTGAAGGCCAGGGACGCTGTGTGCCTGCCAGGGATATAGAATATCATGAGTTTTATCCAAGGCTTTGTAAGGACTATGAGCCCTGGAGACCTGCACAGGCTCTGCCATGGATGACATTTCTTCTTCTGTGGGGGGTGATTGTTTTTCTGCTGAAAAACTTGATCAGCCAGTTTTGTGCAACCAACTCCCTAAGAAAAAAACCAAACCAAACCAAAAACGTGCACTTCCCTTGATCCTGTGCTCTTGTAGAATGACTGCTTGTTCTTATACTGAGGCAACTAATTAAACTCATTAATTCTGTACAGGGGCAAACCCTGTGAGGCATTGGGATGAGGAGAGAATCTGCCCTTATATGATGTTATTACCAGAAGAATTGAATTGAGTGATGGTGGTCAGGTTTTGAGGTTCCCGAACTCCTCAGAGGCTGTGCAGGACGACAGAGAAAATAAAGACTGTGCAGGTACAGACGGGTTAGTACAGGAAGCATGTCTTGAATCAGGGTCTGGGACTCTCTGGGAAGCTCTAGAGTAATGATATGGGATGATATATGTGGACAAACTTGTTCTACCAGGAAAGCAATCTGCCTAGCTCTCTGGTGGTTGATCAAGCTCTCAGTTGTAAATATCTACCCTACTTCCGTGCATTTAAGACTTTAAAGCAAAATAACTATGATACAAATGGGCTGCACTTGGCCTGGAAACTGAAACCAAGTACGGAGGTAACAGCATGTGGAAGTGTGTAATATAGATGCTGGCAGCGGTGCCAGTGCATGCATTAGCTCAGTGAAGTCATGGCTGCAGCGGTGGAAGACTGTGCGTGTCAGGCTGGCAGACTGGGCTGGAGTGAGATGGATTCCTCCCATGCGAGATTCCCACAGGCATATGCGGAGAAGGGAAAGACTACAGATACATCTGCAAGAGTCCTGCAGGCTGATCCCATTAGTGATGTGTGAGTGTTTGTGTGCATGGAGGCACGTGTGGCAGAAAGATTTCTCTGGATATTTGTAGCCACAGGTTGGCAGCCTGGAGAGGAGTGGGACTGTCCCAGGGTGGTCTCATGGGCTGGCAGCACTGTGGAAGGAAGGGCCACTGCCTAGGAAATGCTTTGAGGCCAGGAATGGGGATGAGGGGCAGACCAGTCCATATCTAATTTCTCCTCACAAACAGAAGGGTGATGTACCACTCACTTTCTCTTGCCCATTCTCTCTGCAAACTTGTCTGGAAAAGGTGATGGTGTAGAATAACCTGCAGTGTCCTTCATCTTCGTACCTTGAGGAGACAGCCATGCCAATCTGTCCCATGCTATGACAGTCTCAGGGGGTTGGGGGGGTGGCATCTCATGGCACCACTTTTCCTTTGCTGATGATGCAGTTTTTATGCTGATCTTTGGCTCTCTTAGCAAAGAGCTCCAGGACAGAGGGCTAGAAAGTGATGAGGAGAATCATGGTGACTTGCTGTGGGATACATGCAGCTGGACAATGGGTCAGAGGAGTACCCAGCATGCCATGACGTACTCCAAGGGACTGGAACTGTTCATCCTGGTGTTCAGCTCCTGGAAGGCAGCAGGTAGTACTTGCTGGGGCAAGAGTGAATTCCTTCTGTAAAATTGAAATGGTGTCTCACATGGGACTTTGCCTCAGTCTCACTGAAAATCAGAAGGTCCTGATGCCGTGTTCCACTGAGAATGGGTTGGGGTTGTAGGCTTGCCAGGTATTTTAGTACTTTAGATGTGTGCTGGTTTTGGCTGGGATAGAGTTAATTTACTTCCTAGTAGCTAGTATGGGGCTGTGTTTTGGATTTGTGCTGGAAACAGTGTGGATAACACAGGGATGTTTCAGTTACTGCTGAGCAGTGCTTACACAGGGTCAAGGCCTTTGCTGCTTCTCACCCCACCCCACCAGCGAGCAGGCTGGGGGGGCACAAGGAGCTGGGAGGGGACACAGCCAGGACAGCTGACCCCAACTGACCCAAGGGATATCCCACACCGTATGGCATCATGCTCAGCGTATGAAGCTGGGGGAAGAAGAAGGAAGGGCGGGACTTTTGGAGTGATGGCGTTTGTCTTCCCCAGTCACCGTTACGCGTGATGGAGCCCTGCTTTCCTGGAGATGGCTGAACACCTGCCTGCTGGTGGGAAGTGGTGAATGAATTCCTTGTTTTGCTTTGCTTGCGCACGCGGCTTTTGCTTTACGTATTAAACTGCCTTTACCTCAGCCCATGAGTTTTCTCACTTTTACCCTTCCAATTCTCTCCCCCTTCCCACCCAGGGCAAGCAGTGAGTGAGTGGCTGTGTGGGGCTTAGCGGCCGGCTGGGGTTAAAGCACAATAGGATGGTTGCTGTTGTAGCCAGAATATCTCTTTCTTGAATACAGGATTCATTTCAAGTCCTTGATGAAGAGCTTGCTTGGTATTGATGGGCTTTGTGTTAGCACTTGTGTTAGAGGGAGAGATTAATAAGCACGACACTCATTAAAGGACCGTCTCTGTTGATTGTCTGTAGCTTGAAACTCCACTGGCAATAACTGAATGGGACAATGACCCTTGACAGAAAAGGAAATGTCGCTTCCTTTTGTTGTGTCACATTTTCCTCCCACGGTTTTACCTGTTCACAAGGCATCACTGGCAGTGAATGAAATTTGTGCCATTGATTTTTTTTAAACAGAAAAGTCATACGCAAAGCTGCAAGGCCAGGGAGTAGCCTTGTCATGCATTTCCTGGTAACCTTTGGGGGACCTTGGGGATCAATAACATCCCAAGCTTCAAGCTCCCAGGAGCAGATCAAACCATCCTCACCTGGAGCAACAACCCACAACTATTGGTTTTACTCCAGTTGCTTGCAAGAAGCTTTCAGCCCTGTCAGCCCTAAGAAGACTGCTTTTCTTCTCCAGAACAGTCTTGGGCCCCTTGTGGACTTGCATCCCTTGGAGGTCCATGGTCCACAACAGCTGGGGACAATGAAGGGGATAGTGGAGAGCTGAAGCAGTTTTTCCTCCATCCTCTGCAGCAGCTGGACACAAAGCCTTTTACTGTAAGGGTGGAGGCTGTAGAGCACATCAGGACCTGAACACTGGGAGGTGGTGAAGGAGCTCAGTGTGTGTCTGTGCCACGTGAGCTAGGCTCCACTTGCTGAGGAAACTACCAGAGCAGAGAGCACTACATAGATGTTATTTTAGCTTCTGTGAGGTATATGATTTACCTGCCAAAACTCTGCTTTCAAAGTGAGCACTGCATCGTATCATTAGAGCACTTACATGGTTTAACAATCAGCTAACTGACAAAATAGTCATCAGCAGGCAATAATCGTGTAATGATGCTCTTTGTAGGGGGTCCTGTTCCTTACCAGTTGGTCTTATTCAACACTGATTTGGGAAAGAGACATAAAATCATTGTTAAGAAATTTAGAGTAACACAAAGGTTGGAATAATAGTATATACCGAGGATGGCAGATCATAGGCACAGAACAGCTAGGTTTGATTTGATGGTTAGATGTAAAGCACAAATATAAAGACAAGGGAGGCCAGCACACTTCTTAGAAGAGGTACTAAAATATGGTGCACACAGTCATGAGGGCGTCTTGCACTAGCATCCAGGATCATCAAGATGGCTTTACTGAGGAGGTCTTTCCGTCTGCCACCCAGCCTCAACAGTGGAAGAAGGGGAAGTATCTCACTGTGATGGTCTGTGGCCCATTGCTGTGCCTGCTAGGGAAGTCAGAGTCCCTAGGAAGTTTGCTTTCCAGCTCCTGGTGTTCCATGTTTCCGACCTGAGAGCTCTCAGATCCTCAGGGTCCCAAACTCACCCCAAATTGCAGGTATGGAAAGATTTTTTGTCTGAACCGTTTCCAGAGGCACAGTATTCTCCTGCTCATAGGAGTTATCCATCATCTCTCAGCACCAGCCAAGCTAAATGAACCAAATTTATCCTAGTGAGGAATTCAGTTCTTGATCACAAAATTGGAAACACAGTGGGAGTCCTCTGATGCAGTGCTGGTGGTTTAAAATGTAGGCAGGCTGGCTCAGTTAGGTCTCTGGGCTCCTTTACTGTCTGCAGAGAGAGAAGAGACCCTCCAGAAAGCATCCTGCCCAACCTTAGACACCTATCTTAAGGTAGAATGGGCTGCTGTGGAAACACTTCTCTCTCCACTGACTATACAGAGGGAACCTAGACAGCTCAAATGAGACATGTAGTTTTTCGATAGTGAAAATGAATCCTCTTCAAATGGTGAAATCAATCTCACTCAGAACTTAAGGAGGTGAAATGGAGTGTGAGTTTGTTTACCCATGGCTGCTGCAGCAGATGATTTAGATGGGGATGGGGTGATCCCCAAGCCCTGGTGTCCTGTGAGGCTCTGTCTTTCCCTGTGCCTCTGGTTGAGATGGAGTCATTCTCCTTTCAGCTCTCTCCCTATTTCTTGTATTTCCCAGTATTTTATTAAATAGGGCTTTAATAGTGCATGTTGCTTCACCCTCTGCTCTCTAGGTTATAGGGCTTCCTCATCTTTCCTTGTTTCATGGAGTTCAGTTATGAAACACAAATCCAGCAAATGAGTGTTATCCTCTTCCCTGTCCTTTGTGGATTTGATGCTTTTACTCTGCTACACAATTAGTGCACTTGCTTTCACATTAACCAGCCTTTCCTGAGACTCAAAACATTTCCATGGCTGTTAAAAAACTTTGTAAGTCATATAGCATAAAAAGCATAAACTGCTCATTAGCTCTTCCACAGGTTACACATGAAATAATATTAATGTGGGGGGATCATACCAGATCCGACAGGCTGAGAGAGGTGATGCTGCTGCAGGTCTGTGCTCCAGTTCCAACCAGCAGCAAGGCTCGGCATGGATTCCCAGTAGGCACATAAACATACATATATAGCACATATATACATATATATATACACACACACACATGTATATATACACATATGCCCCTGGATCCCAGTCTTACCAGTTGCTGGCGTCTGGACACATGAGACCCTTAGGCCACAGCTGCACTCTGGTTGCTGGTACACCCCCGCCCTGCAAAATGAAGTCCCGTACCCAGGAAAATAGTTAAAATGGCAGTTAATACAAAGACAGGACAGACTGTGCTGGTCAGGTGCAGGACATGGCCAGACAAGCATACCCACCAGCCACCCAATTACACATGACCAGCCCTTTTTATCCCCTTATTCCTTTATTTTCCCAGATTTGTTCCTCCCTAAATCACCTAGATACCTCCTTTCTCCACCTTTGGTTCCTCCCTAAACACCCCATAATAAGTCATCTGCCCAAAAGCCCGAATGCTCTTCGCCTGCATCCCATGATGTGTCCCACACCCCCAGGCAGCACCCCCTCAGTCCCAGAGGTGCTCTGGCATTGACTCATCACGGTGGGTTTCATGCCCGGACCATAGGGCTGAGGCTGTCCTGGGACAGCCCTGGGAGGGGCCCAGAGATGATGTCCTTTCTCCTGAGTCCATAATTGCGTTCCTGTCTGCCTTTGTCCCCCTGTGTTCCTCTGGGCTTGTGGAGGTGGGCCTTTGATGGGCTGGTGGCTCCTCTGATGGCCTCGGAGCAGCTGGGGCAGGGTGTCATTTGGGGTCCCCCCCACCCCTTTGTCTCTCTGTGCGCCTTTGTGGGGGATGCAGATGAGTTTTTATCACCTAAGGCAATAATTAACACAAAGTATAATCTTGGCACCAAAGTACATTTTCCTTTCCACCCTCAGCTACCTTCTGTCAGTTTTGGAGCCCTTGGCATTCCAGATACATTTTCTATTTTTAAATGATACTCTTTTTAGATGGTACAGCCCCCTTTACCCTGCTGTAAAAGTTAAATTTTTTTCCCCCTTTGCTTCACACAGAATCACGCATCCATTCTGCCCGAGCTCTCGTCGGATACCTTAAAACAGGTTTTGTGTTGGTTGTGACCTGCTTAACCTTCAATTCCTCCTTTTAAATCCTTTTACCTTGTTTCCAGCTCAGATACAGTTGTGAAAGATGGTGGGGAAGGTGGAAAGCGGGCCCTCTGTGCCCTTTGAATTCACCTTCCTCTTCTGCAGAAGGAACGTGGAGGTACAGCTGATCTGGTAGGGCTGCTTATGGGAGTCGTTATTGTTGCTCAACTAGAAATGATGGGGAAGCTAAAGCAATTCATGTGTAAGGAGGCAATCTATTTTTATATAGAAATATCTATTACCGTGTGCTTAAACTAACCCCTTATCATTTGTGTTCTCTTAAGTGAAGGAGATCAGTACTGGGAGAAAGAGATGGGCAGGAACACTGGAAGGTTTGACTTATGAAAGGGTGAATCTTGGTGGAGATTTCTGAAATGAGTCTGTGCAGAGCAGGGTCTGGGAAATGAAGCAGAGCTGATAAAAGCAGCTTGGCACAGCCATTTAGCTCTGGTACATGAGTGGAAACCTGGAAGGCTTCAAGGCTGCTCAGCCTCCTGCAGTTCACCCCAGGAAGGGCACTTGGAAAGTGTCTCCTCGGCGTCAGGTCTGGAGGGCACCTGTGGGGAAGGGCACAGGGTCGGTGGGGCACACTCAGGAGTGTGTCACACCTCTAGCAATGCTTCTGTCCATTTCCTGGGGGCTTTTCTCACTGACCGGGGATCCAACAGCCAGAAACCTGCCCTGTCCATGTATCTGCCACCAGCGGGCTGGTCCTCCACAGCTACAGGGCCTGGGGGTGCCTGCCTCTGACCCTTAAATACCCAGCTGCTCTCCCCCCGTGCCCACACTTGTCCTCTCCTTTTTAGTTGTACTAATTTTTTACCTTTGCCTACTTCTTACTTGACCTTGCTTCTTCCTTTTATTTCTGCAATAGCTGATGTTAAATGTTAATAATTCCAAGTGACAAACAATCACTTGCCCATGTCCGAGAAATTGCTGCTTATTTAAAATCTCAGGGAGAAACAGTACCAGGGAAATCAGACAGGGATCTGATCCCATCTTTAGCAATTCCACAACCTGATACATTCCCGCAAAGTTATCACTACCTCTTTCCACATCATCTGGCTGAAATGTAAGCAGCCCAGCATATAATAATGTAACCACCTGAATTATGTGTTTAATAGGAAGCGTGCAGCCAGGAGACAAAAAACAAACACTGAATCTATAAATTATTAAATTTAAAAAGGGAATGAGACATCTTTGGCCAGAAATAAGCAAAATGCCTTCTTATGAGCTTTCTGCTGAAATCTCCTGGTGTGCTCACAACTCACTGACATCCTGTCTTGAATTGTTACTTCAATTCCTGTTTTGGTTGTCACCACTCTCAATTATTTTAAAAAAGGACCTAAAATAGATTTATATTTCTCAGATTTTATTAGACAGTAAAAAAGAGAAGTCTGAGCTGCAGCAGTTAAATAATTTATGACCTTTGCTAGAGGGGCAAGAAGACCTAAAATAAAAATAAAATACATGTATTGGAAAGAAAGGCTTTGGATCTTATTGTTTTTCCTGCCCACTGGTTTTGCTGGATGGAATTTTAAGATATATATTCAATAGAGAAGTTTCTTCTTCATCACACGGCTACTTATTATCATGAAATTCTAACCACCAATTCATAAAACACCCATCTCGATGGAGTTGATCTCTGCTTCGATTTCACGGTGATAAAGCAAAGCTAGGAAGCAGGTGGTGAGTGTACTTTCTTGCATGAAGAGGTATTTACTGTAGGTAGTGTACTTAAGCATTAAGCAATGATGTTTCTTTTTCACGTAACTTTGAAAATCAATATGCTCCCCTACAGTTCCTCCAATACTGAACAATACAAAAAAGGCACTGTTAAACAGCCTTTATCCATTGCTTTACCTCAGCAGGCCTGAATCTGTCTGGGACGCCCTAGTCTCTTACTGCTGATCCATGGAGGATTCCAGTGAGGCACTGAATTGTTTTGGACACCTGCAAGAGGCTCATCACTGCTGTAAGTGTCAGGGGAACTCTTCAACCTGGCCTAACATTCCTCCAGGGGCTGAATTCCCAAATATAATACAAGTTTAGCACCTGACTGATACCATTAAGATCTGAAGATATTTTCTTTTTGGTGCCCAGAAATGCCGATGTCAACCTCCAGCCTGCAGACACTTACACAGGAGTTTTATTCCTGCTGTAGTTGTGAAGACACAAATACAAGTAAGAGGACATAGATCTACCTGGTGACTTATTCTGCCAGACATGGTGGACAGCACCATGTGGAATAAATGTCCATAATAAGCAAATGTTCAATAGTATGCTACAAAACTGCATCTTTCCTGTCCATAGGGCTTAGTGGCTGATTTAATTTGCGAGCAGGAATAGTTTATTCCTCCTAAATACGTATTCTAGCTCTCATTCTTACCAACTCTCCTTTTCTATCTCCCCTTGATGAGTTCTCAGTCTTTGACACGTCTTATAGCAATGAGTTCCACAGTTAATTATCTATTGTGGAAACCAATTACAATAAAACAAACAAAACCCAGTCCCTGCTTCTGCCCGGTCTTCTTCATTAGTCTTCAATCTGATGTGTGTCAATAGAGTATAATTCTGTACAAGCCGGAGTCAAGATTCTGAGTACACCCAATTGTCCTCCAGTTTGCTCAATGTGATGTTCCCCAGATTTCATGTCCTTCTAGACATGGCATGAAAATCTTGTTGCTGTTTTTCAAGTCTCTAATCATTATGTTAGCTGTTCCTACAGCCCCCTCTATTCTTACCCTATCTTTTGTAAGTTCACTTTCAAGCAGAGTTCAAGATAAGGTCGCCGTGATTGTAGACGCATTGTCATTGTTAAAGTATTATTTTCTTTGGGGTTTTTTTTTTTTTTTTTGGCCGCAACTTCCTATGACACTAAAAAAATTGCACAGATCATAGGATATAAGACTTAAAGGAGCCTCAGGAGATCATTTAATCTATTGCTTGAACTGAGGCACAGCCAGGGATCAACCTTAATAGATGTTTTAACATGGTTCTCTCCTGCAGTTGTGCCAATGTAATTGTCCCTAGCCAGTTCCTGTACTTCTCTCTCTTGATGGGCGGTGGGTTTTTTATTATTATATTGCTGAAATATTTTTTAATGCAAAAACAGCTGTTCATTTTTAGCTCTTTCACCCTATACAAGATGGAGAGCAAGTTGCTGCTGCTCTCTTTGTAACTATTTTCATGTTGCGGGGGACTGGTATGTCTTCCCTCGCTTCCCCTATTTTCTGGAAGAGAAAAGTTACCAATTTCTCCCATTTACCGATTTTTCCTCATGGGACCTCTCTTTCTGGTTTCCCTCCAAACTACCAGTATGATTATTAAGGTCCATTGAGAGGAAAAGCCACAGCGCTAAGCTGATGACCTCCCATCTCTTAATGTCTCCTGCTACTACATTGCAAAATCAGGTTTAGGTTGCTGGCTGCTATACGTCTGCTTTTTTTTTTGCAAAGGCGTTGCACCAAACCGGCTCATACCGAGTTTGTGGTAGAGTCTGACTCTGAGCTTAGGTTGTGCTGTATTGCTGCTAACAAGCTATTCCCCATATTGTATTTGTACATCTGATTTCCCCTTCATCAAAATGTATGTGCATGAAACTTGGCTTCAGCAATGGAGTTTCTGCTTCTGTGTTCCTGGCAGCTCATTTGTTTCTCCCTACTGCAGATTGCTTCCCCCACAGATATACTGATACGGCTGCTTGTGGGGCTATGCTGTGAACCAGAGCAGAGAACTGAACCAGGTTAGATATAACACTTTATAAATAAGGAAGAGGTATTTTTATTCTGAGTTGTCTCAGGGAGCTGTTTTGCAATGCAGCCCCACAAACAGTTGATCATCACACCTAAAAGGGCAATAAACTTAGGCTAAGACAGAAATGAGCAGATTGGAGGTGGGGAGAAGGATAGAAAGTTCTCAAACCAGCTTTGATGGCAAGGGTAACCTCACCTGCCTAAATCCCAGGCTGAGCTGTTTGCATTTGTCTCTGTTGAATTTGATGGCATTTATTTTGGGTCATGTCTCCAATTCATCAAGATGATGTTCAGTTCTGATCCCATCCTCCAGAGCACTTTGAAATCTTCCCAGTGTTTGTGTCTCAGAAACCCCCTGGTCCAATTCCTGTCTGTTATCTCCCTTCTGAACTACTGAGAGAAGCTGTGAGTGAACTCTATGGAAAGCTGAGAACACACCAGAGGTCACAGCATTAAAAAGAGTTGTGCAATTCATATTTTTATTCTCTAAAACGTTTGGCATATTTACAAAGCTCACAAGGTGTTAAGTTTACAAATCATCTGCCAAAGCAGACGGGGAACACTTTATACTGAAATGTAAGGGCTTCCTGCTAAGAACATGGGTAGAGGTGCTACCCTGATGTGACAGAGATGCCCCCAGAAGATGTAGGACACAAGGGCTGAGGCGACTGTATCACTAGAGGTCTGGATGAACAGTGTCAGGAATGGCTCTTCCTACTTTGGGGAAGGATGCACACACAACTCCGCCAGCTCCTTCCCAGGCCTGTTTTTGTAGGAAATACATTTGCTCAAGAGTGGAGGAAGAAAATTTGATGGAGCACCAAAGGAAGGGAAAGAGAGAGTGTTATCATGGGGATGGACCGGTTGGAGACTATTGCCACGTAACAGTTCCCTACAGTGTTAAACTCCACCATTCATCGTGAGTGAGCTACATGGGGAAAAAATAGACATTTCCCTTGTAGCTCAATACAAATTCAATTGTGTTTTGTGTTTTATTTCACTAGTCATCTTTTCTGTTTCCAAATTTGGTAAATACTCCTCCAAACCTTCCCGTGACATTGGATACGTTTACTGTCTTAGAAGCCTATCAGACTGGTGACACTGCTACTGCTGAAACAGTAGCCTGGAGTACTGCAAAAGGCACAGGCACTTCAAAGACATCACCATGACGAAGGGGTCAGAGAGCTGCAGGGTAAGAAGGTGTATTTTGCCAATCTGTAGAAGGTCAGTACAAGGTCTGAGTTGATAATTGCCAGGTTTGGGGAGGGCATGAGCACAAATCAACTCTATTTCCAATGAGCAGGCATCAGGGACCCATCTCACCTGTCAGGACACTGCCTGAGGTGCCAGAATATGCTGTGCGAATTTTACTGTATTCTACCATAAAAGCTGTAAAAGAAAATATTGACTAGCATGCAGCACAAGACGGAGCCCTGTTTGAAAAAGCCTCCAAAGTGGGCTGTGAACCACCTAGGGCTATTGCCCAAGTAATGTTTTCAGGGCTGTTTATCCACCATGGTAGTTTCCTACAGACCATATTTCCCAAGCACACTTGCAAGACTGCCATGTGGGACTATGTCATAAACCTTCATAGAGTCAAGATATATCACATCTACCCCTTTCCCTATCCACTAGGCCAGTTATCCTGCCAAGGAGAGGACATTAGGTTGTTTCGACGTGAATTGTTTTTGTCAAGTCCATGTGGGCTCTTATCTTATTACCTTATTATCCTCCAGGTGCTTATAAACCACTGCTTATCCACTTGTTCCAGTATTTTTCCAGGTACTGAGATTAGACTGACCTGTCTGTATTTCCCCAGGTTCCTCAATTACTCCTTTTTAATGGCAGATGTTATACTTATTCCTTCCTAGTCTTCTAGGATGTCACTCTTCCTCGATGTGCTCTCACAGGTAAAGGTGAATGTGACTGCTGAGGATACCCCCTTCAGCACTCTGGAATGAAGTCCCATTTTCTTTCTTCCTCTCTTAAAATTAATCGCATTAATAATTGGTAAAAAACCCAAACATTTTATTTTTAAGTGAGGGATGCACTGAATTCTTAAGCTTTCTCCGTATCATCTATTATTTAGTCTGTGTGGAATTATCCAAGGATTTATTTCATTTTCCTCATTCTTAAATATGTCTTTTCTTGCTACTTTTTTGTCCCTTACTAATTATAATTCATTCTCTTCTGTTGCATACTGACCTTCTGCTAATACATTTTCACACTTAGTTTCCACTCGTGCTATGTTTCCTTTTTTGTTTCCAAGCCACTGAAAATTACCCAACGCAGTCACAAGTTTCTTCTATTACAATTACTTTTTTTTTCTCCTGCATTAATGCTGTTTCTCAGTCCTTTTTTGTAAGTCCCTGGTCTCTTTAATTCCTTTTTTTGCTTGCACTCTTTTCCCATGAAATCCTATTTGCCAAATTTCTTGAGTTTACTTCCTTGGAGTTTCCATTCCCAAGTATCTTTTAAAGGGTTAAGCATAATATTAATATATGCTATAATTCTCTGTGGTGAGATCCTAAATCATCCAGAAGGATCTAAAATGTCATATGTGAATGTTATTTGAAAACAACTTAGAATGACAAATGTTTGCGAGGAGTAACACACACTGTGATGGAAGTAAAGAGCTTTGCAAACAAAACTGCCCCTTACTCTGTGCATTGCAGGTGGGTCCTTCCTACGGCCCTGCTATCAGTCCAATAACTTCTTCTCCAACTGCAATAATCACCGTTCCCACTGGGTCCCTGTGAGAAGTCTCCTTCTTTTCACCAGCTCCAAGGTGCCGTATGTTCGGTCCTGTGGGCTGGGATGTGCCCTGTCTGCTTTCCTCGCCCTGTGCTCCCGCAGGCTCCTCTGGGCTCCCTGGGAAAGGGTACCGACTGTTCCTCCTCCCTGCCTGCACAGCCGGCACAAAGCAGGCAGCTGCTTTCTTGCTTGCTGCTCATCCATAGCTGTAAGCACAGCATCCAGTACCCAACGGGAATGAAAGAGTACACAGATCCTCTCAACCACCGCATGCTGCAGGTGTGTGCAAGGCAAACTGCAGAATTCTTCTGAGGAGATTACAAGCATGCTGGCAAGACTCAATTGCCCGTTGTTTTTCTTAGGCTGTTTTTATTAAAAACTATTAATGTATTTGTCATTTATAAACTGGGTGCAGTGTGACCTACGCAAAGAGCACTGGGCTGGAAATGACCAAATATTGCGTCTGTTTTCACTCCAGCTCTGGAATGCTTGGAGATCTTGGGAAACTGCCTTCCTTTTCCCTGTTCTTTCTTTGCCAAGTGCTTTGTGATCTGCACAGGAGCAGAACATGATTATACAAAGCCTGTCCCCTTCCTAAAAGTGATAGCCTTTCTGGCTACTGGGGAACTGTTTCTTTTCAGCTCTCTGTGGTAATGGCTTCAGCAAACCCTCCAATCTTTGGTCGTTGCAGATAGTACTGATGCATCAATAGACTTGTCCTACATCTGCTTGAACTGGCCTCCTGCTTGCCAAAGTGCTACCTGGGCTCCAGATCTTCATGGGCTCAATTATTTTGTGACATCAGCCAATTTCTGGTGATCACTTCCAGTCACCCAAGCAAGCAAAGCTATTCATTATCTAATACCTACTTAAAATGAAGACAACAAAATCCTGTCTCAAATGGCAGAGGCATCATGATAAATGTTTTTTAGTCCTGCCTTCTCGGAGGCTCTTCCTTCTGTATGTGCAGCTTGCTCAGGAGAGGGTAGAAGTAGGTGGATCATTCCAACATCAAGCTTCAGTATTTGCTCTGGGAGTTTTGAACTCCTACAGACAGTGGTGCCCTTTCAAGCCTGATCAATAGCACTTTTCACGGGGACAATATCTCTATTTCATCACAGACGCAACCTCACTTGGCAGTCTAAGAACATGCAGAAGATGCTGCCACTGGAGAACCCACAGGTTCTCCTGTGATGATCTATCTGATGACTAGATATGGAGAAGCATCAAATGTCAGAATGTAATTCAACTCCCCAGAATGAGGGTTCCTCTGCTCCTTCCCTACTTTGAGACCCAGCAGCCTAAATACACCTTCTCTCACACCCAATTTATGCTCAAATCTATGATGAAGAGGAGTGTGCTCTGAAGAGCAGCGCTGTAACTTTTTATTTCTGCTTGTTTTCCTGATATCCTGGACCTGATATCCTGGACCAATTTCCTGATAGCAGTAAAGGGATCAAAAGAAGGTACAAACTGCTTTGTTCAGCAAATTACAGCCTGTCACTCTGTCAGCAGCTTATAGTACCTCACAGATACACTTTGAAAATCAAATCTTCCTCTTGTTTTCATGGGAGTAAATTGTTGGCGTAAAAGCAGGAAGAAAACGCACTGAAAGCCTGTGAGGTTGAATGTGACATACTTCAGTGGGATCTACACTCCCTGGGGAAAGGAATCTGTGCAAAGCAAAGCAAGGGAAAATCCTGAAAGGACATCTGCCTAAAACAGGCAACGTCCCGTACAAAATACATTCACTCCATGAAAAAGTGGGTTTGGTCTCTGGCTGAAGCTCGTCTTAAATGGGATATGAATATCCCTAGACATCTTTATGATTATATAGGATTAAAAGCAAACCAAACCCCAAACCTGATATGACTCTGGGGTAAAGGACGGGTAGTTGTGTGGGAAGTGTATCCTACCTTTATTTGGATGAGCAGAAGGTGCAGCATCCATGCTTAATAAATGTGAGTAACAAAGGTAGAGCAGTTCCATAATCTGTGAATATTTCATAAAATTGTTCCTTGAAAAGTATTTGTAAGGGCAAGGTTTGTTTTGTGAATTTGTATGCCAGTATGCAAAGAACTGACATTTCAAGACTATCCATCTAGAAACCATGAGTGCAGATCATGATGAACAGATAGGCAGGAGCCGGGGAAGGAAAAAGGGAGAACGTGAAAAATACTAATTCCGAAAAGGACTTAGGAGTCTGATGGAAACGGACTGAATGTGAATGTCCAATGCAATACAAAGGCAACATCTACCCAGGACCTGGATTTTATTCTGAAGATATGTTTCTATATCAGTGAGTAATTGGAGAAATAGTTGCCGAAAGGTATACTTTATCTTCCGCACAGGCTGCCTGCATGGCTTACATACTGGAGCTATTTTTGTAAAGGCATCTTTCAATGACCTCTAGGCTCAAACTCTACAACTTTATGTCCATACCTAATAATTTTTCTTGGTTATGCACATCCAGACAGTAAATGATATTCTATTGTTACAAATCAGTTTTCCTCTCATTTTTATCTCTAGTATAAATAACTGTTAGGTCACTCCAGTAGCCCCTTAAAGTAGTAGAAGAGATCAAATATGTACAATATAGTTTAATATAACAAGTCCTCCTCAAAGGAAAAAAAAAAAAAAGTATGCAACTCTTGCTGGTGATGGATTTAGTTTCTGTGAAACGATATGATTTACAATTATTTTCACTCACTACCTGCAGCAGTCTCAGACTTTTACTTTGTGTTTGGATGGTTTTCCTGGAGACAAGGCATGACCACAGGATAGCAGTAGCAGAGCAGTAGCCACTGCAGATGCAGAAGAAGATAAAAAGAGAAGAAGAATAGTGATACCTCTCCAATATGTCCTTGTAGGCTCTAGTGATTTGCAGCACAGGGACCTTATGGGAGAGGATGGTGTCCTTGTATCTAATGGTTTTGAATAGCTTTTTCATCCATGTCTTTGCTTATTTTTTTGAAGATTCACATTGAATTTTAGCCTCTGAGGCATTCAGTGATGGAGAGTCCATAGCTTATCTTCTGATGGTTTTGAGTCTGCCACCAATATCCCAGCCTGATGCCCCTTGTTTCCCATACTAGAAGTGAAGAGCTTACCCTCTCCAGTCCACTCCCAAATCTGCATTATTTTCCCCTCACATATTTTTTTTCTAAATGAAACTATCTACTGTGCTCCTTATTCCAGACTTCTGATTATACATTTTACCTTCTCTGGACATTTTCCAACATTACGCTAGCCTTTCTGAGAGGATGACTCGGTATTCAGGATGCAGATACACCAGGGATTTGCACAGTGGCATGACTCTGTTTTCAGTTTTGCCCTCTTTTCCTTTCTTAATACATTCCAGCATCAATTTCCTTTCTTTCTGATTGAGTTGATATTTCCATAGGACCATCTATTATAAAACCCTAAATCTCTTTTGAACCACTGACTTCAAGAACTCTTTCCTGAGCAGTAATAGCTAGCTCAAAACCTATCATTATGGATGTAAATGTAGGGCTCTTTTCCTTATGTTGCATAATTCTATGTTTACCTATGACAAATTTCAACTGTCATTTTCTCATCTTGTCAGTGTTGGCAGATTTATCTGTGATGATTTGCAGTCAGCCCTCTTTTCAATCCTGAATCACTTAAAGTCGTCAGCACTATCATCTCACCATTCATGTTCCTTTCAGATCATTTACAAGTATCCTGGGCACACTGGTGATCTCCCTCCACTGATACGTTATTTCCCCATCTTTTAAGCAGCTATCTATTTATGTCAGGACCAGCCGTTTTACCCCAAGGTGGCTGCATTTCTTCAGCTATCTCTGGTGAGGATCCCTCCTGGAAGGGCTGTGGAAATCCAGGGAGAGCGTTAGTTGGTCTTTGTCACTCCCACACTTGTATTTTTCCAAAAAAATCCTAATAAATTGGCAAGACACACTTTTTTTCTTTGCTTTTTCTCTCACATATCATAATTACCTGTACGTCCGTTCATCCCATTCTTTAGAGTAGTTTCAGCCAGACCCACTGGTGTGTGCTTGTCTGACCTTCCAAGGAGCATTTTTTAAAAGTTGGATGATGTTTACTGCTTCCCAGTTCTCTGGCACTGAGGCAGTTTTAAAGGGGGAGATTATACATTACTGTTGATTGTTCAGCTCTTTCGGCCTTGATTTCCTCTGGAAGTCTTGGGTTGAAAAAGGATTTAATCCTAGGCTTTAGATGTCAGGAAGTCAGCTCTGAGCTCTGATCTAAAAATCTGAGCCTGAGCTAGTCTTGCCAGATGCCCCATAAAACCAGCGGAGTCATGACATCCATGTATGTCATAATCTGTTTTTCTCTGTTGATTATATAGGGAACCTGCAGTGACCAGTGTAGACTTGGACAACTGACCTTTACAAGTCTAAGTTACAGCAGGTGAATCCGACCCAGGAAATTCCTGTTTTCTCCAGGAAGCCAGTCACTTCTGTGACAATCAGCAAGTCTTACGCTAAACTCTCTGTTTCATACCGTGTCATCTGGAGACCGCTCATATCACAGGGTGCTGCAGCATCACTTGGCTTCCCTATAGAAAGACAGAATATTGCTCTTTCACTTTCCTATATCTGACATCATTCTTTGGCACCCTATTCTACAGGACTATTTCATTCCTGGTTCAGATTTGTTTAAATTATAATCTTATATGAAGTATTGAATCTTTCTACGTTTAACTTGTGCTTCTATTGTCTGTCGTTAAGATAACAAGTATACAACATGTAGCAAATATTAGTTTTACATATGAGGCTTAGGGGTTTAGCATTTGTAACGCGGTGTTTTTGTCAGGTATAAGCCAGCCTACAGCAACCTTAATTGAAACTGTTTCTTTTAGTGTGCCTATGTGCCCAGCATTAGGGTTTGGAGCTGGTTGTGGGTGGGTTATTTTTCTTTTTTTCTTTAAAAAAGGACTATCCTAGCTGTGTACGTTCTTTGTCTTTTAGACAGGTGTAGGGTTTGGGTTGTTGGGGTTTTTTTTTCCATTTATTATTTCTACACTTTCATTTACTTCTGTTTTCTCTTTATTTCTGGGGAATCTTGTCCTCCTATATCAAGATCTAGTGCTTGCATTGTTTTCCAACAAGGGAAGGGAAAAAAACCCCAAATATTATCTTCTTCAGGTAGCTCACAGACACCTGTGTTAGGAATGATGTATGATCTGAATGTTTTGAGCCTGTGTTTAATAGACAAGTTGTTCTCTTAAACCTATGGCTGTAAATTGGATATCACATTAATGTGCACACCTGGGTCTAGCCATGCTGAAGGTGACGTGAGAGTCACTATATGCAGCTGCCTTTCAGTACTTTCAAGAAATATATTTTTTTTTACCATACAGAATATCTATACTTAGTTCTTTTTCATCTGTTCACCATCTGATAACCAGCTTTCTTTTTCAGTTAAGTGTACACTTCTAAACAAAACTTGTGCTTTTGATCTTGCAAAATGAAAAGTAGCTCATCTTCACTTTTGTAGCTCACTTGACTGATAAAAAACAAAATTCTATGAGTCTCTCCCAGTTGTCTCTTCAGTTCTGGAATGCTCCAGCCCTTGATCTACTGAGCTGCTCCCCCTCTCCTCACTGCACCATTTCTTCCACTTATCTCCTTCAGGATGCAGTCACCTATTTCAGCACTACATCTGCTTGGTGCTGTGTAGTGTTCCTGGGCAGTGATTAATGAGCACTCTGAGTTTGAGCTTATAATTAGGGTGAACAACTGGTAACCTGATGAATATTACTGGAAAGATGTAGAGAGGGGAGGAGCTGCTCATCTCATGAGCTGAGTTGCTACATCAGCTTATTCAAAGTGGACATTTCCAAGACTCTGAAAAGACTGCCTATTTTTATAGCTTCCCTCCCACACTGCTCAGGTCTTCACATCTGCCTGCAAGCTACACTGGGGGCAAGGGGCAACGGGAGGAGGTGTCAGATTGTGGCTAAAATCCAGCTGAGTCCATGAGAAGCTTGCCCAGTTTACAGAAGAGGTTTTATGATATGGCTGTTGCTGTGGAAGCCACAAACCAAAGACCATGGAGGTCTGCTCTGGTCTCATTCCTCAGGTCCCTATGGAGGGAGTAACGTGGCAAATTAACATGAATGTCTTATTTGTTCTCAGTGCCTCATACATGTGGGTGTCTGACCCTACACAGTAGTGTCAATTTTAACACTGATAGAGAGCTCTTTTTGATTATGATGAATAGTAAAACCTGCCCTGGCCTTTCTGGATAGCTGTTGGTGCTCTGACACATGAATAGTTAAAACAACAGTGGTATTTATAAGCTTGATTGAGCATAAAGTTACAGGAAGGTAATCTGTTAAATTAAAATTGTTCTGTGTGTCTGTAAGGGTAGTTTAACAAGCCACTCGAGGGTTCCTCCCTGTCAGGAACACAGGTCTGGCATGGTCCTCGTAGCCACCTACCTCCTGGCCACCAGTGAGCACATGGGAGTTAACAGAAAGGAACCATGGACAGGACATCCTTGAGTGCCAAATAAGGTTGTCACTGTGACAAAATGCAATAGCTGACAGTTGAATACAGGACAATACAATTACGTGCCCCAATTTTAATTAATTAATATGGAGCCAGGATATCCGCTAGGTGAAGTGCTGCATGGTTTTCAAGTGGAGGATCCAACTTTCATAATTATTTTTCTGCCATGATTATATGGGATATGCTTGAATGATGCAAAAGAGAAACTTTCCTGCTTCAGGCTTTAGCTGTTTTTTACCTGGAAAGGGGCTATGGAGGATCTTCTCCTCTAGAAAGAACTTTCCACAAGGAGTCCTGCATTTCACCCTGAGCCTGATGGACTCAGTTCTGCTTTCCTTTGAGGTGCTCTGAAGAGTGTGTTAGTGAGGAAAGAACAGACTGGTACTCATTGCCCCCAAAGACAATGTTTGAGCTAATTGATGTTTAAGGAAATTATTTCCGTTTTAGCCATGGAATTAATTTTTGGTTAAGACTACTGAATAAATGGACACAGAAGAGCCTGCGTGGTATTAAGAAGTTTCTAAATGAAGGAACCAATTCGTTTCACTATTGAGAACAAAGCCATCTTCCCCAGAATAGCAAATGAGGTAAGATTGGCACTTTGAGATAAGGCCTTGATTATTGTCTGTGGAATCTATTACATTCTATTATTTCTCCCAGATAAAACTTTAAATCACCCTTCTTAAATGCAGTCATTTGGTAGTTATTCCTTCCACAGAAGATTTTTTTGTGATTTTTCTAACATTTCCTTTCTTATTTATTTTTATATTTTGTTTTAATTAATACAGTACAGAATGTTCAAAAAGTTAAATTTTTTAGCTAAGCATTGGGATCTAACAAACTGTTGGAAGAACTTAAAATAATGAGCAAATTATTAAATAGCCCTATGCCAATTCATAATTCATCATTATTGATATTTATAGCAATGGCTGCTGGTGAGGAAGGAGGTGGAAGAGGATGGTATTGGTCAGCCAGGTGGGAAAGCAAAGCAATGTCCCTGCAGGACTAGGGAGGTGGGAGGAGTGCGTGGATCAGGCAGGAGAGCTGGCATGTGCTTTGGGATGACTGCAGCTGCTCTGCTCCTGGAAGATTTAGAGGAAGGTCTACCTCGCTGCGAGAAAGAAAAATGAAGGGTAGATACAGTTATAGCTGCAGGACAGAAATTATGTCAGAGGGAGAGGGAATCAGGATCAGAGTTTATGGGAAGGAACTGGAGTGAGGAGAAAATCCAGGGAAACCAGTAAAGCTGGGGAAAGGAAAAAGGGGTGAAGAGAAGATGCCCTAGGAAGACTTGGCAATTATAACTTAGACTACTTCAATAGGGAGCATCAGGAAACAGAAAGGCCAGTGGTAAGCTCTACTGGAAGTGCACTAGGGGGAGAAAACCGACACTTGTGGGGTGGAGAACTGAAGACCGTAAGGTTGACCTTGCAACAAACCTCATGTGAATGCACCTGTCCAGCTGAATGCCTCCCAGATGGACTTTTCTAGCTTACTATATTAATGCCAATGTCTCAATATTTGTGTCCATCCCGCTCATGGAACAGAGGCATGGGATCCTTGGTGCCCTTTCTGTCCATCAGATCCTTCCTTGTTCACGTATGCTTCAGGAGGACAGATTGCATATGGTGTTGCTTCTTATGTGCTGCCAGCCAGGAGTTCCAAGGGACTCAATTAAATGATGATTTATATAAAAGTGCATAAAGGTCTCTTCAGACTACAGACAGCTCCTTAGCAAGTTTGTTTTCAATTAGCAGCTGTTTAATAAAGTTTTTCTCATTGACATATGCCCTTTTTGCTTAACCCACTCCTCCATGAAATTGTACGACCTACTTCAACCCATTTAGCCCTTGATCTAATAAAAGCGCTCTTAGCACTTTCTGCAAATAATTAATCCAATTTGGGTTAGAGGGATTATAGGTGGTCTTAGTCCTCACTTGATAACACTTCATTCTTACCTGGCACTTTCAATTTTACCCAGTATTATGAGATACAGGAGGCAAATCAGGAATGTCTCATTGTAAATGCTCATATATCATGATTTAGTATGAGAATTGCTGCTCTTGTTGCAGAATCAGGGACAGTGAGAAATTCTGCTTCTTGCATGAATGGGATGACATTTATTACAAAAAATTGTGCACACCAAAGGAGCAAATGGTTGAATTTTATGTTCAGAGGCTGCAGCATAAAAAAAAAAAAAAAGAAAAAAGAAAAAAGAAAAGAGATGTGAACTTTAAGGAAAGCTTTATGGGTCACATTATCAAAAGTTACATTTCAGAACAGCTGAATAGATGTTTCAAAGCTCTGATCCCAAATATGCACTTTAACTCTGAACTGCTGCTTCTCTTAAATCATAACCCGTTTAATAACATTTGTGTAACTTCCTTCTACCTCCCGGGGCCTCGGTAACTTGCGCAAACATCCATACTGCTGATGAACTCTGCAAGAGTAGTTTTTGCTATTCGTGCTTCCCTTTCACTCCACCTACCTCAGCAGGTAACTGGTCCCCATTACTTCCCACCCAGTGATTCATGTCAGCAAGCACTGGTGTCCCTGGCCTACGTTGCAGCAGCAGCTGTGGTGCAGCGGGCAATGCGAGGAACAGAGAGTCCATGGGGATTTTGGCAAATGGGAGCAGCGCAGATGAGAGGGAACACCAGCTGGACTCACTCTGATAGCTGAGCTCCCCGGGGATATTCCCCGAGTCACTTGCCAATGTCTGCATAAATGGCTGAGAAAGACCAAAGAGGTGAGTGAGCAAGGTTCTCCACTGCCCTTCCCTTCTTTCTCCTTAGCTGGACTCAGAAGAGCATCCTCACGTATTTGCCAGGGAATTTCATGTGACGGTAACTTTGGACCTACAAGAGGCCTCACAGCCCACAAAAACTAAATTACAAATCAACTTGCAGCACTCCGAAGCAAACCAAAGTCCAGGAATGGTTCATTCAGATCCTTGAGAAAGACCTACAGTGGTCTAAGTGATCTAGGAACCAGATCATACCACAGAAGGTGTAACTTATAAAAAACTTTATTCTGGCAAATACACTGGAGTGAGGTGGGTAAAACACAGACCTGCCTGCATTCCTCCACACATGGGGAGTACTGTTTTAGCAATATGCTCCTGCACTACCAAGCTGAGTGTGTCAGAAAATTATCCAAGGAAATAAAACCATAAAACCACTGGAAATTGGATTGACATACTGGAGTTAAACTTGGTAAATTTATTTTATTTTTCATTTCTGGAGAATTGAAGCTCTGCTCTAAATCAATTAGAACAAGCCCCAGGCAAATCTGAAGGTTGATTAATGAAGGACCAGCTTCATCTGCTTGCATCACTGTTGTTGATTGGAAATGGCTGGAAAGTTTGTTTCCAAAGCAGGAATAGGGCAAACGTACCACTGTGTCTTCATCGTTACCTTTTCCTGACAAATAAAAGTGAGTCACCCTGAATGTCATTTCTATTCCAGTGGTGAAGCTGTGAAGGTTTGCACTGCATAAGCTCACACACAAACAAGCGAAGCTTTGGCCTACACCAAAAATCCACCTATTGCTCCACAAGCTTTGAAAAAACTACACACTTGTGTGGCTCTTTTTTCATTCACACTTAGCATAGGTGCTGTGCAGATCGGACGTCTTGCATTGCTGGTGACACAGGCATTAAAAAGCATGGAAAACTTGTACGTTCTTGTCCAAACAGTTCTGTTTCCTCTTCTAAAAGTGTTGCTATTGATTGCTTTACCTCCTTCATTTGTTCAGTGTAATCCATATTGGTAAGCCAGTTTCAAAACTCTCTATTGCCGAATGCTAATAGGGGCACTGCAGTGTGATCTGAGTGTGGTCGCCCAGGGTATAAATTAACCAGATGGCAGGACCTTCTGCATTTCCAGGATGGTGGAAATGAGGCCTGTCAGATGGCAAATGGGTCACTGAAGGGAGCCCCATTCCATGCTCACTGCTGCCTTGGCCTGGCAGAACAAAACTTTGAAAAGATAGTGAAGTTATCATTGTGGAGGAGTCACCAAAGACCCATTACCTTACTTGTCCCTTCACAACCCGGCACATTTTATTCCTACATTTAGTCTGAGCTCTACATGGCCATAAATCATGCAATACATTTGGAGTACCATATTCCTGTAGTCCATCATGAATTAATGTGTACTGGCATCACTACCACATTCAAAACTTTATTAAACTCTGTACATCAGCAGAATCTGTGATGTCAGGATAGCCAACACCAGACGTATCTTAGCAAAATGTCCTTATTGCAGAGTCAAATCACATCCAGTCCTAGAAATTAAAACATTCCAAGGCTTTATTGTCTAACTACCCAATTAACCAAAGCCTAATGCCTTCCAATGTGTCGGTGGCAAATAAGCACAGGCATCATTCTGCTACACCAAGTTGCAAGGCCCCCCCAGCAGAGAACTTTTCATGAAACCTTTCCTGTCTACTTTTTGCAATTTCCAGAGAGCTTTATTCCTATCAACAGGCTTTAACTTGACCAAAAAGGAGTGTACTTGTCCATGGATTCTGCAGGGTGTCTGCTAGATACCAGAATAACACCTTTGCAAATGACTAGGTTTGGCTGAAAGTCAGAAGGGTTGTAGAGATGCTCAAAGGAAAGCTGTAATTTTATTTTTTTAGGCATGAGAAAACAAAGTATTCAGCGTAAGAAAAGGATGAACAACATTTTTATGTAAGACAAAACAGGTAAGTTGCAAGGAATTTAAAAAAAGGTTTTAGAAAAAGAGTTAACCACCTTAACGCATACCTATCCCTAGAATCCCAGCCAAAAAAACCTTCTTATTTTGCTATAGTTCTAGTAGAATATTCTTTTTCCACATTTTTCCAGTGGGAAAGGGCTTTGCAACGAATAGCAAAAGCAGAAGTATGTTTCATGTGCACCCTCAGCAAGTTTGCAGATGACACCAAGCTGGGTGGGAGTGTCAATCTGCTCGAGGGAAGGAAGGCCCTGCAGAGGGATCTGGATAGGCTGGATCGATGGGCCGAGGCCAACTGCATGAGGTTCAACAAGGCCAAGTGCCGGGTCCTGCACTTTGGTCACAACAACCCCATGCAACGCTACAGGCTTGGGGAAGAGTGGCTGGAAAGCTGCCCGGCAGAAAAGGACCTGGGGGTGCTGGTCGACAGCCGGCTGAACATGAGCCGGCAGTGTGCCCAGGTGGCCAAGAAGGCCAACAGCATCCTGGCTTGCATCAGGAATAGTGTGACCAGCAGGAGTAGGGAAGTGATCGTGCCCCTGTACTCGGCACTGGTGAGGCCGCACCTNGAGAGGAAATGGCTTCAAGTTGCGTCAGGGGAGGTTTAGATTGGATATTAGGAAGAATTTCTTTACTGAAAGAGTGGTTAGGCATTGGAACAGGCTGCCCAGAGAGGTGGTGGAGTCGTCTACCCTGGAGGCGTTCAAAAAAGGTGTAGACGTGGCACTCCAGGGGCTAGTTTAGGAGTCACGGTGGTGTTAGTTGATGGTTGGACTTGATGATCTTAGAGGTCTTTTCCAACCTAATGATTCTATGATTCTATGATTTTCCTCCATTTGCTTTTCCTTTCTTCTACCTTTAAGACCTTATTTTCTGTGGGGGTGGGGGAAGGGGAGCAGACTAAAGACCTCTCAGTTTTCAAGCAGCTGAACCAATATTTTAAATAATATGTACAGAAAACAAATTTCTGATGAAAACCATTGTCAGTAAATTCAGCCCAGCAAAACTGAGCAAATTTGGGCTGTTTTCATAGTCATCTTTGTGCTTTTTGCTTTTCTTTTTTCAGCTTGTGGCCTTTTGCCAGAACCTGGCTGATAGGAACAAGGGCTGGGAGCAATTTTTAGGGGCCTGCAGTGTAAGCCCTGACCCCAAGACCTGGCCGGAGGTAACAAAACAGTCTGACACTCACGTAGGCGGTGTTGGGACTCGGCAGTGGTTATCAGCTGGAGCTACAGGCAGTGCTTCACGGAGGGGAGCAGATGACAGGAGCATAAGCAAGGCTTTCGTACAAGAGCCAAACACCCCTCCCTGCTAGGATGTGCTGCTTTGGAAGCGGGGATCAAGCAGGACCTGGGAAGGAGGAGATGCCTCTTTTGCACTGGCACCAGACCTGCTGAGGACACGATGGGGCAGGGGGGCGCAGGGAGTGCCTGAGCTCCCTACGTGAGCAGCAGTGACCCAGGGACAGCTGGGGACAGGGGAGCGGACTGCACACACAGTGACCAGCCTCCGAGGTGGCAGAAGCAGCAGCTCTTCCTAGGGTCCTACCAACCTGCCTGGAGCTGGTGTGGACGGCGGCAAAAATGTGCTGGAGGCAAGTCTGAAAGGACACAGTGGCAGGAGACAAATCCATTTACAGCCTCTTTTTACTCTTATTCTGCCTCACTTTGTGTCTACTTTAAGAAGATGCCTTTTCCAGTTTCTAGTCCAATGAAATCTGCCTTTATTTCTGAACTCCCTCACTCCTTTTTTAGGGAGGTGTCTCTGACAGGAAAAGGTGAAGCAGGAACTTCCCCCATACAGGAAAAAAAAGCAACCTGGATATGTTTCAGGACTTTTCTTTACCTTCTGCACCCCAGCAAAGCCTTCTCGCCAGAGGGATCTCTCCCCATCGAGCCTTCTGGAGTGGCTGCTCCACCCCACTCCCATCTGACACACCAGTGGAAATGTGGGGCAGAAAAGTGCTTTTGATGGACCATATCTGAAGCTTTCTGACCAGTAGATCATATTTTCTGCCTCCCAAAAGAGGATCAGCTTCTGAATTTTTTGCAGGAGACATAAGTAGATCTGCTAGGAATGAGATAACCCAGACGGCCCATTTTTTATCCTGGTGTGACTGCTCCCATGCAAGGTATGTCTGTATCTCTCAGAGCCTGCCAATTCCTGTCTGCAGGGCACTTCGCTTTACATCAGTCACCACATCAGAATATCCCATCCTTATTCCCTACCCTGTCAATCATCAGCTACTGCCCCTGGAGGTCTAAGCTGAGAGGTTGGGTATTTCTGGTGAAAACTGTGTCAGACATCAGCCCAGAACTGAATCTGGCAATGCCTAATGGGTTGCGTCTTCTCTGCCCTAGTTTCCTGCCACTTTCAAAAGAAGGAAGAGTTGATGAGGAAGTGCAGGGTTGTTTCTGGCTGACTCAGAAGAAGAATTTTCTTTCCTGTGTCTTTCATTTACTGAAAGACAGAAGATGGAATGAAAAGAGCCCATTAGTCTGTCTTGCGCCTAGCCCCAGGATGGTCCCTGTGGACCCCACCAACCTTTACACTTCGATGCCTGCACCCATGCACTTGCCTGCAGCCTGGCACCCTCCAGCTCCATGGCGTGCTGGCATGGCCATCCCCTTACTCCTGCACAAACATGGGACTGGTTCTTCCACCCACACTCAAATCCCTCTGACTCAACCACGCCACACCACACTCACACCTCTATGTCTGCTCTTAGGTGTATCTGAACTGGTGCTGCACTGGTTTGTCCCCATCTAACTACACCTGAGCAATCCATGCTGCTCCATGCACGATGGCTCCTGTAGATATACGCCCACACCATATGTGCCTGTGCACCTCCCCACACTGACCACTGACATTTGCACAATGCAGGACTCCACTTTCCAGTGTGACACTATGTTTATCAAGGCAAGAAACCAGAAGATAAAGACTTTCCAGCAACAACCTGGGATTCTTCTGAGGTTACTTCTGGAGCAATTTTTTCCTCCCTCCCTCCTTGCAACATCCAGTCAATATTTGAGTTGTTAATAAAAAGCTGTTTTCTTTTCAGCTTCCCTGACTCTGCTCCACTCAAGAACAACATGTGCCTTGTGTTTCCTTAGCTTTGCTTATCAGATCTCCAGCCAAAATGAATGGCCAAATCTCTTACAAACAGAGAAATTAAATGAAAACAACACCAGTGCCAAGTTCTTTGCAAACAGAGAAGTGAAATGAAAAATGCCACTCTCTGTAGGTTCACCCAGCACATTGAATTATTATCTGTCATGGCCTGTTCTTACATTTGTCCTTTCCCTGTGGTTGATAAATAAGACTTCCCACAAGTTCTGAAGCTGTATCAGGAGTTGCATAGCAGATAATGTTAATAAATCTTAGGGGCTATCTCTCTGACTTGCCTGGCAGCCTAATAGCTCAAAAGTCTTGCGGTTTCTAATGTCTTGCTTTTTCTGGACATATAACTTTGAAATCTTTCTTTCTTTGACCACAGGCCCCACGGCCAGCTTGATATGGATGTGACTGCAAGTCCTGATTTTCAAGGCAAGACCTTTGGACTGATGCACCACAATTTTTTTCCCAGAGTTTGTGCCTTCATCTGAATGATAGGTGCCATTCCAGTGTACGTGCTACTTGCAAGCACTGTGCTTCATGGCCTGTGCAGCCCCAGGGTTTGGTACAGATGGGTGCAGCGGGCACAGGGCAATCCTCTTTGTCAGCAGTTTGACTCACTGTTGCCAAGAAATAAAGATCCTGTCTCTTATGAAGGCCAGGCCTCGGAGGCACCACCTCTGGCTTGCTCCACTCTGCCCTTTGCCTGCTTTGCAAACAGTAGAAAGAAATGGTCTCCTCCAGCCAGGGGCAAAGGCTGAGTCACATGAATTCAGGATTCGGGACATGGTTTAGGAGGCGTGCTGGTGTTGGGTTGATGGTTGGACTTGATGATCTTAGAGGTCTTTTCTAACCTTAAAGATTCTATGATTCTAATTACCTTGCAGAGATGTCCGTCTCTCCCTGTTGAAGGGGCCTGAGGGTGATGAAATCAGACTTGGACATCTAATTTATAGACAATTAAGGTGAAATGAAGTCCGGACATAGGACAAAAAAAGAAAAACAAAAAAGAGGAAAATACAATCCTAGATCAGGCTTAACAAGATTCCTTCTAGGCCACTTTGAATTTTTTGCTTGGAAGCAGACCCCTGTGAAACAGGGCTTAGGTCCCCAGGCACTGGAGATGAAGAGCATCTTTCTTTGTTCAGTAGTTTCTAGTCGATCAGCTCCTCAGTTCACCTGACATTTTCTCACTGCAGTTTGGCTGCTGTTCACTGTGCAATTTCCACAGGAGTAATGAGGACTCTAGCTGAAGTCTCGCCAGTTCCTCCTCCACCAGTGCTCATAGAGCAATGTTTCAGCTGTCTCATAGGCTGCATCAGGGTCTATTTCTAACTTCTGCTTGTCTGTTGGGCACCCATCTGCAGAATATTGCCTTAGATTTGGTTTGCATGCTGCCAGGTCCCTTCTCCATTATGTTTCTATGTCCCAGTGTTGCCCTGTAAGCAATGGCCACCAATGCCTTTCAGCTCAAGGTTGGGTTTTCCCTTGTTCAAAGACCTCTTGGGCAACAGCACATTATGTTTTGTGGCTTCTTCGTGGAAAAACTACTTTATGCACAGATTTAGTTTTTAGAAACGTGCTTGAAATAATTCATATTTCTCCCATCTGCCGGTGTTGTGGGAACTATATCCCAGCTGGGATATAGCCCAGTGGGTAAGGGACTAGTCATCAGTCTAATAGCAAAGCTGAGAAATGCATGATTGGCAGATACCTTCTGAAGACTATCTCTGGATCTGCTGAACTCACTTGGAAAATCACTTCCAACAGAAACCCAGATGCCTATACTGCTGCCGGTGTAGCCGTGTCATCTGGAAACTAAGTGGCATCAAATAGGATGGGCATTTTTCTTCCTTTTGTAATGCTTTTTGCAATATCTACTGTGGCCTCAGATGTCTGCAGAGAGAATTTGTCTGTGACTGTCTCCTGTGCTGTGACAGTCTGTGCCTTTGTCCTGCACTGGAGGACACTGGAGGACACCCAGGCAAACCACTCCTGTCTTGCCATAGTCTGATTTGTTTCCTAGGGCAGTTCAGCTGTCTGTGCAATCAGGCATATTTACCTGGAGTTAGATTTGTTTCTCCAAGCCACTTTCACCTTAAAGGTGAAATTACATGCCTGACAATTATCTTGTCTTTAAATAGGGAGAATTTTCCACTTCCAATGTTACATGTGGGTGCCAGAGTTTTGCACTCCAATGTAACTATTTATTCCCCTATTTCTGCTTTTTTGTTTTGAATCGAAAATGGTATCCATCTCCTGTCTCCTCCTGGCTGGAGCTACATTGTTCATCAGACATATTTATTAGCTTGTCTAGTGGCTTTGCTATTATTCCTCACTGAGTTTTCTCACTTCCTCTAGTTTTTGTTCCTTGACAAAATAACAAAAGCCTTACTTCTGCTGTCTCATTTTTATCCCTTCTCAGCTTCTCCTTATCACACTCTTTTCTTGTTTCTATTATCAACACGCTTCAGCAAGGTCTTCTGTCTGCAAATCCAGCATTTGTGCTCAGTCTGTCTGTACAGCATGTCTGGGGTCTTTCTAGGTGCGGCTTCATTTTCCTCTCATTTCTTAAAGTTGGTCTCACTAGACTCTGGTGCTGACATTTCATGTGCTGCTGCTTGCTAAGTATATGAACTGACTCCATATTTCAAATACTGAATCTGTGCATTAAGTACTTCTGAAAACAGTCCAGTTCAATTAGCAGCCCAGCTCTGGGTAAAACTCTGTCCTTAGAGGGATCTCCATTAATCACTCTTTTCCTTCATCTACATTTTTTTTAAGCTTGTTGCAGTGGGGATTACTGTCAGCAGGGAAGAAAATTGTGGGAGTGTACCTAATCTCCAGATTGTATGTAACCCTCCACTGAATGCCGGGAGCAGCCCCAAGGAACAGGACAGGCTAGGCAATCAGGCTGTCTTTCCCCATGTGTCAGGCAGCCTGTGCAGCTGCGGTCTTGGTGTCATTCCTTGACTCCACGCTGCAAACTGAACGTCTTCGGCTGGGCTGAAGATGGCACCAGTTGCCATCCTGTGTCTGGTTCAATATAGCAAGACACACGTGCTCATGCATGCACACATCCACATTTATAACCAAAATGTTCATGTTTCATACTCTTTTGGTGGTATTTTCCCTCATTCTAAAGTAAGGGAGACAATAACATCTTGCTTTTTTTGTATGGAAAACTTTACACAGTTTTGCTCCTAAAATAGTATGTTCTGTATTCCCACATGAATCAAGTATACCTGATGGAGAAATCTGGAAGAGCTGGAGATCCCTGTTCTTTAATTAAATAGTCATATCAATGGGCACACAGGAATACATTGAGTACTGGCAGGTAAGCAAGCTCCTCTCGGACGAGGTGGGTGATGTTCGTGCTCTCCTGGTTCATGACAGCTGATTCTGAAACCACCATAGCACGAACGCTGACACATCCAGCCATGCACAGAGGCATGTCTAACATGGGAAACAACCTGTCCTTGGTCCTGTTGGTCAAGGACTGAGGGGCCTGTGACAAATGGAACTTCCCAGTGGGCTCTGTGTGGAGGATCGAAAGCCTGATGGCTTTGCGATGTCTGCATGGGCTCATGTGAGGGAATGGTTTTGCCCCAGTTTGCACACTAAAGTTAGATAGCTCTGTCCACAAAACTTATTTGGTTTCCTCTAAACAAAAGCAGAAGGTGATTTATCCCATTCTCAGCCAGCTCACACAAACTCCTGCCTAAAGGAGTCTGTTTTCTTCCATGGACTTTAAATTGAGCCTCAGGCAACTGGTTCAGACACGCTGTCTCGCTCTTAAGTCCATGAATGTAGTGGGCATGAGTCCACCCAGGATCTTCTGTGTGTCCTTCACACCCTGTCACAACCTCAGGGTGCTCCTTGTCCCAGAGATTGCAGTCAGCTACCAGTCTTGTCTCTGCATCTCTTTCTGCCAGTGATCATGGGGATAGATGCTCCCCTCTGATCTGCCTTCCATGCACATACTTCTTACACATCACAGATGTGGTGGGCTGACCCAGGCTGGACGCCAGGTGCCCACCAAAGCTGCTCTATCACTTCCCCATCTCAGCTGGACAGGGGAGAGAAAATATAATGAAAGGCTCATGGGTCAAGATAAGGACAGGGAGAGATCACTCAGCAGTTACTGTCACAGGCAAAACAGGCTCAACTTGGGGAAATTAGCTCAATTTATTACCAATCAAATCAGAGTAGGGTAATGAGAAATAAAACCAAGTCTTAAAACACCTTCCTCCCACCCCTCCCTTCTTCCCGGGCTCAACTTCACTCCCAATTTTCTCTACCTCCTCCCCTCCAGCGGCACAGGGGGACGGGGAATGGGGATTGCGGTCAGTTCATCACACGTTGTCTCTGCCGCTCTTTCCTCCTCAGGGGAGGACTCCTCACACTCTTCCCCTGCTCCAGCGCGGGGTCCCTCCCACAGGAGACAGTCCTCCACGAACTTCTCCAACGTGCGTCCTTCCCACAGGCTGCAGTTCTTCACAAACTGCTCCAGTGTGGGTCCCTTCCATGGGGTGCAGTCCTTCAGGAACAGACTGCTCCAGCGTGGGTCCCCCGCGGGGTCACAAGTCCTGCCAGCAAACCTGCTCCGGCGTGGGCTCCTCTCTCCGCAGGTCCGCAAGGTCCTGCCAGGAGCCTGCTCCAGCGCGGGCTTCCCACGGGGTCACAGCCTCCTTCGGGCATCCACCTGCTCCGGCGTGGGGTCCTCCACGGGCTGCAGGTGGATATCTGCTCCACCATGGACCTCCATGGGCTGCAGGGGGACAGCCTGCCTCACCATGGTCTTCATCACGGGCTACAGGGGAATCTCTGCTCTGGCGCCTGGAGCACCTCCTCCCCCTCCTCCTTCCCTGACCTTGGTGTCTGTGGAGTTGTTCCTCTCACATCTTCTCATCCTCTCTCCAGCTGCAATTGCACAGTTATTTTGTTCCCCCTTCTTAAATACGTTATCCCAGAGGCACTGCCCCCGTCGCTGATGGGCTCGGCCTTGGCCAGCGGTGGGTCCGTCTTGGAGCCGGCTGGCGTTGGCTCTGTCGGACATGGGGGAGGCTTGTAGCAGCTTCTCACAGAAGCCACCCCTGTAGCCCCCCCCGCTACCAAAGTCTTGCCATGCAAACCCAATACAACAGTGCAGTGGCATTTTGTAATAATCAAAACCATGCATGTCATAGATCCATATTACAGCTTCCTAGTGATTTATTCAAGCAGCATGAAGCTTTTATTACTCACGTGCTTTGTAACAGGGAGTCCTTTCCATTATTATGATTATTCAGTTTAGAGCACATGAAAACATGTTAAGGACTCAATAGACATTGAAAAAACCAGCCTTTTCCCAAACACTTCCATTTTAAATAAGGATGCATGGCAGCAGACTGGTGCCAGAACAACAAAGACGACATAGAAGAGCAAAGCAACAAGACTGTAAGGCTGCTCACAGTGTGTGCACTTTTAATTAAGTCTCCCCTCGTGGCCACTTTATGATAGTCTCAGAGCCCCAGGAGCACCGGAGGAATTTTCAGTTCTCCTTAGCTTGGAGATGGGGCAAAGAGAGGCACCTCCACCAGCATCATCGTCTCTGAGAGGGGAGCTACCCTTGTGAGCTGGGTGGGTGATTGAATGGGAGCCCAGAGGTAGTTGTTTGTCTTGGGTTGGTGAATCAAATGAGATGGCAATAGGCCATGAAAGGATACTGCCCTTCCATAGGTTTTCTCATGAAGTCTTTGATACTCAAGCTCAGGGATTTACAGGATTCTTGTTTTCTAATACTAATGTTAGAATTGTTCTCATATCAAATAAATCATTGTTAAATACAGCCACAATCCAGGTTGCCATGAAATATTAACTTTTGTGTATTCTGAATTTCTGACTTTTAATTTAATTAACCTTTTGGTTTTACCTTTCACTTATATGTGGTATCACATGCCCAGGATGCAGGTAAGTTCTCCACATAGCTTGAGGAGAGGGGAGAGGACTCCCTGCATCCTGTATGCCTTTGCTTCCCCGGGAATAGGAGCTGCAGGCTGTAGGACATTGCTGCTCCTCTGAGCCCAAGCAGAGCCTCCGATTAGCTGCAAGGGACAGCAGAAAGGAGGCTGCTGCCTTCACAGAGCACCTTTGCAGGGCCAAGGCTGCTGTTTGTGGAAATGGAGGGGCGAGAGAGCCACTGGTTTCATCCCTGCTGCGCTGCAGCATGGTGCTGAGGAACATCTCAAAGGTCTTCTACCCACCTCCTCCAGGAGCACACATGGAACGGTGCTTCACCCTTTGTGTGTAGCTTCTTCTACCCCTGGCCCCAGGTCAGCCTTGTCCCCAGTGGACATGGAGCATGTGTGAACGTACACCTCTTCTTCCTTTCTTTTCCTCTCCAGTCCTCCTATTTCTTGGTGGGTGCTTCTCCCCTCCCTCTGGTAAAGCCCATTGCTATGCCTGAGCTGGCTTCCTCACCCCTCTCTCCTTCAGCTCCTTGGGATCTTCCTTTCTCCCTTTTAATTTGACTCTACTCAATGTTTTTAGCAAGCCTCTGTGCACGCAGCATCTCCTGGACTGACCAGTCCCTCAATGCAGGGGAAGGTGTCGACGTTTCCTGTCTCTCCTTCCTCCAAACAAGCCACCACCTTCCCTCCCACCACTCAGCATTTCCCCTCCTTCCAAGGGATACTCCTCATCAACCACCTCCATCCCCATCCACCTCCTGGACCAGGGCAGGAGCCTGGGAAGGGGGAGCATCGCCAAGGTGGTGGTGTGCTCTGGGGCTTTCTCCGCAGCCATCAGTCCCCTGGCTGGGGAAGAGGAACGGGCACAGCTCGGCTGCAACCTCCACTCTTGGAGGCCCTCATTAAAGGAAAATGAGAGATGCCAACAAATACAGTGGTCCCTAAAGCCCACAACAGCCTCCTTGCTTTCAGGTTATTGCGAAGAAGACAACTTACCCCAGAAGCCATGAATACCGAGGGCAATGCGTAAATAAACAACCAAGCAAACATCCTTTTCCTGCTTGGCTCTACATATTTCTGATGCTGGGTGAGAGGAACAAAGATGTCTTACGGGTGAGGAGATGCAGCTTTTGCTACACAGGAAAGCTCTTGCAAAATAAATTAGGGCATGAATATAAAAGAGCTGTAGTATTCCTCCCTGATTCACTGAGAGGGGGATAACAGGGACTCCACAGGAGAAATGTGTATCTCCCTGATAGGAAGACAGCTCACGGTCTCTCAAAAGCAGAGCTGAAATCAAGAGCCCTTGACGGTCTTCCCAACAGAGGTAGCTGGGGTAGTTTGTGCTGCAAACGCGTGGCTGAAAAGGAGATGCTGGGAGCAAAAGTGGGCAAGCGAAAGAGATGCGGTGACAAAGCAGCAGCAAAACTTCAAACAGGTGCCAGCTGAAATGACAGAAGGTGGGAAAGGACTCCAGAAGGTAGGAGAACAAAACGAAGGCACTGTAAAAGAGAAGAGCGAAGGCTGCAAAAAAGTCAGAACCCAGGCCTATAAGCTCCCGTGGATCAGAAAGGCTTTCAGCGGGCCAGGGGGAGCTGTGGACGGGCTTTGATTCCTCCAGGGAGGAAAGACAGAGCTGCGGGAACACACAGGCTTTGCACAGACAGTTGGCAAAACACACTCTTGCATTTTGGAAAGGTGTTCAGGATGAGAAAATAGTGCAGGGAAGTTATTATTAGTGAGCTGACTGCTAATCAGTGAGGTTCATTGGATGAAGCTGCATTGGCAGTCTCACATCTGGTTTTGGGGCAGAGTGGGAATAATCAGAGTATGAAGAAAAGATGAAACAAAGGTGTTTGTGGCTGTGTTTTGCGAGGAAAGGTATCAGGACCAACTGATTTCTAACAGCCTGGGAGGGATTTTTTTATCCTGATTGGGCACCACAGGATAAAAAGTAGTTTATTTCCTTTCTTTTGGTACCACAGGCACTGAAATAGCTTAATGGTAGCTCTAGACAGCTTGATATCACAACAGGGCAGATTTAAGGTCATTTAAGTGTCCTGTACACAGATTCATTTTAGCATGTAGAAAGTGGACTTAACTCTGGAATATAATCATTTCCGGGGGACAACTCGGCTCACCTAGTTTAGGAAATGGGGTACACATGTCCAGGGATAATGAAGTGTGTGAAACAGCCCCATGGCTACTCCACGTAATCTGGGTTTGCCTGTTGTCACTTCTCACAACTGGACATACACTTCCCCTTGATCAGCGACTGCTAATGTGTGCAATGCTTATGTGTAAGGCCATGCTCAACTTAAACAATGATGGATGGTGGATATAAAGGTGATGGATGAAATGTGTTAATTATACAGTTACAGGGGAAAGTGGAAAATGGTGCTGGTGAAAAGTAAGTAAAATTACTTTGCAAGCTGATACCAACTTCTGGACCAGAGGTAGAAAACACAGAACAGCACAAGGCAGGGCTCTGTCCTCAGGAGGACTCTCCTGAAAGCTTGCCCAAACTAATGCCAGTGTGGTTGGGTCAGGTAGAAGATGGGAGAGCTATATTTTTGCATTTTACGGCCAGGGCTACAAGATCATTTTTGTACATGTGTTCCCTGAGTTAACCCCGCTGAGGGTGGAAGCTCAGACGGGGTGGTTGCTCTGAGCACCTTCTGTTGAGGCAGAACAGGAGCTTTGGTTTAAACTCTTCCGTTCATTAAAATATAAGTGTATAACATCACTCAAGCAGCCATTTCCAGCAGGTCTTGTACCCAGAAATAACCCTAGGAGCTTGAGAGCCCAGAGAGACTGGTGAGGAGTCCCCCTGGCATCCAGTATCTGCTCGCATTGGTGTGCATTGTATTCAGATCACGTCTGAAATTGTTGTCAAGGTTGCGAGTGCCCCAGTTTCTGTAATCAAAGGCTTCCCGAGATTTGCATCCTGAAACGCAGATGCTGAGAAAAAGCAGATTACATAATAGCCAGCTTTGTTTATTTGCTTAAACTTGAGCTTGTATTACATTTGAGAACAAACAGAAAAACTGCCCTTTTTTCCTGGAATAGTCAGAGGGCGGCATGCAAAAGCTGGTGAGGTCCCTGTTGCAACCCACCTGCTTCGCCCGCACAGCGTAACCGCTCTGAAGGTTGCTGCTCAGGGGGCAGGTGAACAGGAGCTGGGAGCAGCCTGGCCCAGGTGGGATCTCCCACCCTTGTAACAGAGTCTGTCAGAGAGATTACATGTGAATTAGTGTAATCAGAGAGCCTCGAAGCTCAGAGCTTTGCTGGGGAAATGCAATTGAAAATTCACATGCTAATCCAGAGGGCTCATCCAAAGAATACATTTACATTTCTCTACTACCTTTTATCCCAGAGGATCCCCTTAGAGCTTAGTGTGATGTTTCCATATACAAAGGGCTTTTATTCCCTACTGGCTTTCACTGTACAGGGGGAAAAAAAAAAAAAACCAACCAAAAACCACCAAAAGATTTCACTCACTCACTCACACACACACAAAGTTTTCTGGGAGAAAGCACAACATGGGCAGGAAAAGCAGTGCTAGAGACAAAGTGCTTGTGACCCCTGCAGAGGGGTGAGCTGTTGCCTGTGCACAGGTATATTCCCTTTGCTGAGAGCAAGGGAAGCTGAACTCGGTCTTCAGGCAATTGCTCCCTCCTATTGATCCCTCTGCCAGGGGGAAAAGAAGCAAAACTGCTCTCTGCATTAAAAGGGCAGCAGGAGTGGGGTTATGCAGGCGGCTCCTCTGATGGGCAATTTCACAGAGAACTTTTTGGAAACAAGGCTCCAGGATAGAATCTTTGGTAAAGCTTTGGGGTTAAATGCCCCTAGGAATAGTCATTTACAAGACTCTTAGGAGAAAGGGAACGCCTCTATTCAGTTACCTATCCCAGTCCTCTCAAAAGAGATGGGCTGAAAGGGTGCAAAAGGGGGTGTGTTTTGGCAGGGCACCTCTGGTTGTCACTGGCATTGCCTCTGGGCCACCCTGGCTAATTTGAAGTTGTCACTTGCTGGATTGATCATTGCTAGAGTCCAGGCTCCTTGCACTTGTCTGGTTTCACTTCTGCTCCTTGAAATACATTTTTTCCATATACATGCCCCTTTTTATGTGATAGGCAGGTAATTAGCTGATTATTTCTAGTACCCTCCTAAGTGTCAATGCTTCCTATCCGGACTGCTGTGCAACAGAAGTGAGAGGAGCACTGCAAGAGTGGGAAGTGCTAAATTAGGGGCTTGGGGCACAAAGGTTTGCCCAAAGGGACACATATTTTGTGACAAAGCAAGGAAGTGAATTCCCAGATAAGTGGGCTATCCTCCCAAGCCAGGGAAGAAAAGAGTGACTTTTTGCAATGTGGTTTGTGACTCAGAATACTCCTGGCAGACAACTGGAGGCCTCACAAGAGAGCAACAGCATCATCCCCATGATGTTGGGCCTGAAATGCCCATTTTTGCCAATGTTCATTAAATAGATCTCATATGCATAAAGCAAAAAGGCTTGGAGGAATAGTCCTGCTCCAAATAAGAAGACCAGTAAATATAATGGAGGCAGGGGACTAAATAGGAACCGTCTAATATTAAGAAAGGCAAGATAAAGGTAAATAGTAAAGAAAGCTTTCGTTGTTGAGATGTGTGAGGCTGGGAGCCTCCTGCATGGGAAAAGGCCTGGAAGCTGCATCGCTTGGGACCATGAAATCCAGCCTGAGTTTGTCATGGGAAATTTTCTAACTGTTAGAAAAGTGCGCTCCTGGAATAACCTTCTAATAAAAGGTGCAAAGGTAAGAAGCCTACATGCTTTTAAGATGTTTTTTGATAGAAGCATCTTTTGGCTCCCACGAGAACTGGGTTTGATAAGCCAGGAGGGTCTTTCACCCTGCATCTGTGAAACACCAGAGGATAACCCCTCCAGAGCACCCGTGTCATGTTGTCCCCCGGTGGGATCCAGCGGTTTCTCCAAGGGTTCCCTGTCCCCCTGCACCTGGCGTTGCCAGGATAAGACAGAAAAGAATTTTCTCACTCTTCTCCCAAATAGCAGCACGTCCTCCTCACCTCCCAGTGTGAAGCGCATGGCTGATGCTGGCAGAGAAAAGCCCTGGATATACTGGCTGTGGTGTGTCCCTCCAAACCCACGAGTCTATAGGAAGGGAAGAGGTGGTCGTGAACTGCAGGGCAGGGACATCTACATTTTACTGTGAGGGGTCCTGTACAGGGGGATACATGCAACCCACTCTGCTGCAAGTACAGCAAGGGCAGCGGCGGTGCCTTCAGATCAAAGCAGACAAGCCCTGTAACCTGACCTTTATCCGGAGCTCAGCAGCACTGATCGATATATTTCAGAAGAGCTGAGGTAGTTGAAAGAAAAGGGCGCTGGGAAGATTGACTGGGTTTAATGAGATGCGTGTCCTTTCCCCATGCCGCGACATGCGCGAGGAAGCTCTGGGGTTTGTGTTTGAGGGCAGGGAGGTCTGTGCCCAGGCAGCATCTGTTGGTGTGGGGGAATTCGCTGCATCTGGAGAGGTTTAGCCTTTGCTACTTGCTACTCATTTGAGGCTTTACTAACCTGAGTGGAAAGGAAAAAGTTCAGTGTTTCACTGATCAAGGGAAAAACTTGTGGTTTTATCCAGGATGGGGAGATCAATCCAAGGAGACAGACAGGGTGAACCTGCTGCTTGTATGGGGGAAGCATATCCAAGAGGCGAGAGGGACTTTGTGACCACAAACGTGTCTTTTGTTGCAGACGCATTAACTGGCTCCTGGCACACATGTCCAGCACACACACACATCTCTCTGCTCCGTCCACATCTCCTCTCCCAGCCCTGTACAGATGCACTTGCAAATTTTCCATGCACTAACCTCTTGCCCCAACACATTTTGCTCTAATACTTGGGACACGTGGGATTTCCTCATTACTCAAACCGAGGAGATATTTTATGTCAAAATTGTGCAAGCAGCTTTCTTGGCGTATATACATCTACTACCTGCACCTCTTCTTAATTTAATAACTCAAATTTTTACTTATTTTACCTCTTTTGGGTGCATATACTCAGAAGTACCCTTCTTTAAATTGCTTGCCTAGAAATATGATCCTGCATCCAAGCACACCACGTCCTGCTGCTGATGGGACAAAAGCCTGGAATACTTTGCAAGAGGAGGGAAAATAATTCTGTTTTCTTTCTTCTTCTTATCTCTGCAAAAGTTTGGCTTCAGCTGAGTGGCTCCAATGCCATGGAAAACCAGGGACTTGAGAGGACAGCAGGAGCAGCGTGTACCCATTGTTACCCTCAGTGCTGGGTTGTGTGAGCTATGACGGGCGGCTGTGCTTGCCGCTGCCTCTTCCCGACTGCATGGACTCTGTGGGAGGCATGGTGGGGTGCTGTCGTGGCTTTATGTTGCTTCAGGTGAGTGTTTTTAAGCTGTGATATGTCAGCTGTGAGTCAGTGGTAATTCTGCTAGCATGGTGTTGTGGTTTAACCCCAGCCAGCAACTAAGCCCCACACAGCCGCTCGCTCACTCCCTCCTGGTGGGATGGGGGAGACAATCAGAAGAGTAAAAATGAGAAAACTTGAGGGTTGAGACAAAGGCAGTTTAATAAGTAAAGCAAAATCCATGCACACAAACAAAGCAAAACAAGGAATTCATTCACCACTTCCCATCACCAGGCAGGTGTTCAGCCATCCCCAGGAAAGCAGGGCTCCATCACGCGTAACGGTGACTGGGGAAGACAAACGCCATCACTCCAAATGTCCCCCCCTTCCTTCTCCTTCCCCCAGCTTCATATGCTGAGCATGATGCCATATGGTGTGGATTATCCTTTGGGTCAGTTGGGGTCAGCTGTCCTGGCTGTGTCGCCTCCCAGCTCCTTGTGCCCCCCCAGCCTGCTCGCTGGTGGGGTGGGGTGAGAAGCAGCAAAGGCCTTGACCCTGTGTAAGCACTGCTCAGCAGTAACTGAAACATCCCTGTGTTATCAGCACTGTTTCCAGCACAAATCCAAAACACAGCCCCATACTAGCTACTAGGAAGTAAATTAACTCTATCCCAGCCAAAACCAGCACACATGGGATTGCCATTCACTGACTTTCCCTGACCATTTTCTTAGCAAGTTCCTAACAAAATGCTTTCCTGGGACACTCTGCACATGCTCAGTTACAGCATCCACTACAGTCCCAGCTCGTATTCCCTGTATTTATTGATAACAGCACTTGGCAGAGATAAAAGGAGACGGTATTTTTCCCAAAGAGACTGCTCAAGTCTTGCCAGTATCTAGAATTCAGAGAGAAGAATCCCAGACTCATTTCAAGATTTATTTTTTTTAATAACACTTTTAAGTTTCATTTTCCTTGCCTGCTCTTTTCTCTACCTTTAAGATATACTAGGGTCACAATTTAAGTTTTTTTCCCCAACAAGAAAACCCAAGAACAAACTCTCTTGGGGGCTTCCCCCTTCCTACTTTCTTTTTCTGCCTTGATGGAAGCTACAAACGTGAATCCAGGACCTGGGTCTTGTGGAAAGAAAGGACAAAACATCACATAAATTATATAATGAGCTGGAAGAATATGAAAAATTAAACCAACAAGAAACTACAGCAATAGTAAGGATGACAAGCAAGCAAATAAGCAGTAAAAGCATTCCAAATTAATTTCTTGTTAGCTGTCAGCCATACTGTGCTGCTCCATCAGGGATACAGGGTTTCATTTTCCCATACACTGAACCTGCAAAAATTCACTCTGTGCACCACTCCAGGATTTGATTAGGTTATCTCGGCCCAGAGACAGAAAGAGAGAAATCTTTTATTAAAAAAAAAAAAAAAAAAAAAAAAACAACCAAAAAAAAACCCACAAGAAAGAAAAAAAGAAAAAAGAATCCTCTATTAGAGAAGTTAAAAGAATTGCTCATCAGTCATGCCCAGCAGATTCCTGAGTCCTGCCTGATTTATTTTCCTCCTTTTTGTGTCTGGATGCAGTGCTGGTCCCTGACGTTTTCCCCATAGGACAGCCTCCTATTGCCAGCCACCCCGTTTCTCCACTGGGTCCCAAGCTGTGAGCAATTCCCCGACTGACCCATGCTGGGGCTCTGCCCTTGGCCACGCCAGCCTCCTTCGGCATCAGGCACACAGACAACATCTTCCTGAATGGTGTTGCTCAGATCAGTTTCTAAAAACCAAAGGCAGACACTGGGTAGGAATAACCTAACTTCACATGTCTACAGTCTAGAGGTCTTCATCTGAGCTCATCATTTAAGCTCCTATAAGGAGTTAGGGAGAGAGACACTGCTGGAGCCATTAATCTGAGTTGTTCTGGAGATCTAATCATGCCCTAGAAAATGACTATTTCTCTCTATCAGCACTTAAGAGTCTGGTATTTATTTCCTCCTACATCTTTTAGCAGCAGCTGGTGGAACTGGGCTCACTCCAGAGTACTCTGATAAACGTGCAGAAACACCTGAGACATGGCCAACTGATAAGTAATGAAAAATAATGCCAGGACTGTAGTACAGGGACTAAACTAAATTAAGGAAATCCATAAGGATCCTGTTACCCAATGCAATAGCTCCCAGAAGAAATGCTGATCGTTGTGTTGGTGTTCAGGATGATCTCAGTGTGGAAATCAGGGGAGAAAGGCATCAAAGAGGTTGATAAGAGCTGCTGCAGGAGAAAAGGTGCGTACTGCCAAGAAAGGGGGTCACTCTGCCCTGCTTTTGGAGTTGGAAGTGGCTGCTGAGCAACCACAGGGAAGGGGAAGCTGGACATGGATGGAGAAGGATGTCTGGAGCCCACTGTCTCAGAGGACCAGATGCTTACATTGGTGTTGTAATAATCATTCCTACATTTAGTATCTTCAGCGTGAGTAGCTTCATAAGCAAAGGCATGTAAAGAAAAACTGTGTACCTGCAGTAAAATTTGCACAGAGGCATATATATATATCTATATATACCTCCATGACGCAGTTCTGCACATCTGAAAGAACTCCCTTTACCAGAAACTAATCTCCCTTTCTGTTGGAAAAAAAAATTGTGCTTAGCCTAGGGAGGCAATAGTTCTTGTAAGAAAAAACTCTTTAAGGAGAGGTCGCTCTGATGTCCCATGAATCCTTCATTTGAAATTTGCATGGCCAAGAACCTGTCTCTGGCCTTAGGCTTTCCCTCTAAGGCACAAAAGCAATTTCCATATAATGGGAAAACTTTGCAAAGTGCAGGAAAGGTGGTGGAGGGTGGAGTGGATGTTGCGCAGCCTGGGAGGTCATGAGAAGATGTGTTAATTCACCAGGCTGCAGCCTTGCTTATACAGGAGAGGAGCCACAGAAGTACAGTTGCATCCTGTAAAAGCAGCTGACCCCACCAAATTTGGTGGAGTTACTCCAGATTCATACCAAGGCACAGAAGAGCAGGTTTTAGCTTCATATCAATGGTTCTAGAGTATTTCCACATTCAGCCGCTTCATCTGGCCAAGACCTTTAACTTTTATGTTATAATAGTTACATTTCAGCCATAAGCCATTAGAACCTCAGCCAAAACCTTGTTAAACTGCCATGACCCCCCAAAGATATAAATTTCCCTTTCCTTGATTCATGAAACATGTTAAGATTCCCTTAAATATCTCTTCAACAAATCCATTCCCTCCAGTGCGGCGGGATGCCCGGTTCACACTGATGTATTGCTCCGTGGGACAGGTTCTGTGCTTTCCGCACCATCCCGCTGCTTACTGCAGCATGTAACATTTTTAGTAAATTGTATTTCTAGCCATGCAGGTTTCCAAGAGCAGGAACTGGTGCGGAGCTCTGCTATTTCTGAGCCTCACCAAGAAACATTGCCTGCCTTTGTCTCAGAGAGCTATGAATTGGACAGCCTGAAGCTCCAGTCATTAAGTCTGCCCCATTCAACAGTGCAGCAGGGCAGCTGCTGCTGCTGTTTTATCATCCGCCCCAGGCAAATAAGCTGACCCAGACATCCTGAACGATCTGTTAATCCGGTTTTATTTTCAGTGCTCAAACACCTCCCCCTCTCATATACATATGTATAGATATGTATGCATAGTTTAAACAAGATCACTACTCCTACTCTGATCACGCAAATCCTTCAGTACCTTTTATTCAGAACCGAAAAAAGTTTCTACCCCTTCCCCCAGCCTGAAGAGCCCACTTTGGCTCTTGCCTCCTTCTCCCACCACCTGCCCATTTCAAACCCTCCTGCTAACCTGGACCCCGATTTAAATCCTTCACCTGGGACTCATGATTCCCAGCATATTGCTTCCTTACAGACCAATGTGTCTGGTTGCCCAGCTCTTAAGGGCCCCGAGAAGTCACATATTCCCTATTGCTTCTTGCCTCCCAGAAATGGAGCCAGAGGCACTCTCACCATCCATTAAATCTGTACCTTTTTATGAGAAAAACAACGCTCCTGGACCGGTTGCACGTTGTGAACGGCATAGGCTAAAATGTAAGTTTTCAGCAGGCTGGACTGAGATTTGTTTATTGCATAGCTTGCAGCTATTTAATCAGGGCACAACTGAGCCCAAGAGTTGAGCTCCAAGAAACCGGTACTTAAAAGCTTCAAATGCCCATCTGGTTAGCAGTCACATTATCACTGCAAGAGCGGGCTGCTGTGCACAGGGAGGCGAGCTGGGAGCCAAGGGTGTGCAAGGCAGGCAGAGGCAATGGCCTCACTGGCAAGTGATGCATTCCCACAGCACCTGAGCAAGCAGAGCAGGACAGGTCCGGTGACAGTAACCAAGGTCAGCCGAACGCCCAGCAATGGCCAAAAGAGTCTGTAGTGACATGACAGGTCCATGGTCAACGCAGGAACTCAAGTCAGCAGGGCAAGATCAGGATCAGTGAGCACAGGCGTGCCTACAGCCTAGCTTCAATGCAGCTCCGGATCCAAAGAGGGGAGGCCACCAACAAGGTTTCTCCCAGGTCTCATCCCAGGTTGCAGCAAGTCAGAGCTGACCTTCAGCAGGGGCAGCCGAGCCCCCAGGGAGGAGGCAAAGCAGCTGCAGAGCCCATTGGTGCACTCATGACCCTGGCAGTAATCCTGCTCGGTGAAAGGAGCTTCCGGCTCAGATCTCAGTCAGGATATCTCCAATCTTCACATCTCCATCAAGGGCTTGTTCAGAAAGGTTATTATATAAAATTTATTCCTTGCCATCATCAAACCTTTAAGTATCAGGATATTACTGAGAATGCACTTTATCTGGCCAGTTGCAAGTAGGCAACTCCCACCAGCCTCTGGGCTGCCTTGTTACACCATACGGGGTATGAAATCCTGACTATACTAGTTAATCTCAAATGAGTTTTTATCTTGTCATTTGAAGACAGATACCAGGCACTACATTCCAACCTTACCTTTAAGGATTTGATCTTCCCATACCCTTAGGTGTACCCTAAATACTTGGTCACCGTGCTCTGACTCTTAAGCAGGTTAGCCCGTAAAACCATCATCCAAATATAGTCAAGAACACCTCCTTCAAGGTGCCTGAGATGATACAGACCACAGTGTCTTCAAGAAATACAGCCTTAAACCTTGTATCTTGTTCATTTGTATGTCTTTAAAAGGTTGTCAGGTTTCATACAGTCAAAATGAAGACCCAAAATTGTTGTAAGCCATAGGATGTGTCAAAGAAACTTGCGCTGGGTATGAGAAGGCAGCTCTTCCAAGCAGTACTTCCAGGTTTTAGGAAAATGGCATGATCCATCCGATGAGTTGCCTACAGCTGAAAATGCATTTGCAAACTTTTAATGAGCTTCTTAGGTTTCATTTGCTTTGCTGAGGACAGATTTTCCCAAAATGTTAGTTCTGGGTCTATTCTTGTGCCCTTTCTGAAGTCCTAAAAAGAGCTGCAATAGTAGGATCTAGCTACAGAAGAGATCCCAGGGATTGCTGTGACCTGGGCTGGTTTTAGTTTTACCTGTGGTAACAGTTTTCTAGGGGTCAAAGTGACTGTTGCATAACTCATGGGAATGCCATACATGATAATACTTCCAGAAATATCATCTATATAAAAGACATAACAAATCCAGGTAGTCAGTGCATAAGGGACCCGAGTCCTTTATGTTAAGCGGGGCTGTTTTGCAGCTTTCAGTTTTTAGCTGTGATTCAATCATGAGGAAGCAGAGTGTGATGAGAAGTGTATTAAAATAACCCATGTTGGAGGAGAAAGAAACACCACCATGAATATCAGACTCATTCCAGCAAAGGGCTCAGGACACTGCTGTTGTGTCACAGCCCCTACATTGGGCTTGGGGAAGGCTGCAGCTGCCAACACAGAGGGACACAGTGAGGGTGAGCACACCACCAGAGAAAAGAGGCATATATCATGAAGTTTATCTATAATGATTTTGACCATATTATTAATGAGGCTATTCTGTAATAATGAGATTATTTGGACTATTAGGCTGTCAAAACATTAATTATACTAACAGTGTATTCTTAGCTCCATATGTGTTGCATGTTCCCTTTTGCCTACAGCAGGGTTTTGAGTGCAACATCCATAGCAAAAGATTTGTAAGTTTTACATTTCTCCTTGCTTTTATCACCCACTAGATCATGCTCTGACTTTTGGTCCCTTCTCCCTGCCAGGATTGCTGGCAGGAAAGAATACCCTCCATACAGTAATTTAAAGAGTGAAAAGCCCATAAGTGATTCTGAGACCAATAGATGACTGTGGAGTTTTGCAAATAAAAATTATGGCAGCAGCTTGTTCCAGTTTGACTATTTCTTAGCGATCGATGTCAATGTGAGCCTTCCATTATATGAAGGAACTATGAGCTCTGATCTTTCAATAATCCCTTTGGGATCGCAATGCAAGAGAATATCTTCAGGCTTTTGTAGCTGACACAGTCAGATGGATAGATACAAGAGGAAAGAGGACTGGAAGATCCTGAGGGATAGTCCCTGATGTCACAGGCAGGAGGTAAAGTAATGTTTGCCATGTGGTGAAATACCTGACCAAAACTGGGATTATTTCTTGTCCTTTTTTTTCCAGTCTGCACCATGTCAAGTTGTGTAGTCGTGTGCCAGCTATAAAACCAAGCTTGGCATTAAGAAACTTAACGCTGAGTTACCAGACCCTGGTTACTGTACTTTTGGACTGCATTCGTCATGAGATGTCCCTCCACCAGCTATATGTTGTGCTTACAGCCCATACATGAGAGCCCGTACATTCCCTGGTCCAAAGATCTGGTTTCTTACTCTTCCAGGACAGATGCAACAGCTGCGACCCTCCCAGGGTACGCTTTTCTAGCAGATCCTTATACTGAAGTGATGTATGAAAATGGTATCTCGCAACTTGTTTCTTACAAAAAGCCCATTTACATGCTTCATAAAACCCACAGCTCTGCAAAAAGTACCCAAAGCGGTGATGTACAGCCAGGCCTTCAGACATCACCACATCTGCTCAGAGAAGAATTAGCAAGACCTCACCAAACTGAAGATGATTTTCAGTGCATAAGACAGCCTCCCAGGAAATACATCACATTTATGTACAAGTTACTGAGACACTTCAGAGGAGCTTATTACAATAAAAAAGGAAGCTCCCACCCTTCCAACTGCACATCTCTCTCTCACTCACACAGTCCTGTGCTGGAGTCCATGAAGAAAAATGATGGTCTGAGGCAGATGTATATGGCTGTAAACAGTTACAGCCTATACCAAGAGAAGATTATGCCACAAAATTATTTTTCCCAGACTCTTTCTCCCTATGTTTCAAACAAAGCCTCCCCTCTGATTGGGAGCAAACTTTCTGTAGACAAAGAAATAGCAAGTGGCACCAAGTTTGTTAATGCAATAAATGTGAAAATACATGAAATCCGTCAGTATCTGTCCACAATTACTATGACCCCTGTGTGCAAAGCAGATCAAAACCCAAGGATCCTACATATGCCAATGCCAAAAGTGATGTGCTTTACCTTGCATACCAGATGCTCTCCCATAAGCTCTTAGGCTAAGGTCAGCCAGTACCTACCAGAATGAACTCATACAAACAATCTATAAAGCCTGGGTAAAAACAGTTATTACTGAGAGAACATTTTTTCTCAAAATGACTACTTCATCCTTGACCTCTCTGTCCCAGTCTTCAGAAGAGACCGAAACCTTCACAAGGAGAATGTAGGAACTAAAATTTCATAACTTTACTGATGATTGAAAATCAGGGACGCCGTGGAGACACTGCATTTTCAGCTTGTTCCTATTGACCCTTTCCTGTAATACAAATGCCAATGACTCTTTTCTCTCTCTGCTCTGCAGAGGCTAATAGCCTGTGACATTTTTCCCTGCCAACCTCCTTCTCACTCTGGAGGGGTTACCTACCCTTTCCTCTCAGCACTTTCAAAACTTTTTCCTGCCAGAGACCCCTGTGGCAACTGATTTCCTGAACTCTTCTCATTTCCCACCTGTGTTTGAATGCACACTCCACACTCATCTCCATGCTCTCTGCACACACCAGCATCAGCTCCCTCCCACCCTCTGCACAACCTGCCTTGCACGATGATTATGTTCCAAATTAAGCACTGAATCCCTGCCACAGATTGCTTAATTTTTTTCCCATATGAAATCCTTACTGTTCATTGCATACCTGCATACCTGTTGGGCTTAGTTGGCATGTGCCTTTGCTGTCACCCATAATGCTGGTGGTGCCTTTTGCACAACTTTATCAGAAAACTACGAGAGAGGGGTTTTTTTCCTTCCTCTTTGTACCCCAATTTCTCCTGTGACCAAGTTGTTTGCTTCCTCCCCCTCTCTATATAAAAAGCTATATTCTCAGGAAAAACAAGGTTTTCTCTTTGCACACTGCTGCCCAAGCACCATCGTGTGAACTTGGGCAAATATTTATATTCAAGCTAACATGGAACTTTTTTTTTTTTTGGGGGGGGGGGGGGGGGCACAAGTTGGGATTATTTTTCTCCTGGAAAATCATCCATTTCACCGAAAGTTTTGTCAGTGCCATTTCTCAGACCAACCATGAAATTTCTTCTTGAACTGAAAGAAAAAAAAGGTCAACTTTCAGCTAGCCACTGTTCAGGCTCCTCACTGGACCTCTGGGAATACTAGTTCAATTTTTCACATTTCCTGTCACAGAGGTAGGATTTTAAGCTGCATTTCTTCCACTCCAGGTATGTGAGCTGCAATCCACTCACTCAGCCAGTCTCCCTGGTCTGGATAATGATTTATTCCAGCTGAGAATTCCAGGAGGAGAAAATGATGGACTTAAATTAGGTCATATTTTGCAGATCCCTGTGTCCTAAATTTTCCAGAATGAGAGCCGGTATACCATGTTGTTTATCATCATTAACAAAACTGAGTGATAGAAAGGTCAAATTAGTCCAGAGGAAAATGCCCAGAGATAACAGCCAAGATCTCTGTCAAAATCATGTGTGGTAAATGGGAGGTGAGTGATGCTGACGGTGAATAACTGAAGTTGTGTGTTAGAGCTGAAGCCACACAAAATCGTGGGAGTAGGCTGCTTTGCTGCAGCGGCAGTACCCCAATGCCGTCTGTCCCTGGTTTATACACTATGCTCCTTTTAGCAGAAAAGCAGTGTCTGATAGAAATCCCTGGTAAGAAGGTTGTTTCCATGCCTGGGAAGAGCAAACCTGCTCTGGCAGAGAGACTTGCCCAGACTGGTGTCTGCCTGGCAGAAGGGGAGACGGTGGCAGGACCATGCCGGAGCTTGCAGCTCAGCACAGACTGCTAAGGGGGGTGAGCAGCCGCCTGTGAGGACTTGCATCTGGCAGCAATGAACTTCATGGGGTTTGGAGGGGACTGGGCAGAGTCTGCTGCAACTCACAGAGTCACTGAGAGTTGCCTAAAAATCTGGCAGGACACAGATAAAATGGGTTGTATCATGCTTCTCCATCAAACCCCTTTGCAGTCCTGAATATGACAGTGCAGCAAGGAGGAGGCACAACTTGTCTATTGGAGCCAGGAGGATGACTGTGCAGGGTAAGGGAGATGCACTAAGCCTTGTTAAACCATCTCCTTGTCCATGGGCTGTATTTTGAAATGGGTGAACCACATTCCTGGAGGGGCTGATTTTCAGGTGAGTATTGCTTTCTGCATTAGGATCGCAGACCCACGATATCCCTGATTTGGGTAGCGGAGCCCCAGTATTGCAGATCAGATGCACGCCCTTGCCTGGTGGGTACTTGTGGGTCAAAGGAGGTTGCTCCTTGGCTTGCCAGGGGACTATTTGGCAGTTTGATTCAGGTTGCCCTTTTACTTATTGACTGTCTAGGCACTGTAAGCTGTTCCTCTGGCACCTTTAATCCCCCTGTACTTTAGGGGTTGTGATACCTTGAATGACCTACCCAAAGCCCCAGATCATTTTAGCAAGAAGGCAACAACCTGAACTGAGTTCCCAGCAGAGCACCTCATCTGCTGTGGGTCCAGATGCCCTTTACATTGCAAGTGTCCCAGCACGTATGCAGTCTCTGAGCTGGCGTGGAAGAGTTGTGCCTTTGCTAACAAGGTCTCCTGTCCTCCTGAACAGAGTGTTTGCATGCTGAAAGCCTCTTGGGAATGGTCCCCGGACCATTCCTTCTCCCAAACCATGCCTGCAATTGGTTTGGACCAGTGTTATTTGGCCCACATAGAAACCATGCCAGGGAGCATAGCTCTGTGTGCTCTATGCCATCTTTCTTAAGGAGCAGAAATATGCAAAGGACAAAAGCTGTCACACAAAAAATTAGTTCACTGCTTCAATTTTCCCAGATTTCTTGCAGGGGTTTATTATTTACCTCTGAAATGTGAGACTGGTCCTTATGGTTAGCAGGCAGAATGGTTACTAGGTCTCTCAAACCTTATCTGCTCAAGTAAAGTTCAAGCTCAGCAAGCAGAGCCAAAGCCTGCTCAAAGCCTCTTTAAATGAGAATCTTGGTCTTATGCAGTCTCTACAGGTGGAGACAATGCAAAAATATTCACAAACAATAGACAACTCCAAGCAATTTCTCCCTGAAATACATCCTGGACTTCTGTTTTCTTAAGTAGAGCAGATTCCCAGTAGAAAACTGGATTAAATTGGGCCATGATAGAAATTAACCTCTTTTGGACAAGAAGAGCCATTACTATGTAGAGTATGACATTAGGTCATGTTCAAATTGTCACGATTGCATTTCAAAACATTCAAGCATGACAGGCATTTGCATAAATACAAGATGTTAATATCTAAATAAATTAGGGTAAGAAACCCAGAGACAGCTTTTTAGACCACTTCAGCACAGAAGTGCAAGCTTAATTTGTGTGCACAGTTATCCCAATTCCATGTCCAATGTACCTAATTAGCCATTTGCAAGGACAATTAATCAATTTGCATGCATGGCCATGAATATTACACTGGCACTTTGCACTTGTATTTACACATCTGGGGTTGGATTTTTAAAGAGCTTAGCCCTCAGCTACCAATTTTGAGTTACCTACATAAGCTGACCAATTTTGTGGAGAAAATGGATCAGTTTTGTAAAACTTCTGTTGCATCATGGATCTTGTCCCTACATTTTTCCACTCTACGCTGCAGAGAAGCAGCTGCCTATGATATAAGGTTATGGCAGATGTCACCAGATGGCACTCTTACATTGATTCTTCCTCATTCTTTTTTTGTTTATTTTGGTTTTATGTACGAGCAAATGTTCAGTATTGAAAAGACGTGGAATTCACTTTGTAGGTTTGGTTTAGAGGCGATTGGTATCAGAGGCTGTGCTGGGTGATGGAAGAGTTTGTGAAAAATTCAGAAGATGCTCTTCAGGAGCTGGCCATGGTTGTTGAAGTGCAATTCCTGGAAGGAGTGGTCATATAGGCCCCAGAATTTCTTTGTGTGGGTTTCTCTGTTCATGCAATAATATACTGGTGGCACTCAGAATATAGCTAAAATCTTAAATTACTGATCTCTCCCTGAAAGCTGGATAGCAAGGGCTTACTTTGGGGACATGTGACACGGCTGGCAAAACAGGCTAATTGTATTAGAAGGGGGAGGAAAATTGTCACTAACGCTCATCCAATGTTAAAAACAAAAGACAGAGAGACTGAAAGAGTAATTCTATATCCTAGTGTATGGAAATACTAATATTGGGGCACAATACAGGAGGTTTTCTCTCCAGGGTGTCAATGAATTAAATATTAGCCCCAAATTCTCATGATGGTACTTCACCCAAGATGGACTTGATGATCTTAAAGGTCTTTTCCGACCTAAATGATTCTATGAAGGTTTGGGTTTGGGTTTTTTTTTTGTCTCAGAAGGGAATAGTTAGACAAAGATGTGATTCATCTCAGAAATCTGCCAGGAGGACCTCTAAAATATCAAAAGAAGATTGTTCCGAAACAAAATATGCCTTAGAGAAGGAGAAACAATAGATCAAAAAATGTTACTCATAACATTCAACAGAATGTATCCAACATGTTGCTAGGAGTTAAAAATGAATCCCCACAAGAGAAGGTAAATCCCTGTTTGTTTTCTTCTGATTGCTTCTAGACTCTTATTGCTTGAAGCCAGCAAAATCTATACTCCCCACTCTGGGATACTGATTCAATAAAACATGGGACATCCTCGCCAAAGAGAAACATGTGAGATTGATAACTGTCTCTTGCTTAGGCGTCATTTATGATTACGAAATTCTAATGTGGCTTCTGTGGGAGAAGTAGCTCAGTGGCCTCTCAGGCATTCTGTAGGCAAGAAATCATCTTGGCATGAAGAACTTTTTTTTTCCTTTTCAAACTTTTTATTACTGTTGCTTGTTCCTTAGAGTAAGGCTGCCTGCTGGAAACATATCCATCTCTGAGCATCAAACACTTGTACCTTCTTATTCCTGAATATAAAAATAATCTTTAGTGGACATTCTCATTTTGTTTTACGTTGTCCCTGTTGAAATCCGTGAGCTGAAAATGCACAATAATTCCAATTATGAAGATCGTTAGTGCTGCTACTATTAACTTAGTACATTCCTGTTGCAACACAAGTGACACACCACCTCTTGTGCATCTCCCTTTCCACCAGTGAGAGAAGGGGTCTCACCATGCACCTCAGTTCCAGCCCTGACCTTCTAGAAGTCTGTAAAAAGACAGGGAAGGTTGTAGGAAACACAGTGATTCAAAGATTAAAGAAAATGCCTTACACAGAGTGATTTCAGAGCTCAATCTGTTTGGCTCATTAGGAGGAGGACAGCGAGGTGATGTGATTATGGAAGACAGATGACCTTGGGTGGTTTTTTTTCCCCATCTAGTAAGGAAAGACATCACCAAGAGAGCTAGTTCAAGTACAGACAGTGGGGACCTTGCTGGCAGAGGATTTAGAATGGGCTATAAAAGCCTAGCAGGAGGCATATGCTGCAATGAAACCTATAAACTCTGGAGTGCAGCTGCAGGCATTTCATGAACACCACTTAGATGCGGTCACAAGGGCAGGGGTGGTGCAAACGTAACAAAAGATTTGGTGAGATCAGGGGCTGATTCCAGGTATGAGAGGCAGGTCCGCTGGCAATGAATGCACCAGGGACCCAGGGGAGACAGGATACTGCGCCCAGATGGACAGTCCAGGTCAGTCTGTCACCTGGAGCCTCTGGTGGTTTGGATTCAGCTCCTCAGAAAGAGAACCCCCCCATGCCATCCCAAACTCGTGGGTTCAGGAGCTCTTCCAGGTTCACAGGTTCGGATGTGTGACCTGGGGATATCCCAGTCTCATAAAAGGATGAGAGCTTTGAAGGAACTTTACATCCCTCCTCCTCTTCCTTGCCTGCCTTCAAACAGCAAGAAGAGGCTAGTGCAGTACAGTGAGGTTCACAATTTGGATGTTCAGACCACCCACGTGTGAGAGTTGCAGGATGCACTCTGGCTGCTCAGCATGGATACAACCTTAAGACCTGATGTACAAAACTAAGAGGGACACATTGTTCTTTTCCTGCTTACACAAAAGGGCCACTTTTATCTCCTTTTGGCTGCACCAGGCAATTTGTTGCATTTTTCACTACTAATGCATGCAGGCACACACCAAACAGTCAGCTATTGTTCTGCTGTCAGGCTGGACGTGTGCTTGGAAGTGAAGCCTTTCAGGCTTGTTACAGATTCAGACATCTCTTCATCTGGATGTTGCCTGCAGTCTTGGAAATAATCATGTCTTTCAGTAAAAACATAATTCTTAGGTGAATAAAAATCACTCAGCACTTTAATGAGACCATTACATTTAGTTTCAACTGTCTTATCCTCTTCCACAAGGTCTTTCAGTAGGAGAAAGAGCTTTGATCCACCTCCTAATAGAAACATGTCATATGCCTTGAGTTATGGATTCATTTCACTGGGTACTCTCCCTCCCACCAAACTCTACAGCTTCACCGGCACTCTGCCCCTGGTTCTCCTGAAGGAGGTCTGTCCCTCTCCTCTTCCTTTCCTTCCTCTTCCTGTCCCCCCTCCTGGGACATCCCCTTCTGATGAAGCTGTGGTCCCTGAAGGACTGTGGAGGAAGAGGCCCACTAAAACAGCACCGTCTCTGCACTGAAACAATTATGTTCCTAAAAAAGAGACTAATTTAAAGTACACTGGCAAAGAGGGAGCCTTCTTGAACAGCTCCACCCAAAGAGATGCAACGTAGAAGGCCTATGGCAATGTGCTGGAAGTGCTCCAGCCCTAGAGCCACTGAGGCAGGAATAAGCCTGGAGAGAAGATGCTGCAGCTTGTAAGCACCAATTAACCCTTTGCAGTTACAACTTATTTTTCACAGCTACAAATGATTCCTGATAATCAGATTATTTTTCCATGCATAAATTTAATCCTATTATTTCTAATTATGCCCCAGTGTGCAACGCTAAACAAATCCCATCTTTTTGTTATATATACCCTCCAAGAAACTTATTATGTTTCATCTCAAGTCATTATGCATAAGTATCCCTTTTAATCATTCCTTGCATTCAGCCCCTCCAGACCTCAATTATTTCTGCTCCCTCTTAATGTGTTGCGATGATTTTGTTACTGAATGGACTACAACTACTTCACTGCGTGTTATAGACCCTAAATAGGTAACCAGAGGTCATTAAATGTTTTTCAGGTAACCATTTTACAGACGATTTTTTTTTTTTTTTAATATGGCCAAACTGCAACACACTCGACAGGTCCTTTTCTTTGGAATGTGGAAGATTTTAATCGTAATGCAGCAAGCCTCAATGTGATAATTATTGGCAAAACTATTTTTGTTGTTCTTATCAGCACTTTGTCACTGAAAACAGTCTATTTCCATAATTGCTGGTTCTTTATTATAAAAGTCAAATCTTTCTGCTGAAGACTTTGGCAGTAGCCGATCATTTTAAGGTTCCTTGCAGAACAAAGCTCCTTAGGAGAATGAACAAGCAAGGAAGCAAGCAGTTTCAAGCCATTTTTCCTGAAAAGTGTAATGGAGATGATTCCTTGTGTAAGGCATGGGTACCTGCCCTTTAGCAGAGGATTTCAGCTTTGCTCCTACAGTGATGATGAAGTTCTGCCGAGCTGAGAGGCACTAAATGCTGTCAGCTCTCAGAGCGCAGTGATGCAATTCTGTCTGCCGTCCGTCTATATCTTAAGGTGACAACTATGAAGCATGAGGGGATTAGAAATGTTCACAAAGACAGGGAGACCCTAAAGCTGGAAGTAAACTAGGAGAGAAACAAGGGCTCAGGTAAGATGTGTGTGCACAGAGCACAGGCACGAGACTGCTGAGAAGGCCTGTTTGGCAAGGTAACATTTTTGGTGAGAAATCCCCAGTCCTACAGGGTTTCACTTTTCATAACAGAGCACCTTTTTTTTTACTGCAAAGTGCCTCAAGAGCGCTCAGAAACTGCTTGTCTCTGCCCACGACAGTGCTTGTCTCAGCCCCTAAAAGAAACATGCTGTAAAGTGCTGGCATGACCGGGTGTACCTGCTGCTGTTGCCATCTACCACGTGTGTCACCATCACCATGCATGACACAATAAGATGCCACCAGCATCATGTATGAACTGTGGAGCAGCTGGAAGCCATTTCTGATAGCAGTTCCCGGTGACATGACAAGTCATGATCAGCATGTGCCCAGGGAAAGAGCGAGTGAGGACCATGGCACAGTTTGGGTGGCCGAGCAAGACTTTCATGTATGCTCAGCAGAAAAAGCAATGGAGAAATAGCTGTGGAAGTCTCAAGTCTTCCACATCAGCCTCTCTGTTACCCAGAGACCTAGTATCAGCAAGTTACCCCAGTAAAGGAAAAAGAGGCAAAAAATAGCTCCTGATTAGTGGTTTATGTTTGGGACCTGCCATTGTGGGGGGTATTCATGCCGTCAGAGGTGGTAGCCTGAATGGCAGACCAGCTCGTGTCCCCTGTCACCTCCACAACCCTCTGCGATTCTCCTGAGGAAGCTGCTCTGCTTCTCAGTGCCCACAAGCCTTTGACATCACATCCACAGCCCAAACATGTGCGTTATTTATATGTGAGATTTACAAGGCATTTACTTGCACAGCATCATAGCAGGTTGCACCCTGCACCTGTATTTGCTGCCCAACAAAAGCTCTTGAATTACAGAATGCTATTTTCCTGGGAACCATTGCTGCTCCCTGATTTGCACTGGTGTATCTCTTTAGTAATGGCCGTTCTCTAACCATGTGAGAGCCAAACTTCCACTTGGACTGGCCTCCTGGTGTTTCTGCAACAGTTAGGACCCACCTGTCTTCATGTAACCTTCTGGTAATGCCTAGACATGACATTTTCCTCCCTTATTTTATGTTGGGGTCTCTCAGGCTGTCTCTGTCAATGGTTTGTCAGATGGAGAAACATGGAAAGGTGGGTTGGAAAGGACCATTGGGGGTCTCCATTCCAGCTTCTCACTCTAAACAGAACTATTTCCAAACAGCAGGTCCACCTTCAAGATCTGAGATACTTCCACGCACTGGAGCACTCTCCCACTGCTACACCAGCCTCCTGATAAAGAAGGTTTTCCTGATGTTCAAACTGGAGCTCTCAGTCTGCGGCTGTTGCCCCTCTTTTTTTACCATCTGCCACTACTGGGAATAGGTCTGCTGCATCATCTTTGGAAATGCTTTTCAAGTATTTGCAGGTGGCAGTAACAACAATGCAATGTAAACCAGAATTTCTCCCCAGAATGACCTCTCCCCAGGTTAGCTGAGGACTCAGCATATGGCTTACTCAGCTGGAACTGGGAATCGGAGACAGAAACTCCTTGTCTACCTCGTTTGGTGGCCTTCTTGGTAAAAAAGGTGATAATTCCTAGATCAGAATACTGGCATTTGCTTTAGGTATTTCCACAATGTCTATCAGCAGAGACCGAAGCAGTGGATTGTCACATCCCCAAAGTCTTGTCCTCTGAACATGGCATGATCTGTTGCCCAAATTATCTTCTTCCCTGGGGATTCCTTTGTGTTCAAAGATTTCTCTTGATGCTGTATTTCTTCAGAAAAAAAAAGGCTTTAAAGTCTCATTTTGATTCGCTTGAATCTAAATTAGATTAATTTCATTTTGAGATGGGCTCAGTGGAAGAGTCTATTAAAAAATTAGGAGCAAAAGAAGACATCTGAATTGCAACTGCAGCATGAAAGCATGAAGGCTCTTGTCAAAACCTTGATATAAAGGACAATGCTGTGCTTCATTGTCAAAGGCAGATAATTGAAAATAGCATTGAGTCATGTCACCACAGAACTCCAGAGCTGAGAGAAAGTTCAGAAGGGGTTGATTTTTCTAGCAAATTGTTTTCATTGTTGGAAAAACTGCTTGAACAGAAATTTGATCTTCCTTTAGAAATACTAAAAGCTTTAGAATACATACAAACCCACTCCACAAATTGATATTTCAGAAGCTTACCTTCTCTATAGTCTTTTTTACATTTGTCTCTGAGTAGAGCAGACAGAATTTGCTCTTATTAGGAAAAATCTATGTATTTAGGAAAAAAACCTGGCACATTTGTTGATACTGCTACAACAACAGTGTAGTTGTTGAAATGCTTCTCTGTGAATAAATCTGCCATCATTCTATATGCCTCTTTCTTATTCATCATCACTGGAAAGATTTACAACAATGCCAGATCATATTTAGTTATATGGCTAACAACAAATTCCATGTGATAACCACCCCCAGATTGTAGGGTGGTCTAATCATCCCTACCCTTACAATCCCTACCCTGCCAGTCTCTGGAGAGGCAGCGGTGCCTGTGACGGTCCCTTCTCACAGCCCACGGCTGAGAAGCATCCATGAGCATCGCTTGCTCCTTTTTCCCGAACTGCCCGAGAAGATGGGATGTTTATAGCAGAACATCAACAGCCAAGTGGAAGAGATTTGAGATCTACCCAAAGGTACATATGGTAAAAGCAATCTCCTCCAGCCCAGCAGCTCATATGGCTGGACATCCACGTCTAAGCTAGTCACCATCAGCCTCTTGTGCAATCATAGCAAAGAAACAGGCACCTCCAGAGAGCAATTCAAGCTGCCTTGTGTCCGCTGATAAGTCTCCTTTGACCACAAAGGGACCCTGATATGCAGATGCTAAGAGGGGCTGAAGGGGTCAGACACCTCATCCTCCACCACAAGTTCTGTTGCTTCACCCTGAAATACAGTCCCTTGCGGCACGTGCAGTCTCTTTCCCTCTGTATGTGCAGGGAACCCAGCTGGTAGCTGATGTAAAATCAGTGTTCCTCATCCTCCTTGCCAGTTATGACCCTTCTTAGAGGTGAACTGGGAGAAAGGGTTCAAAATCTGTTTCCTCTCCAGCATGAAAAATTTCCCAGAAAAACACTTTTTTTTAAACCAATGGTTTCCTGAGAAATAATGAAAAAAATTAAAACTGCATCCTTCTCACCCTGTATGAAAAGTTTCTGCTTTTGATAGTATTATTACTTAAAAGTAATTACTAATAAATTTATTACTAATATTCCTTACTAGTAATTACTTAATATTGTTACTTATTTTGATGGTATTACTATAAGTGGGAGTAAAAAATATCTTTTCCATATTTTAAAAAATATTTTTTTTTCTGCTTTAATGTAGTACCCCCTTTTCCAGTTCAAAATTTTCCTAGTTCAAAACCTTTCCTAGTTCAAAACCAATTATGAGACAGTTCATCCATCTGTTATGTTCTTGTTCTCACCTGTCCCCACTTTTTCTGTAATTTCTAAATGGAGAACACACACACACACACACACACACAAAATATTTTATTTCTTTTTCTGTTTTCCAGAGGATAACTCCCAGTTTCTAGGTTCTTGGTTTCTGGAGGTAAAGTGGAACCAAAGCCCAACATGAAATCAAGTAGAATTTCCTTTTAGTCCCAGTCTTCAGGTTTCCCTTAAAAAAAAAAAAATCACAAAAATGGCATATCCTTCCCATTTTTTAAAAGAAATCCCAGCATGTTTTGTCTAAAAAAAGTTGATTTCCTATTTTTCTGGCTCCTCTTAATGATAAGCATCCAGCCACAGCAAAACCTGGCACCGCAGCCCTGCTGCACTCCTCCAGCAAAGCTACCCTTGTTCACTGCTGCCCATCATGCTGCCTGTCCTCCCTGCCTCCACGCCCACCATGGTTCCTCCCTCCTGACAGCAAACAGACACCTGGAGTGAAGCGCTCCCTTCATCGATCCATTCGGCACTCATGGGTCTACTCTGAGCAGCACTCACTCGGGTTTCATATTGATTTCTTCCAGGTGTGTGCAGTCCTTGACTCTCGGTGAGTGCTGCGAGGACAACCGAGTGGAGCACTCTAGTAACAAAGCCCCAGGAAAACATTTCTACCAGCCTCTTTTTTTGCATCTTTATTGGCCTGAGGGATGTGTGTTTTACATGGTCATGTTAAGCTTTGAATAATTAAGTTAGAAATGAGCTTTAGCATGCAAATCATTGCTGGAGCTCCCCAATCCTTCCAGAAAACAAGTATATGTCCTGCATGTATAGGAGGATCTTCCTGTGCACAATCCAAGCTGTCTTTAGATTGCATTTTCCACAAAGCCCCAGGCCCTTGCTGCATAGTTGGAATGTCTTAATTCGAAGTTCAGGATAGGGCTGAGTCTCGTGCCAGTGCCTTGTGCACGGCCCCAAAGATCTTCACAGACCTGAGCCCACATCATCAACCTCCCCCATGTTTTAGGGCTCCTCAGGAAAAGCTCTGACATGGGACCACACACTCTATGCAGTATTTTTTTGGGAAATGCTCAGCAGTTAGGCACTGAGGGTCAGCTCAGCACAGCGGGAGCAGCACAGCCCGAGGTGCTGAGCATCTTCCCTCCAGCCTTCTCTGCTCTGTTTGTTACACAGACTTGCTTCTTGCTGCTATTAGGATCACTGGTTTACCGTCTCCCTTTTTCCTGATCATGCTAGAATTTACAGATAATCAGTGCATTGACTCTAAAATGAAGCTTTTAGTTAGAATTTTCATAAGCTTTCATAGCATAACAGGAGCAGACACTGCAGTGCAGACAGTCCTTGGATGGGTCCACAGATGCCCTATACATCAGGCACAGGAATACAAATTTCCCTGACATAGAATCATAGAATCATTAAGGTTGGAAAAGACCTCTAAAATCATCAAGTCCAACCGCCAACCCAACACCACCATGCCTCCTAGACCAGGTCCTGAAGTGCCACATCTACATGTTTTTTGAACGCCTCCAGGGGTGGTGACTCCACCACCTCTGTTCCAATGCCTAACCACTCTTTCAGTAAAGAAATTTTTCCTGATATCCAATCTAAACCTCCCCTGATGCAACTTGAGGCCTTTTCCTCTTGTCCTATCGCTGGTTACTTGGGAGAAGAGACCAACACCCACTTCACTACAGCCTCCTTTCAGGTAGTTGTAGAGAGCGATAAGGTCTCCCCTCAGCCTCCTCTTCTCCAGACTAAACAATCCTAGTTCCCTCAGCTGCTCCTCATGAGACTTGTTCTCCAGACCCTTCACCAGTTCCGTTGCCCTTCTCTGGACACGCTCCAGCACCTCATTGTCCTTCTTGTACTGAGGGGCCCAAAACTGAACACAGCATTCGAGGTGTGGCCTCACCAGTGCCAAGTACATCCTTCAGGTGCCTAGTTATGCCAGCCTAGAACCCAGCTTATGTGCAAATTGCGTTTGCACTGACTGCTAAGGCATGCAAAGCTCTTTACCACCGAAGGTGGTAAACTGATTTTCAAGACAAGTTTAAGAGCATGAGCAGTAATAGCAGGCTAGGAAAAGTGAACCGTTTTAGAGCAGAAACTCAGCTTATAGAGAGGCTCTAAATGAACTGGCACACAATCACAGGTTTGGTAAAGGCTCATCTGTAAAAATACTGTCTTTAAAAGTGCCAGTCAAAAGCCCCAGAAGCGGATGGTTTCCTCTGCCCTAAATGTCAAGGCTTAACTGGTTTTGAGCAGTGGGCAATGCGGGAGGCTCCCTGTCATGGCACTGAGTCAGTACCATCTTCCAGGTCTCAGCCTCTTCCATCCTTCCTGCAGAGTCAAGATGGTTGAAGTTTCTAGTTGCCTGCCTCCACCTCACCTCCTCTGGGGGAAATGCTGTTTATATACTTTACTAACTTTGCTCTGCTTTGTCCCTGTGGAGAACAGGTCTTCCCAGGATCCAGTAGTTTAGCAGCATTTCGTCCTTTTATCCACAGAAGATCCCCTGCATGGGGATGTAGGAGACCAGTGATCACAGAAATCCCTTGCTCCATATACAGATTTGTACAAAAAAAAAAAAAAAAAAGAAAATAACTAGACATTCATACAAATCTTCAAACAACGCCCGATTCAGTATCATCAGAAAAGACCTACTGATTCCAGTGAGATTTGAATCAGGTCCCGTTGTTAGTCCAGGCACTCAGCATCGTATTGTGGAGATATGGATCAGCCAGAGCAAATCCAAAGGAAACCATCAAGAATGATCAAAGGTCTGGGGAACACAAACTGCAAGGGAAGACTCAAGACCTGGTCTTCATCTAGTCCTAAAAAGAAGTCTGAGGCTGGACTTTGGATGGTCTTCAAATACATTACTGTTAGGAAACAAACTACCATTTGTATTTCTGTGAAGGAAGGAGCAATTTTATTGTTAGAAGAAGCTTTCCATACCCTAACAAGACTTTAATAACCTGAATGGGGAGATGATGTATCTGCCATTGATGTTTTTAAGGTACAGCTTGGACAAAGATGAGTCAGGAATCACTTGAGCAGAACTCACCCAACCTTGGGGCAGCAGGATGGCTGAGGGACCTCATCTGCTCCCTTTGTGGTTGGTTTTCCCTAGATCAGTACTTCGTGGAAAGTGAAAACAGGCAGCAATCAGTGAGTGTGTTAGGGCAACATGGATGGCATGTGCTTCACTAGTGACAGGAGGCTGTCTGCGACTTCTGTGGCTGGACTCTCCAGCAAATGGTAAAGCTGTGTGTGCAAAACATGTCCCATGGTTTAATTTCCAGCTTGATGATCTCAACACAAGCATTTATATCACATTTGCAACCATGAATTCATCACAGCATTCAGGGCTGGATGGAGATCTGGAGATGACACAGTGGTAGTGATTTGGAGGGCTGCCCTACCAGCAGAAACATGGTGAAAAGTGGCAGCATTTTGTAACACAGACAGATAATGAATGAACTTTCAGTGAGTGATTAGACTAATACTAGGGCTGGAAAATTAGCATGTATCCTTAAGGCTGAATGTTGCAAAACAAAACTGAATTGTCAAACAATTCTGAATCATGAACATATTTGTAAAACTCATGGTGGTCTTAGAAGGATGATTGGAGAAGAGATAGAGGGGCAAATTCATTGAGTAAACAATACGTTGGGAAACATTAAACCTGGATGAGTCCCCAATTGGTCTGATCTCTGTTGATTGAAATGGGGACAATCTAGGCACAGCACTTGTCTGGAAGAACAAGATGTGCTCCCAGAGGCTCAGAGACAGACGCCCTCTTTCAAGAGCAGAAGAGCATCCGGGAGACCCAGTCCAAGCAATCAACTTCAGAAAGAAGGCTAGTGTTTGTAAAATAATGATAAGGTTGCTACTCGGCACTGGTAGAGGTAGCATTTTTACTACAGAAGGAGACAAAAAGGACCAGGACTTGGGAGGGCCAGAGTGGAAGAAAATGATCAGTGAAATAGGAAACTGCCTGGAACTCCAGCGGATCTTTGCAAATCAGCAGATTTGCAGGTACCTGTATTGCCCCAGTCTTTGACCTCAGGCCTTTATATTTATCAGAATGCCATGCCTTGTCTGAGTTTTTTGTTGCCATGGGATCTCCTTAAAATGAGAACAAAGGAAGAGAGGCAACCCCTAGGGGCTGGAGCATGACTGGTGGGAAGAGATGCTACTCTTTGGCAGGCTATTACGCAGGCAGTGGTGACAGTAAAGGTGATTCTTCTTTTATTCATTTTAAACCCCACAATCTTTCCATGAGATGTTGTGATTCATGCTTTGCCTACCTAGCTCTGATCATGTCCCAGCCCAGGGTGATCACTCAGTGCTGTCCCCAGAGGCAAAGCTTGGTACCTAACTGAGCTGTGCAGCTCATCCATGTGGCTCATGGAGAAAAGAAAGTTCAGAAATGCTGTAAGAAATGCAATGGCAGTTTCCTGTTCCTGCTGAGCACACACCACGCTATGTCTGCAAGGGAACCATGGCCAGCAGGGAGAGCAGCCTGGTTGATGGCCTCTGTTTTGTTTGGCTGATCATTTTGCCATGGGTCTCACCCGGACGAGGAGTCAGAACATCAGCCGGAGCACAGGCACCAGGAGGAACCACCTTCCTGCTCCACGAGCATGGGCAGAGCTGTCCCTGCCATGACCCTGGAGCCACAGGAGCTGTGCTGCAGTCACGTCCTTCCTCTCACTCTTCACCTAACGCAACGGGAGAACAGCTGTGTTTTTGTGCCATCTCTTGGGGCTCTTCCATATCTCGACGAATATTGTTGCAGAGAGACACATTAGTTTGTTTACAGCATTCTGTTTACTGAATATGTTCTCTGTTTAGGTTTTTTATTATGATATTTTATTTTTATTGCTCTCCGCATGATCTGTTTGTTTGCATTAACTTGATTCTAAGGTTTCATAATCTGATTATGGGGAGCAAGGCTCAGAAGGAAGTTACAAAACACGCACACTGTAGCAATATACCTGCATTACTGAGCACCAGCTGCATTTGCTCCTCAAGCCTCAGCCTCTTTCTTTCCTAGGGTCTTTCCTTGAGAGGAAAAATTGCTGATGAACCTGTGGACAGCTAGACACTGACGAGGGGCGTAAAGGTAATGCATGCAAGACTTAGAAGTCTGAGGTCTTGTTCTTATCTTTCAAGGTGCTCCATGGCCATGCCCAGTGACCCAGGACCTGCCTGTCCATGAGTGGGCAGGGATAATGGGTCCGTGGGTCTGAGTGTGCCAGAGTAGAGCAGGTGGAAATGGCTCTGCCTGGCTGTGACTGACAGAGATGCTCCTGTCTGTTTCTGTTCGGGAACAAAATCAGTTATATTCTCTGCAAGATCATAACGCAGTCTTACAGAGATAGCACACTTTCTTGGGTTGCCATGCTGTTTTCACCTCTGCTCAGTTATACGGGATCAATACACACTTGTGCCATGATCTTGTCTTTGTGTTGTGTGTAACATGAAGGTAAGAGGTTTCTTTCTTTTCAATAGATTCATAGAACCACTTTATGTCTCCTATTTTCTTGTAGGAGGAGGCTTTGATGGATGCAGCTTCTGGTTCAGAAAATCAGCAAGCAATCTTCAGGCACAGTCAACATGGATTCACAAAAGGAAAGTCCTGCTTAACTAATTTGATATCCTTCTATGATAAGGTCACCCGCCCAATGGATGAAGGGAAGGAGGTGGATGTAGTTTTTCTGGATTTTAGTAAGGCTTTTGATACTGTCCCTCACAGCATCCTTCTGGACAAGTTGTCCAACTGTGGGATGAGCGGGTTGACAGTGCACTGGGTGAAGAACTGGCTGAACAGGAGGGCTCAAAGAGTTGTAGTGAATGGGGCTACATTTGTCTGGCAAACAGTCACCAGTGGTGTTCGTCAGGGTTCAATTCTAGGGCCAGTGCTGTTCAATATATTTAGCAATGATCTGGATGCAGGAGTTGAATGCACCATTAGCAAGTTTGCTGATGATACCAAACTGGGAGGTGCTATTGACTCTCTCGAGGAACAGGAGGCCTTGCAGAGGGATCTAGATAGACTAGAGCATTGGGCAATGATTAATGGGATGAAATTTAACAAGCCCAAATGCTGGATCCTGCACCTGGGACGGAGTAACACCAGGCACAAGTATAAATTGGGAGAGGATCAGCTGGAGAGCAGCCCTGCAGAAAGGGATCTGGGGGTGCTGGTCGACAGCAGGCTCAGTATGAGTCAGCAGTGTGCCCTGGCAGCCAAGAGGGCAAACCCCATTCTGGGGTGCATCAAACACAGTATAACCCGCCGGTCAAAAGAGGTGATTATCCTGCTGTATCCAGCATTGGTCTGGCCTCACCTTGAATACTGTGTGCAGTTCTGGGCCCCACAATTTAAGAAGGATGTGAAGGTCCTTGAAGACGTCCAGAGGTGGGCAACAAAGCTGGTGAAAGAGCTGGAAGGCATATCCTATGAGGAGTGGCTAAGGACTTTGTGTTTGTCTAGTTTGGAGAAAAGGAGACTGAGGGATGACCTCGTTGCTCTCTACAGCTTCCTGAGGAGGGGAAGTGGAAAGGGAGGTGCCGATCTCTTCTCCCTGGTATCCAGTGATAGGACACCTGGGAAATGGTTCAAAGCTGTGCCATGGGAGGTTTAGACTGGACATTAGGAAGCATTTCTTTACCAAGAGGGTGGTCAAACCCTGGAACAGGCTTCCTAGAGAGGTGATCAATGCCCCAAGCCTGTCAGTGTTTAAGAGGCATTTGGACAATGCACTTAACAACATGCTTTAACTTGGTCAGGCAGTTGGACTAGGTGATCATTGTAGGTCCCTTCCAACTGAAATAGTCTATTCTGTTCTAAGATCCCCACATGCTGATTGCCAGAAGCCGGCAGGGTATCACAGGTGACTATGATCTCTACTTGTTCTGCTTTTTGTACTTTAAGTGTTTGCTTAGGGAAATAAGGTTCTGGAGTGGGTGATCTTAGGTCATCTCAGTGGTTATCTACCACTCATCTGAGTGCCAAAATGTGCACTAAGCTCTGGCAAGAAAGAGCCAGCGGAGAGGAAGGCATTTGCATCTTTCATTAGTGCATCACTTTTACCTTCAGCAACATTTCTTTGCCTAATTGGATACAAGCAGGTAAAGAGCTCAATAATTCTCTTTTTCACTCATGCCAGCAACTGGCAAATTGCAGGAAAGATTAGTCTGTAGCCAGATGTTAGCCAGGAAATAAATTTGCCCTTGAGCAAGGGGACTTCTAGCCATTATGTTCAACTCTGAACATGCATCAGAATGATGCATGAAATAATATCATTAGGTCTTTTTCTGGCAATTTTCTCAGAAAAAGTTAAGGGAGGGGTTGACCGAGAGCTCAAATATCCCAAGGTTTTTTATTACAAATAACAAGACTTGCAAATTTCCACATGAACCTTGTGAAATTAGTTGTCTCGGGGCCAACTGATTCAGGGCTTCATCCTCCATCTGTTGAAGAGTTTCAAAGGGATGTAGATGCCTAAAGAAATAGATACATGATGAAGTTTCTATAACCTTCGAAGCCTCTGTAACCCAGAAAACTGCCCAGCAGAGTTTGGTAGCAACAGAACTTCCTGAGTGATGTGTTTTTTTTACAATTTTCTGAGCTCCAAGAGCTTGTGTTAGAGCATCTGCTCTCCACCCCAGACATAACACTTGCTCTCACCAAGAAGACCCAGAGTGGACATTGCAATTCATTTTGGATGAATAGAGCTCTCCAAAAGCATGCGGTTCAGCAAGATAAAGAGTTATAGCACTCTGGATTGCTGAGGCCTGGACAGATGGACATTACAATAACACTGCACCTTCCTGCAGCTGATAGACAGATTGGATTAAGCACAGTGCTGTCCTGTAGGGATGCTGGTAAGCAGAGGATGTTATGTCCCTCTTAAATCTGCCGTCTTCTCCCTAGAGTTGCTGAAATGGCTGTGCAATGAGAGACCCTGCATCTAATGCAAAATGAGGTGAAATGGAGGATGGAGGTGGTTAAACAATGGAGCAGGGGCCCAGAGGAGCTGTGGGAATCTCCATCCTTGACATGTTACAACACTGACTGGGCAAGACCCTGAGCAACCTAATGTAACTTTGAAGATGACCCTGCCCTGAGAGGAGGGTCAGACCGGGCAACCTCCTGAGGTCCCTTCTAACATGAATTATTCTGTGATTTTACAAAAGGCAAAAAGCAGGCCATTCAGAAACATGTCCTGCTACAGCACTAGAGGCAAAAGTCTTGCTGCATTTTTCATAAGATTACCAACCTGTTTCTGTGGAGTTGGGGAAAAAGACCTACAAAAGCACCACGAAAAGAGAGAAGCATGCACAGAAGTGCTGCTGCTGCCTGCCGGAGGAGGAATGAGCTGATCAAGGCAGCCATCCTTGCAGTCCAGCTCAGAAAATCATTCCTTTCCTGTTCATCCAACAGGGCAAAAGGAGCGTCCATGTAACTCAACTCTGCACATCCCTCTGAACCACAGTGTTGGATGTCCTGTCTCCATTCTGATTTTCCTTTTGATTGTTTAAATCTCTGTTAATTGCAGAGACATCTGCTTTCAGCAGAGGATGAACAAACAAGTTTCAAAGCCAGCTTGCTTGGTGCCAGCAGCAGCTGCTGGCCAAGCAAGAGATCCCAAGTTCGCCTCTCTGTGCTTCTCTACTGGAGAAATATTATTAGGCACTCCCACCTTACCAAGCACTGGATACTGATGCCAAAGCAGTTGTTTGATCCTGGGTATGAATGTCAGCCTCTAAAGACGAACTTCTGCAGCACCTCAAAAAGCAGCGTTCTGGCTTTCTTAGCTGGTGTATCACATCCTTTTCTCCCCTGTACTGAGGCAGTGACTGGGGAACTCAGCTGAACTTTGGTTGGAACATCCTGTCCAAGTCTGCAAGAAGAGGTGCAGCCAAACCCCAAATTTTTCTTTCTTTGCTAGCAGAGACTACTGAAGTGTTGCAAAGAAAAGCTTTCTGTTAAAAACTGGTTTTGGAAAATACAATTTTGAAGGAATTTTTAACACTATCCAAATTGTATATTTTCAGAATTTTATCAGTCTTTTTTATTCCAGCTTGCTGTCTTGTAACAAAACAACAATTTTTGCCCATGCACATCTTACTTTCAAGCAGAAAATAGGATCTTTCAGATTTTTGTGCAATAATCATGATAAGATTGATGTAAAAATAAGGTGGCAGATGTGATGAGCACAGCAATGAGGCCTGTTTTGAACCCTGCAAAATGGAAACAGTTATCATTTCATATTTCTTGGATGAAATGTTTTTTGATATTTATCAGGCAGGTGGATCCAGAGAAACCTGTGCATCACACAGAATGCTGAAGACAACACTTAAAGCTGCTAATTTTTTGTTTCCTCTACTTGGTGATGCGCACCATGACACAGATGAGCTGTAAATGCTGCTGGGTGTGTGTGGGGTTCAGCCCTGGGGACAGACTAGCTTCTCTAGAAGCAGAAGCAGTAGCAGGGATGCATCAACAAGAACATTCCCAGCAGGGTTAGTTAATTTTTAGTAAATACTCCAAGGAAGCTCACCTGAAACTACACACTGGGTCTGATCTGGATGGCTCCAGGTGGCTCCCCGGCTGTTGCCAGTCCCATTTTGGTGATAACAGCTCCCTGGTCCCAGCACCTGGACCATCCCTTGCGTTGACTCACCTAGGAGTCCTTGACTGTCTAACAGTCTGCACCAGGTCTCCTCCCATGTATCAAAAGTAGGAGCTTGTTCTCCTCCCCAGCCCAGTGTCCAGCTCAGAGGACCCCAGTGTGGGACAGACTGATTCCCAAGTGACATGTTCTTTTACAGGCATTTGCTGTATGTCACAGCTCAAGAGATGGTAGCTGTGGTGCTAGGTGGGCTAATGTAAGGCTCAGCTTAGACAGCCTGCCTGCAGGGAAGCTTTGCTCAGAGCTCAGACCTCCTCAGACCCTAGTGTCAATCTCCCCTTGACCACCTACAGGAGAAACAGGTATCTTATCTCCAGAGCTATGTGGGTCACTTCCATCCTTATCCCACCCCATGCTGCTTGGCCTTCAGCTCCTCTAGACTAAGATTCCCCACACCCTTTATTGTAAGAAAAGATCCTTCCCACAGAGGCAGTCTAACATGCTTTGTTGCACTGCCAGAGATCACTCTTTCACACCTATGGGTTCCCTTTCTGTCTAGAAAATATGAATCTCCATTCCCAGGAGCTGGGGACAGCCTGCAATGTACTTATATCACTGGCCCTTCCTCCACACCATGACCTAATGACTCCTGAGTCCTATTCCAGCACTACCATGCTGTATTTACATCACAAATAGATTAGGCTCAGGAACCCTCCTTGGGGACTCATTGATGTTCCCTAAAATTAGCCACTCTGAAGAAACTATGAGAGAAAGCATGGATCCAGGGATGGCTGTGGACAGGCTGCAAAAGGAGCTGTCGATAAGGAGCCATAAATACAATGATGTCGGCCATATGGCACCAGACCAATGGTACCACGTGGTTGCTGGGTCTCAAAAGTGACCACAACCTTGATAGCCCCTTTCCACTCCCCCTCAGGATCTTGACTTTCTTGTGTTTCCACATTTGAGGCCCTTCTCTGAAATATTTCGCCTGCTCAGCCTTCCCCTCTGCTCTCCACACTGCTCTCTGTTGTCTTCATCTGTAGGGTGGGGTTAAAATGAAGGAAAGGTTAAGGCTGTCTCTGGACAAGTCTGTTCTTTCCACCCTCTGGATAGCAATGGGACACAGAGCAGGGAGGCACTGCAGGTGAGGGTCTCTGCTGTGGGTGAGGGTCTAGTGCAAAGAGCTCTGTCCTGTGTTATCTGCACCAAGAGCTGAATTTGGCGCAGAACTGGCACAACTTGGGCTATGGTTGTGCTTTCTGATGGCTCCTTCCATACTGCAATGGGATCATGCACCACAGATTTGCATCCAGAAATTACATCCTACTGCACACTGAAGCTATTCAGACAGATGATATTTGAGTATTAGCAGCCCTCCTACTTCTGTCTCCACTGTAATTGCTGCTAAGTCTTCCTGATAGTCTTTTAAATGAGGAAGAGATCAAATACATACAAATGCTTATGATGCATTGTAAAATAACAAGCCCTTAGGAAACATCAGCCTTCAGCACTGAATGTGGGTTCAGCTGATGTGGAATTGTGCTATATTGCAAGCACTTTTGCTTATTTTTTGTGGCCTTCTTGGAGGGGTAGTAGGAGAGGAGGGGGAAGGTGTTGAGCATTATTGGAAAGCGCTTTAATCCACAGCCCCTACTGGTCCCAGTCCTGGGCACCGCTGAGACTGTTCCGGCCGGTTCCTTAGGTCAGGAGTGCCTGCTGACCAGCTTTGGTTCTTGGCCCACCCAAGTTATATGTTTTCAGTGTTAAGTAATAAGCTCTCTGGCCTTATGTGCTGCAACTCTATTGACTATAGCTTAAAACACTCCCGTAACTATGCAGAAAACCCTAGCTAAATTAAAGTGTTTCATTAACTTTCCTTCTTTAAAGAACAGGGAACACCAGACCCTTTGGGATGGTCTCTGTCTAGTAACGGTACCTCAAGGCATGAGCAGGAGAAACCTTTAGGTAGAGCAACTGTCTTCATTGTGTTAAACAAAGCCTAAGATAAAGCTTTGAAAGCCCTTAAGATGCCAATGCTCCTGGCTGCAGCACAGGTCAGAGACTATCAGGCTGATTTTAATCTTCAGAAACAAAATATTCCAGACAGTAAAAAGAAAAGACTCCAGTTCCTCTCCTGGAGCTCCTCCTAGTTCTGAGTATCAAGAAGAAAAACACACACAGCAAGGACTATAATTAGAAAGGAGCTTTACAAGAAAAGGAGTGAAAATTGCTCTGTCAACCTCAGTTCTGTTTAGGCTGTATCTACTTTCTCCATAATGTGCTTTGTCAGAAATACTACACTGGGCTTATAACAGCTGTGGAGTTTAATACTGATAGCAACACCAATGCCTTCCCCTGGAGCCACACTGAAATTAGAGGTTTCAGTGTTATCTGTAATAGGAAAACTAGCTTCCATTATCTAGGAACTGTCCTGCAATGGAGCAAGCCCCACCACCAGCAGGGAAACCAAAAGACAGTCAATTCTAGTTTTTTGATGAAACAGTAATATTCCTCTTCTGTGCACTTGGGTTCATTAAACAGGGCACTTTTCGAAGTGCCACTCAGTCTATTTTCAAAAATGCATGCAGCAAACCCCACTTTTTCCTTCTGCTCTGGAAGAAGAATGAAAATCTTTCTTGCTTTTCTGCCTAGCCTTGAGAGTTTCCCGAGGAAAATCTGGATAGCACAATCCACAGCCTTGTGTCCTAATGAGGCACCAAGTAGGATGGATGTGGATGTTCCATGCTGCAAGTGGCCACCAGTCGTATGGCATTTCCGTGGATATTATTCTCACTACGGAGATCAGGCGTGAATCACTGACTTACAGCCAGGCACAAAATATCATTCTGTAGCCACTACCTTTTTTTTTTCCCCACTTTGCAGATGTCTTATGGCTGGTAATTTCCTCTTGCATATTTCAGATATTTGGGGAAATTTCCTGAAAGCTGTGGTGGTCAACTGAACCCTGGCAGCAATGCTTTCTAATGGTTGGAGCAGTTGTTTAGACAGTCTGCTGAGATGGGCTTGAAATTTTTTGCAAAAATCTTCGTATCTGCTGCTGCTGCAGTGGATCTTGTTCTTTACAATGTTCTGTTCCTTCCTTACCTGCAGATATATTTCACTTAATGAAGACAATCTCTGTCTTTACATCATAATGTTGTAACACCAGGTTTGTTTTGTGACGCTTTGTCTGTGATTGCTTTTCAGACCCACTGAGAGTGTCTTTGTTGTCTTATGGATTATATATCTTGGGTATATTTCTCCATATTTTCATTACTGTTTCTATTGCATTCATAGAGCAAAGCTTCTTCCTTCAACTCTCCAAGAATATCTTTACATTCCCATGGGTGGCACTTAATGAAAGACTTTGTAGCTTAATTTAGTGCCAACAGTATTTGTCTTAAGGTTTTGAAGGTAGCAAGATCAAATCCAGAAGGAGATCTATTTTTATTAAAAAATAACTCTGGTTTCTTATTCTCTGCATGTCAAATGGATCACAACAGTAGCACTTAATTATCTTTATCTACCCCTCTACTCTCTTCTTAGCATTATTTAAATTGCTTGTGTTCAAGATGCAAGACTTAATCTTCAGCAGGCGCTTGATCTTTCAACCCTTATTTATATGAGAAGCTGAAATCAGTGTCACTGGAATTTGTCTGACAGTGGGTTTCACTTTCTATGCATCTAATCAGCTCCCCAATGGTGCAGGGGTAGCACTGGGGATTTGCAACCCCCTGCTCTTCACTGATGATATACAGAGCAATATCTGAGGAGCAAAATATTTAGCCTACTGAAAGCCTTTGGGTGTCGAGACCGCAGCAAAGGGCTGTGATACACAAGTGCTCGGAGAGGATAGTCCTTTCTGTCCCTTCACTTGCGGATGCACGTTTCTGGCTGGACGGTCCAAAGTCAGAGCAGCGGATGAAGTTTTCTCCTGCACCCACTCGTGGCACACATGGTCCATCGTGCTGCTTTGAGAGGAGGCAATTTTTCAGCTAAGTTTGTGTTTTGTCTCCTTCCGAGGTTTCACTTCTGTAGTTACAGGCTTGTACATCCTTGCAAGGAGAATAATACATAACCACAGGTGCTTATTGACTGGGGCACTATTGAGTTACAAATAGACTCACCCGTGCCTCTGACAGGAGTAGGGGAATGAATTATTGATAAGGGCTGTGGTGTAATGAGGGAGGGTGGAGATGGCCCCTCTGACTCACACACCGGCTTTCCTGCTGCAGCTAAAACACATCAAAGGGATGCACAGAGAAGCTGCTGCTCGCATGCCGGTGCCAATGACGGCGATATATCTGCAGAGGCAGAAGCAAGCATGGGGCTTAATTACCAGACACACAATCCCCCATTAAAGGGGGATGAGGTTAATCTTCTGGTTCCTCTGAGCTGAACACGGCCTGCCAGGGTCTCACCCAGATCTCTGCACTTTTCCAGTAAAAGCAGAAATTTTCGTGAAATGCCAGGGCTGGTGATGGGAAATGAACTTTGCCTCCAACTGCTCCCTAAACAGCAATCAGGGCTTAAAAGGATTATTGACCTGAAGGAAAGGGAGATGATTTGTGAGTGATCAGGAAAATCAATGAGCCACAAATCATTTCAGACCCAGTGTTCTCTGCAGATGACTCATGAACTGGCTCTGACACCCCAGAATGAGGAGGACCCCTCTTGTGGATGTGTCCCTGAAGATTTCCAGGTGCAAACCTGGCCTACAACACAGTGGTGTGAGGGGTGATGGTGAGTGCATTGATTTATTGGAGTTACTTACATAAGTACACAAGACTCGGATGGAGCAATGGTTGAAGAATTAGTCCTCTATGAAAAGGATGTTTTGCAAAGTGTTGGTCATGAATTTCAGACCCAGCCCTTAGCTTTCTCTCCTTTCTTGACTGTAAGGTGCATAAATTATCCAGTTGTTTCTGTGTGTCTGAGCCAGCAGATGTTCAAACTTCATCTGATTTTGCAGAATATTTTGCAAGCTCGTGACAAAAAACCCCCATCAGTTCCCTTCCCATTAGAGCTTGTGTAACTCTTTGCAGGGTAGAGCATAACCAACTGTTTTGCACCAACTGTTTTCAGCTCATGGCTGTGTCCAAACGTCAAGATGCAGAAAGATAGTCTCATGGCATATACAGAAATACTTAAATAAATGAAGTGTTTTCATTACAGCGAAAAGCAGCTTGCATGATTCTTGAAATACTGTCATTTCATTTTCCAGAGACCAAGAAATAACAGGAAAAAATTCAGATCCTAATTCTGATCCAGTCAAAATTCTTGTAGCTTGCTTCTACAGGAAAGATTCAGTTAAAATTTGCCCCCTTCATTTTTTTTTCTCTATCACCTCCCTTCCACTAATGGCAACCTTCTTTGCTCAGATACCTATCAAATAGCCTTGATGCCTTTGGAAGATTTTAAAGTGAAGCTGTAGGGTTAATTCTAGCTAAATTTAAATATGTTCTGATATAAAATGTAATCTCCTATCATCAGCAGCTCTCATAAATGCTGCTTTGCTAAAATGCCCAGTTTCCAAGCTGTGCTTTGATATACAGTTTATCCATTCACCACTCATTTTTGATTGGTAGTAAAGGCTTTTAGTAAGGGTGACAGAAATGTTTTATCCACCATCATAAACATGGTTTTATTAAAAAGGAAAAAAATGGAAAGGGTAGGAATGAGAAAAATGCAGGTCCCCAGTCCTCTTTTCATATCTTATTGGGAAAGACTTTATAGCTGAATCAGCTGCTGAGTTGCCATGTTTTTATCTAGGAGAATGCAAATTTAAGTGTTTCTGGGCTGAAACTGTGGTACGTGCAGGCTCTGGGGTACCCACAATTACTGTCTGAAGGCTTAGTACTGTGGGAGAGAAATAGGCAGTTTATTGCATTTGTCCTACCAGCCTGGATATTTACAGAGAATGCAAGAGTAGTCCTACTACCTTTTACCCCAGCCCTCTTTGTAATGCACAGCATTTATCTTTTTGGACTTCTCTCTCAAAAAAACCCTGTGTATTTCATTTTTTTTAAGCTCCACTGTGAATGAGCTCCTTCAGGACCTACACTAAATTAAGTGAGGTCTTGCAGCAAGAGTTCCTGGCCCCTTGGATTACCGTGGACTCTTCCAAGACGCCAAGGGACAGGGAATTATTACACTTATTTCAGGACCAGTCACTACCAGAGAAAATTCCAGATTCTGCTGAGCTTTTTCCAGCATTCCTTATGTCAAGTCTTGGTGCAAACCCTTTCAGAGGTATTCTCATTGGGATGTGCCCCAGGGAATATTGGGTAATGTCCACCAAAGGAATATGTTCAGATTGGCTCTTCACTGGATGAGATTGGACCTGCTCATGTGTCATTGTAAACTTTAATGCCGTCCACTGCCTCTCAGTGTCTGGCCCTTAGCCTGCTCATTGAAGTCTGCTGCAACTCCTAGCAATGCTTGGGAGACCCTGGACAAGCTTAGAGACCTGCCTACCATGGTGATGTTCTTGTATGAACATCATTTTTTCAAGCTCTACTGTGAATGAGATGTTTCAGTGAGGTCTTGCAGCAAGAGGTCCTGGCCCCTTGGATTACTGTGGACCCTCAACATCCAATAAGCCATGACAATGTCCATCCTTTGCAATGCAACGGCCAAGCCTACCATTTGTGAGAAGGCAACTCACCTTCCTGAACGAACCCTTCCCTGGCGTCTCTTCCCATTTGAAGGAAGGGAGCTGAATAGTTTGTTTTATGACTGCAGATACCTGGACTGAATCCTACCAAATGCTTCAGCACGGGCCCCTGCCCATCTGTCAGAGAGTCAGCATGGTGAATCTTGGCATTGTGCTGTGCTGTACCTTGCGTATCGATCCAGATCTAGCACATCTCTCGATCTTGTGAGGAGAGCAGCTCCTGCACTGCTAAGTACTGAATTTGGTAGAGTGCCACCAGGCCTCTGGAGACCTTGCAAGTCTCCAGAGAAGAGAAACATAACATTGCTCGAGAGATGGATTCGTCAGCAAAAGAGAATGGTGATGTTTATTGACACCAATGGAATAAATAAACAAGACAATAAATTTGGAATTGCTGCTGAAATTACTTGGAAATGCTGTATATTGAATTTTACCTATTTGTATTGTTTGTGGAATGGGCTGTTGTTTTATGTATCATCATCTTTTTGATATACTGATTTTGTATGATTTCATCATGTATCCTGGGAAAAAACAGAGGAAAAAACATTACTACCAGGCCTTAAATGCACAGATGAACTAAACCAAAATCCCAGAGATAAAAATGAAATTATTCTAACCCAGTGTGACAAAGTGAAGCGGAGGTCATCCTGGGAAACAATGCTGGTACTTGTAAGATGAAATGCTTCAGTGGCTTCCACAGCACAACTTTCCTCCTGACTTTCTGAACACAGTAAGTTAAGAACTAGGAAATATAATTGTTATAAATCTTCTGGACTCCTTGTTCTCTAACAGGCCCCTCGTGTGATGGGAGAGTGGTCCAGGAAAGTGGCTGATCTGGAGTGTCTTCTCAATGTATTTGATTTTGCAGAACCAAGACTTGATTAAATCCTGCCCAGAGATCTTGACTTTTCATGTGAATTTTGAAAGATTCTTTAATTTTACCCCATTTGTAATAATTTTGATTTTTTTCCCTCCTTATAATCCTAGAGAGTTTAGAGCTTTTTCTCCATGAGCTCTCAGGGAGTGAGCTTGCTTCGGCTTAGTGTCCATATTCACTTGTATCCAAGATGATTTCTGGGAAGAATTGTAACTGTTTGGTATTGGGTACCTGTTCTTCTTCTCAAATTTTTTGTCTGAAAGTTTCAACAATGGGCACATGCAGTACTGTGGGACCAAGGCATCCAGTCCTGATTCCCTAGGGATTATAATAAAAGTTACTGTAAAAGCAGCATGGCTGTGTTTTCTTTGCTTTTCATTTTATCAGAAACACCCTCTGCCATCTCTCTGGGCCTGGCCAGTTTAGTCTGATTTATGTGGCACCCTCCCACCAGAGCAGATGAACAACCAGTGCTGAGCTGGGCAAAAACTAGGTCCAGAGCCACAGGACTGAGGGGAAAATGTTGTTTTGGCAAGACCAGGTTACGTGCATGGAGGGACTATCAGCTTAAGCACGTGAGAAATCTTGGTCCAAAGAGGACCCTTGACTTCAGTAGTGTAAGTATTTTGATACAGGCACTTCTGAATTGCCCCAAACCTTCAATATGCTAATATCAAAGAGGAAGGACTAGGAGACATGCTGGGGAGTTCCTTTGGGCAAGATGAGCTCCCAAAGCAAAATGTGCTGGGCTGGCTGTGACCCACAGGTTGGGGTCCTTGTCATGGGAAGAAGGGGTTAACGCTGGGACCTGTCAGAAGACATGCTCAGCAAGAACAAGACACTCCCCTGCTTTCAGGCAGTCATGCCTGAAAAGATGCAGGCTAAGAAAAAATTAAGCCTTCAATGTTCGGCTGCCAGTTGGACCCTGAGGTTTGCCTTAAATCAGCTCATTGTTCTTCCTGCTTTTCCTAAACGCAGTGGGGCCAGTCCCAGCAGAAGTGTATGTGCTAATCGTATAATGATGTAATAGCTCTGGACTCCCCTTGGAGAGCTCTGTGGCTTCCGTGCCTCTGTTCCACCCCTTGTGGGGAAATATATTAAGGAATTTAATATTATTTAGAAAGCTGATCACAGGAATATGTTTCTTATCCCCTGGGCACCATTGCAGTCACATAGTGACATTAGCTTTCCTGTCCATAGGCCCCTGCCAAGCGCTTGCCTGTCCCACTGCTCCAGCGTATTTTAAACTCTTTTTAGTTTTATGGTTTCCTTTTTATTTATATCTCCCTGTGATACTCCCCTCCTTCTTCTCCAGCGTCTGCAGTCATGCAAAAAAGCTGGAGAACACCAGTTCCCAGAGGTACCTCCAAAGTTTGAGTAGCTTTTTCCCTGTCACAAGCCTGTCAATAAGGATCTTGATGGGGTCTCTACCTCCCACTCAGGGGTGGGATCCGATTTCCCAGGTTATCAGCATGACACAAGAACAGATTTGTTTTCAAGCCTCTTTATTAAAATTCTGCCTCACACAGCGGAGCTGAATGTTCTCTATTTCAAAAGTTACCTTGTAGTTTGTGTTTGAATAAAAAATGGCATTAGAGACTGGAAGCCTTTTTGGTATTTTTGGTCTTCTGGATTGAAGGAGAATATAGGGAATTTCCACTTCAAGGCTTTGGAAGACTAAAAGTCCCACCCAGCATGCATATTATTGACTGAAGCAGGACTCTCTGAAAAATAATATACTCCAAAGTACACACATCTCCCTCTGCACAGGTGAGAGAATAAACAACACATGACTATTAATCATACTGCTTAATGCATTACTGGACAGTATCAGAACATGGTTGGGCTGATCATAGTGTAAGAACCCATTTAGAAGAAAAATTAATAAACCTGAGAATGTAAATTCAGGTCTCCAACACTATTTAACAAGAGTGACTGCTACTTCCATAGCACAGTACAAGAAACTGAGCCTTACTCTGAGCAGAGCAGCTTTCTGTGCCTTGCTGGAGGTTGACAGTAGCTGTTTCCACACTTCATTTCTGAAGGGTTGTGGATAAAATAGAAAGGACATTCAGAAGCTGGAAAAAAAACTTTGCCCATGTGAGGACTGCACTTCGTTATCTAAAGCTGGTGAACAGCATGCTCCCTCCAGTATATCACATGATCAGCAAACTCATTCAGTAGTGAAGCCAGTGAACGTTTTCTTTGATAGATATGGGCTTTTTTTTTTTTTTTTAGTGAGAAAAGCCTCACCTTTTAGCCTTGTTTCCTGAGGAAACGAGTTTTATGTGAGTGGGATGTCTGTTCACTTCTCTGTCCCTTCGCTCCTTTTCCTGTTTATTGGAGAATGCATGAGGCAATTGAGCAAACTGAAGTAGAGGTTTCAGTGACAAGGAGCTCAAGAAAAACCCATAAATTCAGCCCTTACCTGTTTCCACAAGGAGTAGCCTCCTCAAAACACCAAGCCACTGCCTGCGTGTTGGTTCTGACAAACACACAAAAGAGGAAGATGGAGGGCTGAAAATACAGGAAAATAACAGGAATCCAGGAGAATTGCAGCAGGAAGAGATCAGGGACGTGGGCCACAAATCCATAGGTAATAAGATGAAAATTGTTCTAAACTTGAATGGTGGCAATAAAAAAAAAATCTTGCAGTAGATGTAAAGTGCAAGACTCTCTCTTACAGTTCAACAGGCCCAGACAGAGGTATTTACATTAGCCAGTTTTGGAAGATCTCTGGAGAAACCAAGTTTTAGGAATTTTCACTGTCCTGTTACACTTTTCATGCTATAAACTTCTAAATGATGGAGTTCACTATCAGAATGTTTCCCAGAAAATCACTTTTCAATGAGAAAATCCTAAACACATGCTGAAAACATAATTAAATTGTATTGGTCTTTCTTATTGGTATTCTAAGACTAAAAATTATGTCTGCAACCTCAACAACACTTTCACTGAGGTCGCAGCTATGTAACCATTCCCAACAAACTGTAAGGTCTTGATTCCCGCCTGCAATAATAAAGTTACAGTAGCACAAGACCACTTAAAACCATAACTGTATAATTTTAGATATAGGATCAATCTGACCTTTTCATTACATTTGGACAGCACAAACTCTGCTGAAATTAATTAATTAATTGAATGACTAGTTTTAAATTATTTGCTCAGCTCTGCTTGTGGCCTTGAAAGAACAAGGTATAATCAGTGCAGTTCCTAATTAATGATACCTTTCCAGACACTCCAGATCAGCAGTTAAAATTTAGGAGGTTCATTGCTTTCACGCAGCCATCGTATGCCTGGGAAATGAAGTTGCCTTGTGCCAGTGCTTCCAGCAGTTAGTGGTCCTTGAAAAGACACCTTTGCTGATGCTGAAGCCTTGAAAATGCCCTGGGAAGGATTTTACAGCAGCAGCCTTAAAGGCAGAAAGGATAATTCGGTGTTCAACTAATACAAGTGAGGTCAATCCAAGGAAAATTATTCAGCAGGCTTTACCAGTGCTGTTGGGATGGATAAATTACACAGGCGCCTGAAGTCTATTGGTAAAAAAAGCAACAGGCTTTCACTGCAGCTGCATTGAGCATTTAGCATCTGTCTCCACCTTCCAGCTATTTAGGACTCTCAAATTAGGCAACCTGGCAATGTTGTGGTGGCTCCCCTTGGCAGATATGCTCTGAAACCACTTTGAGTGCTACTTTTATTGGTCGATGAGTGAAGAAAGGCAGGGACGGGGCCAACTATAGTCTGCAAAAGAATCTAAGGCTACACAAGTGGACACGTAGGTTTAATATCTCTTTGACCTGATGGGATCCAAAGAAGATGGAGGTGGAGCTACACTTTAGTCCCACCAGACTGAAGTTGGGCCTCGGTCCAGAAAAGTATAATGAGAGTCATTGTGCTGGAGAAAGAATGAAGAAACAGGCCTGGATGATGGGAAGCCTCTAGGAAGTGGGGTGCTCCTGTGTTGTGCTCCTGACTCCCTTTTTGCATCTTATCCAACGACCTTTCAATGTATCATGTATAAGCACACAGGACTTTGCTTTCCAGAGGACACATTTTAATTGGATATACAAGTGCTCCACAGACTGCAGCCATGCTGTCCCAAGTCAGAGCTCCCCTGCCAACAGCTCCTCTCTGCCCTTCATGGCTGTGTGCCTCCCAGTAGCTGAACTTGGTCTTGTGTATTGTTGTAGCTCCTCTGCCTTTATCCAGAGGTCTGGCACTGATTTTACAGTGAGGGGAACTGCACCTTTAAATTGCTTTCAGGACAGTGGTTCTAAAACATGTGCTCTGTGTCACCTCTTTCATTTTCTTCTGACCCTTTTCTCAGATTGCTAGCACCTTGAATCCTCACCTCTGCTGCTGTCTCCTTGCCCTTTCCTGCCCTTTCCTTGTAGACCTGCTCCCGCCTCCTCAGGCTGCCACAGGTAACTCCTCATCTCCTTCCCTGGATCCTTCTCCTGCCTCCATGTCTCCCAGCCTTTCGACATTACCTCCTCATGCTCCCTTGGCAGTCAAAGGCTGGATGCCTTGCTGAGAAGGTGATGTCTGCCAGGGAACATCAGAAAAGCTACTCTGAACGTGTGCGTCAGGAAGGGGAACAGGGTGCTCAGAGTAGTTGAGTTCCTGGGTGGTAGACAGATTTGGAGATACCTCTCTAGTGTTGCCACAAGTTGATGTCAAAGCTACAATGAGAATATGTGCCTGCTCATATCAAATTCAGTTTGCTGACAAGAGACTGCTCATGCCCAAGATGTCTTGTTGAACTATTGGAGTGCTTTGCAAACAGCTGCTGGACAAGATGGCATGGACACAAAAAGACTCCGGTGGACAGCCAAGACCTCAGGCCACTCCTGCAGAGCTGGGAGGGGAGTTCAGTGTGAGACATAGTGTAGAGGCTGACTGCAGTAAAGTATGCCTAGACCTACAATTCCCAAAACTGCTCAAGAGGCTGGGAGTACTGGAATCTCCTTACAGAATCTAACTCCACCAGGTGCTTAAGCCTTTGTACTTACAGACCCTTGCTCACTGCTCCTTCCTGTGACTGACACCATCAAGTAAAAAGTCCACCAAAATGGGATTCACAAATCCTATATCAATCAGCCAGGTGAACCTCTTCAGCTGTGTATTCCCTAGTTCATTGGGACAACACCTTCTGGAGCTGTGGTCGCCCACTTGGATATCTGTGAGTGTCATGGGAACATTGACCTTGTGTCCTACTCCAGGCAGGCAGCTGCGCACATCTACATATCCCCTAATGACATGAGCCCCCAGTCTTCAGCAAACTTGATGCTCAGTTATCAGACAGAAGCTGTCTACTCTGTTGAAGAGCTTATGGTTCACATACCCACCTTTTGGAAAATGCTATGCACATGGGATTCAAACCACATGCCACAAAGCCTGGCAGTGGCAATCCTGGGCATTACTATCAAGATCACTGCAAGGAGTCATCAACCCAAGTCTTTTGATGACTTCCTCTTTTCAAGAAAAAACACCTTGGGATGGAGTGTTGCTTGGAGAATCAGTGCCTAAATCATATGCTGAATGGTGGGGGTCTCTGGCGTACTGAAGGGTGAGAGCATCGGGATGCTGCCTTCAGCTAACAACAGGGAAAAATCTAGTCCAGGAACTGTAAGGAATATGGAACCAGCTCTTGGAGCAGCAAAGAGGGTCCCTGAAGAAGCTCTGGGCAGCTGAAAAGCTCTCTCTTTAGTCTGAGTATATAACTTCTTTACAAAGCAGAAGAAACAAAAAAGCCCCAAACCCTAACCTGTTAGCCTTATTCTACAGATTAATCATTTACCACGCTTCCTCCTATCAGCACCCAGAAATCTGTATCAGGAACTGCTCTTTGTACTAACAGCCAGCTATCAAGGTACTTAACAGTAAGCAATTCTTAAGCATGCAGGAATTTTCTCTCCATGAAGGTGTTTCAGTAGAATCCCTTTACAGAAAGATAAAGGTAATAGATATCACATTTTATCTCAGGGTTTCCAGCATTTCCTTTCAGGGCTTGTTGATAAATGGGAAATTTGGTCAGTTATTACTGAAATCCCACAAACAACTCTGTCACACAATTCTGGTGGTTTCCCACCCCTCTTCCAGCAGTAGGGACAGCGTGGTGCACCGCAAGGAGTCAGCATGGCTTGGCCCCTTTACAGCTTTCTGCCTCTAACGTTTGCTCTCGGCATCGCTGCAGAAGAGGCTTTGAAGTAGCCTTTGAGCAGGAGCCGCCATATTAAATTCCTGCACCATCTGAAGTTAGATGATGTCTTCTGAACACCACCAGCTATGCTTGACAGTGACAAAAATGAGCTGGTGATCAAGGCCACGAACTTTTTGAGAAGAAAATTAGCAAATGCCACAATATTGTCTAGGAAGATTAGAGGAGCAAGGCTGAAGAAGGCATACTGTGAGATCCAGAAGACCAAAAGACTGAAGCCCAGACTGCAGAAGACGTCATGAAGCTGCAGAACCTATGGCAAGCTAGGAGTGAACAGCCTAGAAGAGAATAGGTGTGGAGGTAAAGCAAGTGGGACATGAATATCCATATTTCTGAGGCACAATGTGGAGATGGGATGACTGGATATCATGACTTTATTCATGAGTGTGTGGGCTGGCTAGCAACGCTTGAAGGGCAGGCACTTGAGAAGGGTCTGCCCTGGGCCAGGGACGAGGTGTGGACTGGAGCTCTCCCATGACAGGACTGAGCTGTGATAGGAGAGGTGGAGAGGTGGCCCTCACCTGGTGGAACAGATGATTGGAGATGTGGCAAGTTGCTGGGATCTTGCCTGTGTACTCCAGAAAGTCTGTGGTCCTGGTGATGCCTGCCAAAACCATCCTGACAGCCACACTGGGGGAAGCTTGCAGCTGTACGTGCAATGAGGGTTGGGCAGTAAGAGCTTAATGAGAAACTACCCCCTCATGCACACACCTTTCCCAGCAGGTCCAAAGAGCTCCCATGTCCAGGTCATGGTAGAAGAAGAGCAGTTCAGTCAAGCTTTGGAGTCAATGGTGAATTGCTGGGACTTTGGAGGTGGTGGAGGACAGTGCAAGCCAGCATTGTCCAACCAGTCTCCCTGCACTGACTCTGCGGGGCCTGGAAGCTGTGCATGGGGGCCTGGCCGTGGAGGCAGAGCAGTACCAGAGTTCAGGCAGGATGAGCTGGATGGTGCTGAGGTGATGACAACCAAGGCCATAGCTTTCTCCCTCTGCTTCCCATGGCTGGGGCTATGCAAGAGGGAGCTCCATGGCAAGAGAGCCTGCTTTGCTGCAGAGACCAATGCAACCAGCTTTCCAAGTCACAGGGAGCAGCAGGGCTGGACCTTCTTGCTGTACTGATCCCTGGCTCATAGGGGATAATGAGGAGACAGACCTCTGCTCTCATACTGTAAGGCCACCCCAATCTCCAACATAGGGCATTGTTTTTGGTTCCCCTTTCAATCTGCATAACCCCCTGTCCAAGGGCTGGCTGAGAGTGGAAAAATAGTTATGTACTTTCTGAAAAATGTTGGAAAGTCTCCTTGATCTGTATTCAGTAAAGTTAAACTACAGAGGGGCTCCAGAGACCTGTAGTTGTCAGCTGGAATGGAGTTCACCTCATCTACTTTGCCCTGCAAAAGTCAGGTGTCTAGTCTGAGATAGTTGCCCAAGCTTCCTCTGCAATCAGTGGAGACACGGAAATGAAATCATTTACCCCTAGAAGAGCCTATCTAACCCAGTAACAGTACACAACTAGCTTAGATAAGACATTAACCCCCCCCCCTACAACATTTAATTTGATAGAAAACTGCAATCACAATGGCTGTCGGGCTAGAATCTATCAGCTCCACCAGGGACTTGCAGATGCATGGAGGGATTGACTAGGCAGATGGAAAAATATGAAATGATCTGTGGTCCTGAGAGCATCCACTGCACAAAATGGCACTGTGGGTATGTATAGCACAGAGCAATGCAACTACCAGAGGTGCTCCAGAAGTCCCCATGAGCACATGAGGTTTTTGACAGACAAAATATGGCAATAAGGACACAGAGTCATCTGTGTTGCTTGAGAAGATCTCGGAGAGGCACTGACCAAGAAGAATTACATGGCTAAGCATCAGAAGAAGTCACAACCAGGTGGGAAAGGGGATCTCACAAGCCTGTGTGATAGCGAGTAAGGGGTCTCTGGCGCTGATGGAAATTTTGTGTTTGGCAGTATTGGGCTGTGCTAATGTCAGCTGTTAGCAGTTAGTGGTACGTCTGGTGGGAAAGACCTGTCCAAGGAACAAACTGGAAATGACGGTTACATTGTGCAAGGCTGACGTTGCACAGTACTGGCTGGTTAAAGTTTCAAGGACTTGGCTCCGAGTGCTTCCTGAAAAACCACAGCCTCTCGTCTCTGCAGCAGCTCTGCAAAGAGCCCATAAACTGTCCTTCCCGACACCGTGCAGTCCGCTCACCTCCTCTTGCGTCTCCTTAACTTGGTGACACAGCTTCTCATATAGCCCTGGCAGGCAAGCACACAGCCCCTACCTGTCCCAGCCTCAGCCAGAGGCACCGGGCTCTCCTGCAGCCTGGTGTCTGCCAAAATCCCTCCCAACGATGCTGAGCATTATTGTCACCGCATGCTCCTGTTACCTGCACTGCCTCCACAGCACGGCCAACGATATGGTTGGATAAAGTCTGTTTGGGTAATAGGCTGCCAGTGTCTGCTTGAATCAGACAAAGCAGAGGGCATTTCTTCATCTTTTTAAGAACAAAAAATGTTAATGAGCTTAATTGTCTCACTGAAACAACAGAGTGATTATCCCACTCAGAGATAAGGAAGGGAAGGGAACGTAGGTATGGATTTAGCACTTCTGGAGGAAGACTCCTGAGAGTTGTCCAGGAACAAAATCAATCCCTTTTTGCCAGCTGAAGGGCAAACTTCCAAAAAGGAAGAAGCATACATTTTCTGCTCTTACAAGGGTTCTGCAAACAACAGAGAACGAAAGAAATGTAATCCCATTGCTTGTTACAGCTTTCTTAAGGCAGCAAGTATTGGGGAGGCTCTGGAAATCTGAATGGTTTTCCATAACAGAAGACAAGGAGGTTGCTTTGCAAGGAGAAGTTGGACAGGCTCAGACAGGCTCAGGTGTCCCATCTATCTAAAGCATTTTCTACTACAGTTCCTAACGGGAAATGAACTCATGAATCTACCCTGATCAGCAGTCTGCTCTTAGTAGGAATGGGGGATCTCTTCCTCACAGAGATCAGCTGAGATCCTCACCTGTGACCATTACTGATGCCTCCGAAGAGCAGAGCTTCAATGTTACAAAGCAATTACTGCCAGCAAGATGATGCAGCTGCTGATGTTGGCTGAGAAAACAAGGCCAGATGGGGGTAACTGGGAAATTAACTGTTCTGGGTCATCCTCTGTGGCCACCTCCCTCCTCAGAGTCTTTAAAGCAGGAGGTGCTCCACAGAAAAGAGCTACTGAGGATAAAGGGAGAGAGAAAAGGAGTTACAGCAGATATAGAAGTATTTACTCTGAGGTCTAGGATGCTATTTAGTAGATATGGTGACAAAATACTGCTGGGCTCAAAGGGGCACGAAGTCCCCTTTGTTTTCCTCTTTGATATCTTTGAGGAGCTCTTGGCTAGACTTCTCCAACATCACAGCATAGGCTGTGGCACTATACTATCACTGAAAGCCACAGGATTAGACATGAGAACAGTCTGATACACACTGGGTTGTATATCATCCCAGCATTATTTGTCCACAGAGGCAGCTGGAAGGGAAGTGTGTGGGGAAAGCTGAGAGTGGGGGAGTCAGGCAGTGCCTGTCCACCCGCATGCAGCAACTCCAGGCGGTGATGGTATAATCCTGCTCCAGATGTTCTAGGTCTCTCCTGCTGTCAAAGATACAGAGTCAAAGAGCAGTATTTGAAGCATTGCTGGTGGTGCTACCAACTGGAACAGGAGTAGCTATTAATTCCGTAGCCTGAAGACAATGTTTGGAGAGAGCAGCTGGCTCTCCCTGCCATGTATTAGCCCTGGTAGGCTGCACTCCACAGCGGCCAGCCAGAGGGTAGCCAGCCTCTAGGGAAAATGCTTCATTTATCATCCCTCAACATTTTCTGTTTCTCAGCTGTGTTGCTTGTTGATGTCTCTAGCCAGCTTTTCTCCATCAGGGATTCCTCACCCTTCAAAAGCTGTATGCGGTGAAGCAGGTGTGTAAGATGGAACTTTAAAAGCTTTGCAGTAAGTTAAAGAGTTTCAATTTTGCAGTTATAATTAGTAGAACATGTCTTCTGAGATGAGATTTGATGTTTCTTTGTGCTGGGTGGACCGCAATGTGTGACTTGAATGTGATAGTTTAGAGACGCCTGGAGGTGATGCATATGTGCTCTGGTGGATTTTGACAGAGGTCAGTGTGCAATCCATGCCCAACAAAGCTATCAATGCCAGCACCTCATGGGGTTCAGATTTTTGTCCCTTAACCAGAGCTTATGTAGGTGTGAAGGTGCCTGAGTCAGACCTTTGCTTAACGCTACGGTATCCTATGGGTTGCTAGCAAGGGAGGAACCTCCTGTGCCCTAGACTTACTGCCTGTTAAGATCACACAACATTTGTACCAGCAGCAAGAAAACAAAGGAGCAGGTAGCAAAACAGGGCTGAACACTCAGCAGGTTTCCATGATGAAGAGCAGCTTTAACTGAGGAGTAATTTGGAAGAAAACCACTACAATCAACACAAATGAGAGAGAAGAAAATGTTACATGGCTGAAGCAGAGTGGCCCAGAACAAGCTTGGACAGGATTCTTAGCCCAGGGAGAGACCTCCTGCCTAGCTGTTTGTCTTTCTGACACTGGGAATAGAGGAGATCTGCAGCCAATTTTCCAAAGGTGTTGTCCCATCATTTCCAGAGTGTGATTTGAACCATCTGAGTAACTTGCACAAGAGTAGAAAAATAAGCAACAGGAGCAGGTCTTGACCCTGAGGCTTTGGTCTCCTCAGGGGGGAGATTACACCACCAAAAGGCAGGACTTGTCCTGGCAGAAATCTGTGTCCAGCCATGCAACCAAGAGAGACAGGGCTGCAGCCTACTATAACTCGGTAGCCATCAGCTTCTATGTCTATATGCCAGATGGCATGAGTATGTCTTTTAGCCCTTTTCCTCACTGGCACCTGATAACCACCACAACACACCGTGGGTATGAAAGGATCACGCTTCTTCTTCACAAGGTCTTACAAGAGAAAAGAGGTGAAGCGTTTTCTGTCCTCTCCACCTGCACTCTTGCCCTCCTGTGCTTCATATACTGCTTTGGCCATTGCAGCCCCAGTTCCTAGCCCTTGGAGCGTTTCTGATCTCTGCGACTTCGGCCTTTTAGACAGCAGCATTTTGTCATCAGTAGCAGTACAGGCAATAATAATTGCATAGCTGCTTCTGTCTTATATAAAACTAAAATAGTTCTGACCTGGACTTAAAAGAAATATCACATAACTCAGGCCAGTGTGGGAAAATTGATCCTTGTGATGACAACGGAACAATCATGAAGATGTGCTTTTGCCAGCTGGAAGTAGAATCTTCTCTTTATTTCATGTTCTCATACACCCTTGTAGGGCTGCCTTGCATGTGCCATGCAGACTGCTTCTCCCTTTTTTGGTGACTTCCCCAAACGCATCTTCCAATTCCATGTCTTGCCTTATTAGGAACTACAGTAGGACTGTGTTCTCATCTCTGACTGGGCAACAACTCCAACACCTCTAAGGCTTGTTCAGGCCTGACAGAAAAGCTTCTGGGCTCCTGTCTTACCTTTTCCAAGTTGCAACCTTGCAATATAAGGGTTGTGATCCCCTTCATCATCTGTATCATCCACAGTTTTGTCTTCCCATGACAGTCCTTTCAGTCATCCTGCTGCCAGGATGCAGCAGAGCTGCCAACACAGAAATGCCTAGAGAGAAGGTGGTTGCTTTGCCTCTAATCCAAGCAGAGGTGTGTGTCCCAGGGAGAGGATGTTGATACGCATGACAATGCCCTGCAGAGCAGCCCCATTCACACTTTAGCAGAGAAGCATTTTAATTAATTGTCAACAGTTTTTTAATATATAGATTTAGCGGCTCTGCCTGAGTAAATGCTGTTTGAGAGATTAAATTCTGTTTGGATTAATGGCCTCTGACAGCTTTTCCTCCTTTGCAAACAAAGTGGGTTTGAAGTGTAATAAAACAGAGCGTGGGATGCATTGAACATGGAGAGCTGTTCAAGCTGGCAGCCAAGTGAAACATCACCAGCCTCCATCCAGAGGAGCCCACAGGCAAACACACCTTCCAGGCACAAAGGTTTTCATCTCATGTGGCTTCAGGCTCTCCCAATGCCTCAGCCTCCCATAGAGTTGCTTGTGGCAATGCACAGCAGTCGTGTGTACGGAGTTTTTGAATGCAGGGCTCGGCAAACTGTGGGGCTGACATCTGCAGCATCTGCACAAGGCAGATACTGAGCAGCTTTGTTTATTCTCCTTGTGTCATGGTTGAGAGGAGACTAATCCACAATATGGTCACATAAACAGGTCAGGTCTACTTCCCAGAAAAGGTCAAAGAAGAAATGATGCTGATCCTAGGGCTATAAAGGACTCTGAGGAAGATGTGATTTTTCCCCATGCTTGTAGATGGATCATGATCATGACTAGTGAAACCTTTCTACCAGGGCACTGTTTCTTTTTCATATGCAGTCCAAATTCCAGATTTTTGAGACTGAGGAACAATTAGTTTAGCATCCAGACCATTTAGAGTGGGGAAAAAATGAATAGATTCGCCACAAACCTTACAACCAACCATCCTGCCATGCCACGCACACTGCTGCACTAAGTCAATCCTACACGGATGGACTACAACCATCTTACATCCTCAGGCTCCACAGCTAGGGCAAAAAACCCTGATATCCTCCTTCCCATGATACAAACAGACGTCCTCTGGGCCTGCTGAGAGAATAGCAGGAAAGTTGTTGGAGACAATGCCCGCAGGTACTGGGGCACAGTGTACAAGAGAGTATAAGGCATCTGCTCCCTTTCTGTCATGGGTATATCAACTGTCCTGAGCTAGGGCTCATGAACAAGCAGCTCTGGAAAGGATGTCCTACCTCCTTAGTTGTGGAAATAATTTTGTCATTTGCATGGAAGCCTGACATGTCTTGTCCCCATGGCACTCTGTGCACAAACCCTGAGGTCCCTTCACTGCATGTTTCAGAAGAATATCTCAGTGATGAAGTCCTTCTTAAGGTTAGCTATGCCCAGTAAACTACGTACAGCTTGTTTGAATACATGTAGCTTTAGATTTCAGCCACTGGTATCTCAATAAGGGCTTTGGTTCTGAGCCCACCTACTCTGATGGTCATCAGGTGGGTGAACAGTGGAGAAACTGCTGTGAAAGCCATATCAGTCCTTAGAAACCTGTATACTCCTGGCACTTTTCCTGTAGGTCGTGGTAGTAGTAGAGCAGTATTTGAACTACTCAGTCTTCTTTGGGGCGATCCCTTTTTCATTGTTTCAAAAACAAGAGAAGGTTGCCTTCAGTATATAGCAGTGTCTTAGCTCTGTGACCTTCTGGGAAACACTCTTCACCATGATTCAGTCACATAGGTGCATCTCACTCGGCAATGTGTACGTTGCCTACATTTCCTCAGGTACAAGTCTGAGTTCAAAAGTGATGTAGCTCCCTGGGGTTTCTGATAGGCAGTATACCCATACTAGCTACAGCAGTTTTGGCTTCCCCTGTTGTATGTAGTCCATCCAACACTGTCACTATCTCACCACTCTTTGCATCTTCAAGCACCCTCCACAGTGCCTCATACCACACCTCAGGGCACACACCAGGTAACCCTGATGCCATGCTATTAAAAAGAACACTCTGCTCAGTTGCTCTGCAGCCCTCCAAGAAAACCCTGGTATCTTCAGGCCACAGGGGGACCACATGGTGCAAAGGAGACCCAAGGCCAAGTGCAGCACAGTGCTGATGTCCCAGTTCACTCAAGAAGGAGAGTGGCTTTGAGCAGAGGAGGTCTCAGCTGTTCTAGTCCACGGGTGTGAGGCAAGGCAGTGGTACATCAAATGTAGATGTAGTCTTATACTTTTATGCCCATATCCATTTGTTTCTGGTTCTCTTCTACTTGTGTCTGCAGGCTGCCCCAAGCCTACTGCTTTTGCAGCATGGAAACCAGGGCATGGGGGAACAAAAAGCATTACTGGAAGAAGCATTGGCTGGTATACCACCTTTAGTTTCTTTTATAAGCAATTTTTTTACTGATTTGTAGCATTTCCCTTGAGACAACATTCTTTCTCATAATAAGAAGACTTTAAAGGGCCAGTAGAAATAAAGGGGAAGGGAGAGAATTATTTTTTTTTTAATAAATTTTGTGCCTAATGTTTAAGACTTTTGCTACCCCTCACAATGACCCAGTGAAAATGAAGTTGCTGTTACTGTATCATCATTCAGAGTTGTAGGGTATCTTGAGCTTCCTGCTCATGGGATTTGAGAGTTGCAATGCATGAGAACATCAAGAAGAAATCCAGGAGAACTAGTAGCAGCAAACTCACTTTAACTGAACACTTACTCAGATCATACTTTTAATGAACTTGTTGAATTTCTAATTGTTTTAAAGTATAGACTTGAGAACTCTTTAATGTATATATGTTTTATTCATGAAAATGGAACTTGAAGACATTAAAGAACATGGTTTGTATGACAGTTTTATGAACTTTAAATGAATGATTTTAACAAAGGATTCAAAATGTGTTAGGCAGTAATTATCAAATAACCTGTTAATGATATCCAAGAGCTATATAGTATGACAGACCATTGCTCTGAACTCTAAGCCCTTGTGTGATTATTTTGGTGCTAGGAAGGAGCAAACTGCAGCTTCAAAGGCAATGAAAATTTTCATTAGAAATAACATTCAATAACTAACAATAATCAGGATTAATGGCACTGTCAATGATGATTCAACCAGAAGGAATTTCTGAAGTTAAAAGTGTACCAAAAATCATTTGAAACAAAAGTTACTTTCCCAAATCACGTTATTTCATAGCAAAATCATTTCCTTTGACGTATACAGACCTTCTCTGTCTGTCTGAACATGGATTGCCCTTTAATACAGAACAGGATGGAATGATTAGAGATAAGGTATACATTTTCAACAGTAACTCAATGAAGCATGTGGTGGATCAATGGGAGTCTTTAAACTTAAATTGTGTGTCTCCTTTCTAAAGGTCTGCTTTAAATCAACCCCCAGTTGAGATACAAAACACAGGGTGGAAACTGTACTAAAAGCTGGTATAAAACTGAAATGGCTATCCTTCAGGAAATTTCAAGATTCCAAAATTATATTTTGCCCTAAGTTGTGTTACAAAGTAGGTTAGAAAAATCCCCTAAATATTTCATTTTGACACTACCTAAACCTTTTGTTTTGGCTGTGTTTTAAAACTTACTTTATATATATCAACTCTCTTATCCATAGGCGGATTATCCATGTTATATATTACCTATGCTGTTAGCATTAGGTTGGCCACAGAGCTTCCAGGCACAGCTCTCTTCCAAATCCTTCTGTTTTCCTGCACTGTGGACATTACCTGTCTTCATTCAGGACAGTTTGTGTTTCTCTGCACAGTGCTGCTGTGTCTAGCCCTACGTCGCATCTCAGACAGAGCCAGGGGAGCCCAGGAAGGAGATAGGAGTTTCCCCAGGACCCAAAGGAAGAAGCAGTAACTGGTATTTCTGAAGCACATCCTCTTGTCTCTGGGAGGGGTTACTGCTGCAGATGTGGTGCACTGCAAACGTATAGATACTGTGGTTAAGGCAATTAGTGCCCTGGGAACCACAGGTTGTGGGGAACATGCAAATACACTGATTTGACTCTGCAGTGTGAGTCCCATGTTTCGGAGTAGCTCTGCAACAAGTCCTCAGTGTGCTCGTGTCATCCTTGCATTTCATTATCCAAGGTGTCCTGATTCCCCATTGCTCTGGAAAATGGAGAGCTGGTTGTGTACAGCAGCTTGTTTTGTATTAGCCAAATAATAAGGGCTACAAATAATAAATCAATATGGCTAAAGCCAGCATAAGTAGTCTTTTTTTCACTACGTTCTTGGCAAATATTCTCAACATCACAGCAGAGCCCAAAGGGAGATGCTCACTGCTGGTAAGGATTTGTACGATTTAGGAAGTCAAGAGCCTTTTGTGTATCAAGCAATTATCTGAATAGAAGGATCCATTTTAATTATTTGCTTATTTTTCTGGGAGTGCCAAACAAATGTCCTTGCTGTAATGAAGGCAATGAACCAACGTGACTCTTCTGAACCTGAAGGCGTTTAATCTACAAAGCTCCAAACAGGGCCCCAAGTCTGCCTTTATTTGGAGCCTTGAACATGGGAAACAGAAGCTCTCTGCTTTGAATTAGAAAGGTGGATGTGCCACATCTTGCTGCTGCAGAAGACAGTTCGCTTCCATTCCCAGTAATATCTCTGGGGAGGCATCCTTAATTCTTTCACCTAGGGAACCAGTTTTCTTATCACAGAACTACATCGAATTATTCTGGCACAATTTACCAGTGGTAGACCACGATGTATGTAATTTCATTTGCCATTTACTTAACTGTTTTTGATACTTTTCATTCAACCTTTATTGAACAGCTTTTATTAACATTCAGGTCACAATAAAAGCCAGAGGCACTTTTTTCTGTTTCAGATATAGGTACTACACTTGTTACTCTGCAGTCATACCCAGTTACCCCAGACCTGATATATCTGCTGAATACATTTGCTACAAGTGTGGCTTGGCATGCTAAGTCATTCCAAATTCTGGATGGAGGTTACTGAGTCTTCTTCTCCAGAGTTTATTATCTCGGTTATTCTGAGATTTGCTCTCACTTTAATTGTGACCTCTTCTCACACACATGACTTTGTTCTCCTTGGCCAACCCACGGTGAGTAATTACTACATCATTTGAACGCCAAGTACTCGCTTCATTTTGCATGCTGCCTGAACCTGCCCTTAATCTCATCACTACCTCTCCATTGTCACAGCTACAGGTCTTTCCCTGTTCTCATTTTATGTGAACGGCAGGAGAAACTTTACCTCTTTGCCCTTAATACCCTTTGTAAGGTCCAACCCAGAGTGACATTTTGTGATGTTCATCGTATTCCTGCATTTCCTGATACCAGGAAATGATTCCCTGTTCCTCAAAACCCATTTCAATATACTAAACTTTGCTGAACTGTTAATTACTTATTAATTGAATGCTGCATTCAATAAACATGCCATAGCTTCTCACGATCTAAGATTTAGCTCTTTAATAAGCACATCCAGGAGTCTAAACTCTGCTGTTATTAAACCCTTCAGAGACATAGCAAATTATAAGTTCAGCTTTTCTTTCTCAAATATATCCTTTAATGCTGGAAATTTTTAAACAGAAAAAAACATAAAAGCAATTGTGAACAAATTGGTCATGAATATGGGTAATTTAGCAAACAAAAAGTTCCTAACCAGAAGAGTAATGGCAGCTTTCCAAAAGCCAGGGACTGGGCTCAGGGACTGGGAATCCCTCCCAATTCCTTTGATCTCTTAAGAAACTAAATATTAACAAGATGATATGAAGAACAATATCAAGGAAATATTATCACATTCAGAGGGAACTTGGAAGACCTTAGATCAAGGCATGGCCAAATCTTTCAGTTCCATGTTCTTCTGGATGTCATGATTTCTGTGTGGTTTGCTTTCCCAGCTTCAGCTGTGGGCAACGGCAACGCCTTAGGCCAAGAGATGGTGAAAGGATTAATGTCTATAAGATAGTGCAGTGTGGTGGTATAAATGTGCTAAGAAAAGCATGTGAACTCCAAAAGCTATTAAGTCTGTCACATCGGCTTCCCCTCGCAACCACAGAGAAAGCAGCAGGAGGAGGAAGGAGCCTGCGTGAAGACCACGTAACAAACTCCATGGGCACTCTGCACAGGGATAAATATGAAGTCTAGGCAATTTTGCTACTGATTCCAGGAGAGCTGGCATGCCTGCCCAGCAGAGGAGTTACAGGCTAGTTAGTGGAGCAAGATAAAGGAAAATAAAGATTAGGCTGGCTGTTGGGAGGACTTGAATGATGTAGGACTGCAGATAGAGGGCTCCGAGATAGCACCTCATGATGTCCCAGAGATCTGTTGCTTGGGCTCTTAGCAGTACTTACTGTGATTTCCTTGTCCAGGTACAACGTGGGACTGTCACTTCCTCTCTCCCACCCCGCTGGAGGCCTGATGGAGAGGGCAGGAAGCCACATCTCCTGCTGCCGTGAGAGGAGTCAGACACGGGAGACCTGAGAACGTCTGGGGAGCCGGAACATCCTTCTGCCCCTTTTGCAGATGGGCTGCTGTGGCAGCAGGGGAGCTCCGCGGCTCTCAGCTGCCTGCACTGAGCCATGCTTATGCCCAGGGCATCCTCCACCGGCTGCCCAAAAGGAACATCTCTGCGACCTTTACTTTTCACAGCAAGGAACTCACCAAGCCCCACGGTTCCCCTTCAGGAGGATTTAAACAAATCCTCTAGACAGACATCCAGGTGTGATTTAAGGACCAACAGACTCTTCAACACAGCAAAAATACATTACTTGATGTGGAGATGCTGAAGTACTATCACGCTAAGAGAACCAAATTGCTATACCTGTTAGTGTACAACTGTTTTCCTCAGATAATGGGTTTTATCTTCAGCAAATTTGATGGTTTGTTATAAAATAATGTTAAGCACAATGAAATAATAAGCAGCTGGCATGTTTTCTTGTTTAAAAAAAAAGCCATTAAAGTTGTAAACATCATACCAGCATAGCACTGCTATTGAAGGAAATGGGTGATAAAACAGTTATTTTTTTCCAATAAATATTTTGTAGGTGATGTATTTGGAAAGTATCAATTATTTATCTCCCTGTATGGTTGAGATGTGCACTTTAATAAAATGTAGAAAGGTTTTTAATTTTTCTGAACAATAAATGCAATTGATTTTGTGACTAGCATGAAGAATAGATTGACTCTAATGTCTTTTTATTGTAGTATTTTGTATTGTTTTATGCAGAAATCTCAAGTTTAATAGATTTAAAAAAAATATGCCACTAAAATGGTCAGAGAGAAGGATAAATCTCATTAACTCAAAATTCTTCATTTTCCATATGCAAATATGTAAGGATTATCATTATCTTTTCTTTCATCTGAATCACAGTGTTTGTCATGTTTATTTGTTCTGTATTTTCATAAACATTTAGGATTATTAATAATTTAGAAAAGATGTTTAATTTTGGTGTAATGAATTCATGCAGGCAAAATAAATACGCAGAGTAAGTAGTCAGTATGTCTAGTAGCTATTAAACATACTTTACTCTTTCTGTTCATAGCCGCTTGAAATATATGAACCTGGCTTAAGCAGGCAAGAACAGTCTCTCACCTTAACGCCTTATTTTAGTGTAAATCCAGGGTAGCTCCCGTAGCCAGGGGAGTTAACTCTAATTTATGTCTGTGCATTTCAGCAGCAGGCACAGTTCCAGACATCGCATTGAAATTGCTCCTTACTTACAGCACAGTGAGCAGCGCAGCTTCTCTGTGGACTGTCACGTAAGCATGTCTGATAAGCTCAGTTCATAAAAGGGGTTGTACTCGGTCAGGCACAGACTCGTTTACCTGAGCCTCCTATCACCAATCATAGCCAGCAGCAGAAGATTACAGGAGTGGGGCAGGCATATAATGATAATTTCCCAGGGAAAAATCTCTCGTGGCATAGGGAATTCCTACCTTTTTATAGTCTTAGCTGGCTTTTCTTCCAAGAGTTTGCTGGATCTCTTCCAGACCAGTGGAGGCTTCAGCATTGATGCTCTGTGTCTTCATCCTGAGACGCAGGACGTGCAGATGACATATTGCTTCAGTTAGCTTTGATTAAAGCTTAGATACATGCAATTTAGGTTTGCACATGGTCTGTCCTGATGCTTGACATTTTGAGCTTAAGTTACAAAAGACTCTACACACAAATTACAGAATTAAGACACGATTAAAATTTTAGCTCTGAAATTGCCAGCTCTGCATATTTAAGATTTAACTTTAAATTTTGCTTGTCACTATCAATGGCAATGACAGCTTGGCCTGAAATACCAGTGCAGAATTCCCTCTTTTTTCATTGCATATAAATTTGATATCAGGCTCGAGCTTCAGGATTCAGGCCCCGCTTGTTACAGCAGTGCTTGAACGCCAATGGCTGTACATGACAGCTTTTCTGAGACTCGTGTCTAGCTATTTCCTTTACTATTAAAGTCAAAACTTCTGTTCCTCTTTCACACACTGACTTCTGGATGCAGAAAAGCCATTATATGTACCAGCAGAAATTTGACCTCATGTGGTCCTCCCTGCCATGGCCAACATTTCCAGCTGCGCTGCTCCCAACCTGCCTCCATGTTCCTGGTGAAGTTCAGTGCTTGGGATGAGGCTGAAGCATTTCCTCTCCACGCCAGTTCCCTGACTTTCTCCAGCTGACAGCAACGTTTTCAAGCGTTAAGATAAATGTTCAGCTCTCCTTCCTTGTAATGGTCAAGTTCTGCCCCTGTTCTGGAGCTGCATTCAAGCTACCTTCAGGGCTCAAGCCCCGCAGGGTTTCTCAAAAATTATTTCAATACACTTGAATCAAAGAGAGATTTCCTGGATAATTATTGAGTCTGGCTGAAGATACTTGTGACATCCAAAATTTCAGTTCAGTACAATTCTTTATTAGCTTAAAAGTTCATCACAATAGCTTGTTACATACTGTTCATTGCTCTCTTCTCTAAAATCTGGTATCTGCTACGGGTATATAAACCACCTTCCCCTTCCCAAACAATTATATTACTCAACTGTCAAGGTATATACTTTCAAACTGACCCATGAGCAAGTCATTCTGAGTCTGAAATCTGTTTAATCAAACACCCCAGGCAAAAATCTAAATTGATTAGATAATAGTTTTCTTATTAAGACTAGTAAGGTCCTGGATTGTTTCTTTCTTAATGAACAAAGCATTTGCATATGCTTGTCTGCAATGACCAGCTAGCAAACATGCAATAATCATAGGATGTGTACAAACCCCATGCTGTCACCTTCCTTCCACTGATGCAGAACACAGACAGGGTGCAGACATGTCCCCATGGTGCAGGCTGCTGTACAGCAATCTCTGCACCATATTAGTGCAGCGGTGTGTTGAGAGTTTATAACTCCTCTGTGGTATTGTGGAAACAATCTGAAACTAGGGCCACTGCAGAGTATTGATGTATGTGAGGGTGAAGTACATCTCACCAGCCTTAGACACACCGTCTGCACTCGTCATCACCTCTTTAGTCAGTGGGGAGAGATCACATCAGCCTTGGGATCAGGTGAAAGTCTCTGGGTGGTGCCTATTTCTAGTCACTCTATGACTTGTACGGGCCTCTCTAGAAGCAGAAGGATCCCAAAACCTTGGTCCGTGGTGTAGGCACATCTCACACCCTTCATGCACGGGGTTTGGGTGTGGCTAAGGTTGGGGCATTTGCCATCACCTGCCAGAGCTGAGAGAGGAAGAGCAGAGACAGGCATCCAGGGCATGCAGAATTGCAGAAAGACTTTTCAGGGTGAGTAGTTTATGCCGAGCATTTCTTTTCTTCCTGATTGACCAGGGGTTTGGGGGGTGGGGGGCAAGGTTGTGATTCAGAGCAGATTTATTGACATTTAAAAGTTGCATCAGCTGACTGCCTTCTAGCTGTGAAGGAGAGAGCTGTCAGCATGGTGAGGCTAAGATATACAGGCTTGCACTTTACCCTGACCCCATGGGAAGGCACCAGCTAATGAACTAGATGATTAACGTGTCCACCTGTCTCAGAACAGGGAGGGCAGTTAATGAACAGCAGAGCTGCAAGACAGCAGCCACAGGAGAGCAGGGACAGCCGTACATTGGATGGTCCAGTTCAAGGTTTGCACAAGCCCTGTTCTGCCTTAGTGACTGGAGCAGAGGCAATGAAAAAGTGGAACTTCATAAAAGTAGCCATTTCAAAACACACCTTTAGTAAGAACTCTGATTTTCTGACTGAAGGAAGAAGATGTACAGGTTTTGTTATTTTCCCCACTTCCATGTTTTTTAATGGGCAAAGCCCCGGTGCTTCCAATCAAAATGAGACGTTTTTATGCAAATATCTACTTGGCTCCAGAAGCCATCTCCCAGCCTGTTCAGCTGCCCTGGGACGCTATGCATGAATGGCCGTGATGCTGCACACACACTGGGCTGGCGCTTGGAGGCAGGGCCCCCTCTCACTGCCTTTGGAGGTGAGCACAGCGGGCGCTGGAGAGCGTGAGGTGGTGCCACTCTGACCTGATTTGGGTAACAACCACAGGAAGAGCGTGACACCACAGCGCAGCCTTCCCAGGCACCCTGAGATCTGGGTGTTAGGAGATCTGTCCTTTTCACCAGATCTTCACTGCTACTACACCCAGAACGAGGATCAAAGTGGCGGCAGTCCCATCTCTGCAGCACTGCTGTCCCCTTCAGTATTCCTTTTTCACCAGCTGCTCCTAAAAAAGCACTGGTGACTCAGTGAACAAAGCTCTATAAAGCCTTTCCAATCCTCTGTATGAAAATCATGGCCAAATTGTGCCTACCTGGAGCTTCAGAGACCAGATGCTCCTGTACAGGAGTGTGCCTGTGTGTCCAGAACCAAGCTGAGGTCTGTCCCGCTCTGGGTACCGGCCACTTGCTGACATCCCAGGCCAGCCAGGGGCTGCCTGCAGTTCAGTGACATGGTTTCTGTTCTGAATTCCGCCCCTCTCTTCTTAAAGACATCATTGCTTTGCTGCAGAAGCCCTTTGTAGAAAGCTAATTTGGGGAAGAAAGAGGAGCCAGCTTAATTGATCGAAATGTCATCTACTTATATACTTTCTTAGCTTCTAAAAATTAAGATGAATATTGTGTGTGTTTTATGTTGAAACAGTTCATTTAATACCAAACCAATAATAGCTGAAGACTAAATATGCAGCCCAGGGTGTCCATGTGTGGTACAGTATTGAGCAAAAGATTGAATAAAATAACAAAGTTTAAGCAGTCAGAATCAATATCGAGGAGGTGTCCTTTAGACTGGAGCTATGTAACTGCAGCCAGATAGCATCAAGGTTGGAAAAGCAATTGCACAGAAGCAGGGAAAAGACACAAGGACATGAATTTTAAGGTCTCTTTATTAGCACAGATGTACCTTTATACCATGGCTAGACAGTGGCTGATCAAATGACCCACAGCTGGATCTCTGCCGGTGCACTCCATAAACAATGTCAAGGGGAGGGCAAGTGGTGTATTTCTGCCACAGATGGAGCAACTGCATCCAAGAGGAGGAATGGGAACCACTAGCAGCCCCAGATGTGGAGTCTGACCCTGTGCATGCACCTTGCTCCTGTGCTGAGAGGAGCCAGCGGGAAGCAAAGAGGCAGGGCTCCCCTTTCCTGGAGAGACAGAGTTTATCCATGTGTCCAGAGGAGCTCTGCACAGGTTGCAAGGCACTCTCAATCTGGCAGATTTACACAACAGCCTGTCTGTGCCACCACTGCAAGGAGACAGATTCAGCGTGTCCATGTTGTCAGAATCAGTTATGTCCATGGATCATAAGAACAATGTCTTGGCTATAACCATCATGATCCACAGCACATCTCACACATTATGCTTAGGCACCTCAGCTTTATGTTAGTCTCAGCATGTAGAATCATCTCACTAAGTCCTTTATCAAGTCCAGGCTGGAAATCCTTTGCTTTAATTTGAAGCTGACGGACAGATGTGCAATCCAGTTTCAGTGTAGCAGAGGAGTCCAGACAGATAAAGAGGTGCCAGGATTTCCTTTAGCCCTCAATGTTCACTGTACTGGCAGGCATGACAAGAGTAAATGTTTTAAACTAGGCATAATTTTTCTCCTTGAATATTGGCTGGAGAGCAGATACTGTTCCTTATAGTACCTTACTTTCTGACTTCTTCCACTGTTCCCGTTACAGTGGCTTCACTGAGTTAGGTCTGGCATTGTGTGCTTTCCCATGCTTTCTGGATGCAATAGAAAATCTACTTCTTTTAGGTCCAACATGCTTTCTACTCTACAGCTATGGACATTGTATCTGGAGAAGCAGCAGACAGGAGGTCACAACATAGGAAAGGAAAGGTCTAGCTGATGCACCAATGCTGGTTCCAAGGTTAGTGCTGTGTAAGGTGATGCTCAAAGAAAGTGAGTTTCACAGTGGGTCCTCCACTGTGCCACCTTAATGTACACATAGACAGGTGGATTAGACATCAAAGACTTTGTCCTTACTGCCTGGGACGTTAGAAGTAGGTGATTTACCCATAAGTTGACTTCAGGTAGGTGAAAGAGGAGTCTTTCTCTTCCAGCTAAAGAGCTCTCTTTAGCAGGAAAAAGACCCATAAGATCCTGATACTGGAAAATAACACAAAACAAATTTCAAACACAAATAAGGTTCAGATTTTAAAAGTGAGACTGCAATATTTATCATTATCCTAGTTGGGAGATGTCATTTGGTTTGAAAGGGTGGCTATGGTATCTACCATAGTTTACACTAAAAGTGCATCCAACTTATAACTGAATATCTCTGGCTCCAGTTTACAGCTATTGGATCTCTTGGAAAAATGACTTGGGGACAAAGTGGCACTGGGCAGCAGATGATTTTCTAAATGGAGTCTGTATGCCTAAAGATGCCACGCTACAGGCTGAAAAAATGTGCAATTGCTGCTTAAGGTGCTTTAGCTTGGTTAAACAGGTTGAGAGGCTGAAAATGAACATTTCTGGGCTTAAAGCCTATTTACCCTTGAGACAGCAAGCACAGCAATCCCATATCCATTCCTCACTGATGCCAGGGTTATTCCTACTGAGAGTTACACTTCTGTTCTTCAATGTCACAGAGGAATTTGGTCCCAGATACCTTTAAGGTACATCTTTTTCTGTCACATGGCTGGCCTTTTTTTTTTCTTTTCCAGGATCCATTCTTCACAAGCCTCCAGAGAAAGCAGTCTTTTTTGGTCAGAAAGGATCACATCAATCCAAAGGCAGACTATTTTGGAAACTACTCAGAAGCTTCTTCTTGCATGCCACCATTAAAGATCTCTGTTCTTCTCACCACACTCACAGAGCAAGCAGAGCTTTCTGAACCCTGAAAATGGAGAGGAACCCCATGCTGAACCTGTGTTCATTTATTAAATGTGGAGGATGTCCAGGTGCTATGACATAGGGCAGCAGTACAGTCCATCAGACAAAGAAACAAGGTAAAGAAAGAGAGGGATGAATAGAGAGACTGAACCAGTGTGCACCAGGTTAGCTGTCCTCACTGAAGTGCATGAAAGGCAGGTGTGGACAATCCATGCTCTGGTTAGTTCAGGGAAAGAGCATCTTAAATCATATTCCACTCTTATGCATATTTGAGTCCAAGGGACAGACCCAAGTGAAGTTATTAATTTCCTCACAGCTGACCACATCAGCAGCACCTGTCAGCAGCTCTAATAATCTTCTTATGTGCATTTTAAATCCAAAAAGCCCCTGGAAAAAGAGGCAATAATAATTCCAAATGAATACACAGGAGTTCACAGGATGAAGCAAACAGCAGCTTATAGGAGACGTGGGTTAACAGACAATCTTGATGGCAGGACCTACAGAAAGAAGACTGAGTGACCAAGAAGGAGCTTTGTAAAAAAACTCAGGCACATGAGCTGAGCTGGGAATCAAGCCCCTGGCAATCACAAGATAATGCTGAAGCTCCGGGGATCCTTCACTGCAGAGGAATACCTCATGCACTGCCCTTGGAAGAAACATCAAAGCCAACTGCAGTGCTGTGGGGATTGCAGCACCACTGGGCTGGGCTGCCTGTGGGTGTCTGAAAAAGCACAGAAGGCAGCTTTGAAAAATACCTTGTTCTCCTCTTGGTGCTTCCCAGAGTAGGAGCTGGAGTGGGGTAAGAGAACAGGAAAAGGAGAGAAAGGACTATGCTTAAATCAGTCCTTGCATGCTACCTGAGGCTCAATCTACATGCAAATGCAGAGCAGAAGCTGTGATGTTCCCAGTGGGGATGCAGCACACTGTTCCCATCAGGACAGGAACGGAATCGCTATACCTTCTCACAGCTCTTTCCTACCCTCTGCTCTTCCTTTCCTTGCAATGAAATTATGTTGAAAAGGAGCTCTGATTTAGTCCTGTGCTTGCATTGGTTAGCCCAGATACTCCTGCTGTAGATGACTCTGAGGACACCATGCACCAGGCACAAGCGTTTATCATTGTATTCACCCAGCAGAACATTTGCAGTTAATACAAATCACCCTAACTAAAATATCTATATTCATAAAAACCCCCAAACCTTCAAGTAGGCAGTTTGATAGCTTTTCTGCTTGAAAAGTAGCTCACCTGGGACAGGTGTTTTGCAAATGCCATTAGCCCAGCAGGGTTCAGGAGTCTTCTGATTTTACCAATGTACCTTTTATTTGGTAATGTGGTATGGAAGAGGAATAAATCCCCCCAGCCTGTCACTCTGTAGATACACATTGCACCAAGTTCAATTGTTCTAGCTTTCTGCCAAGTGGCAGGCTTGCCAGCTAGAGACAACAATGTTTAATTTATGAAGGGCTGAGTTTTAATCAGTTTTTTATTGTTTGTTCCAGCAATAGATCAGTTTAATGGCAGTCTAAAAAATGCACCATAAGCAAATCTCACACATGCCTTTCTTCTCCCCGTTAGATATCTCACATCAAAAGTTTGACATCAGTGCATGCTGGGAAATAGGCAACCTGTGAAACTCAGTGTTTAAAATAAGTGGCCAAGCTGCAGTTCTTATGGCGTTTGTGGGTTGGTGGATACTGCAGCAATAAGGGCAGATTTAGAGATAAATCTGTATTCAGAGCCTTTTCACACTGAATCATGAGATTCCTTTTTATAACTGAGAAAGCAGACACTATTACTGTGCACCTCCCTCAAGCTTGGTCACGGAGCTGGTGATGGAACCTTGTCTTCTAGCATCAACGCAGCCACGCTTTACTGAAAAGGACCTTTGCTGACACCCCTGGCCAGTCCTTGTCTTTTTTTCATAGGTGGGACTCCAGCTGTAAAAAACACGTCAATCTCTCTCTAAACACACCTAAACCCCACCATCTCCAGTGGAAACCTGGTCCAGCCACGCCATGTGCTGTGTCATGAGCCATCATGGTTCTGTTGCTTGGGCAGAATTGTGGAGAAGAGTGATGAGCCCTGGCTAAGGTCATTTATTTTACAGTCAAAGGAAGATAGATGAAACACATTTACTGCTCCATTTGTCAGGCCTATTTTCAGCCGATTAAAGATGTAAAAGGTTTGGGTCTGAATCCAGCCTGAGAGTGGAGGGTTTGGTCCAGCCTACATCTGTTTTTTGAGAGGCACTCTCTGAGAAAGAGGAATTAGTTGAATTGTATCTTGTGTGACACCAAGCAAATCCAGAGAGTGGTTATTACCACTGCCACGCACAGGCAATGGGAACTGAAAGTCCTCATTATTTTGCAGAGCTGTATGAGTTGCCTTGGTTACTTTTCTTCTCTTCCACAGTTATAGATGTATTCATGTCTGTCCTTGGCTCTCAGGCTGATGCTAGAATTGTTTCATGGTAGGAAAATGGTGGTCAGCTGCCCAACCAGTGCCAAGATAAATGCAGCAATGAGCATGGAAAGATTCAGTGAATACAGGAAGATTAAATATATTTTACAGGAGAGCAAACATTTCCCAACAGATTTCTTTTGTGGAGAATAAACAGCCCTGTTAGACAGTTGGGTTATGCTGGTTGTGGCTCTGGTGAAAGTCAACACCTTTCATCACAGCAGGATTTGACCCCATGTCAGGAAGCTTGTCAACAGGCTGGACTCATCCAAATCACGATCGTACCGGAGGCTGCACCCAAGGGAATGGCATGATGAGACCAAAGTGTCTAGAGCAGCAAATGTGTAGGGACGGTGCAGCCCACAAAAAGGTGCAGGATTTCTTAGTCTGTGAGTCCCTATTTGCTTAAAGTTTAATTACTGCCTTAATCTTACCTAAAATGGCATCAGAGGTTTAGCTGTTCAGAGAGGAGGCTGGTGAAAACAAGGCAGAGCGTTCTCTAAAGCACCCACATACTTTAGGACCATACATCTTGTTTTCAGAAGGGAATTAATATCCAATTCTTAAAGGTACTAAGATCTCTAGAGTTGCAACTGGTGTATAAACACTTTTGAAAAAGATGCACCTACCTGCATGACAGACCCACAGAAAATAGGGCTGGAACAGATCTGAAGAGACCACCTCTTCTGGCTCCCTGACATCAGGAAAGCTCTGTGGCCTTCAGGAAAGGTGTCTGTAGAGATGATCCTGTTCCTAGAAGCCTCCAGCAATGGAAACTCCACAACAAACCTGGGAAAAATATATAGCAGTGTTTAACTATCCTTACATTAGAAAGACTTTTCTTAATAACTAATCTGAATTTCCCTAACTGTGATTTAATTACCTCATCTCCTAACCAGAATGAACATGCAGAACAAATTATTCTCTTCCTCTTCACAGAAACCTTTTATGTAACTGCAGACTATTATGCTTCCTCTAAGTCTTCCCTTGACTAAGGAACTCCTATTATTTCAGCCTTTCTTTGCAGGTTACTGCTAATAATTCTCATTCTCGCTGCTCAACTTTTTCATTCATCCTTCTTGAACTGAAACACTCCAGACCAGATCCTATATGCCCTCGAGGCTCTCCTGTGAACACACCCAGAACAATATTCACCTCTTTTTACATTAGCATGCTCAGCTAGTGACACCCAAGTCCTTTTCCACGGTACCATGTGTAGCCGGTCATTCCCTATTTCGTCTTGGTGCAGTTGCACATCTAAATGCAGACTCCTCATTTGCCTTTGTTGAATTGCATGCTGTATTTTCCAGATCATCTCTCGGATTTCTCAAGATCCTCCAGAATTCCAGCTCTGGCCTCCAAAATGCTGTTGGTCCTTCCCTACACGAGGCAAGAGCAGAGCTCGTATGACCTAAGGTGTGTGGGCAGTCTCTGGTAGTATGCCAGTCCACCGCAAGACAGCCAAGGAGAAACTTTCTCACGATGAGGACAGTCAAGCATGGGAGCAGGTTGCCCAGAGAGGCTGTGCAGTCTCCATCCTTGGAGGTTTTCAAGACCAGGCTGGAAAAAGTCCTGAGAAACCTGGTCTGACCTCACAGCTGATCTTGCTTTGAGCGGGCAGTTGGAGTAGAAGACTTCTAGCGATCACTTCTAACCTGAATTATCCTGTAAGCCTTTATCGTCCCTTTATTCCACTCCCTCCTCCAAAAAAAAAAAAAAAGTCCTTGGTTAGAAAGATGCTCATGCTACACCTAGCCATACCCGGGACTGAGGCCATGAGACAGAGGCTGATCCCAGAGTGTCCTGTCTTGGTTGCTGTGATTGTTTCCAGTACTTGGAACCACTTGGGAGCAAGGTCTCTGCTACCAGGACCATACCTGCTAACAGGAAGAAAACTTGCAAATCCTGGCGTACTTCAGAAAGTAAGAGGCAAGGAGATTGGGTAGGACCAACAGACCCTACTACTGTGGGAAAACACACTAGACAAAAACAGTCTCCAGAAGCAGCCATGGGAAGTCCTCAGCTCCATGCAGAACAGCAGTGGGATTGTCCTGTGTTAGAGCTATCATACCGTAGGGTCTGCAGAGACTGGGCAGGCTCACTACTTAGATGCAGAGGGGCTGAGGCTTCCATACTTCCAGGTTTTGCAAGGCACTTGCAAGGCAGATTATCCGAGAATTAGGGACCCAGGAAACACTTGCACTTAGTCGGTAAAACAGACTCTGGTGGAATGTCATGATATGCAACTCAGGATCCTGGAGCACAGCAATCTCATGGAGCAGGTAACCTGAAAACCTCAGGCTATCAGCTCTCACTGGCATGGAGGTTTTTGTTGCACAGCTGGAAACTGTGCTTTGAGGATCCCTGCAACTGAGGCAGGTTTCAGAAATTTGCAGGATGGGGTGGGGTCCTGGGATTCCTGGTGCTGAGACACTAACCTTCTGGGGCTACCACAAATCTGGGGAACCATTGCTGTGTTCAGCAAGGAAGATACACGCAGTGAGCAGGAACTGAGGGTATATCTTATTTTGGAAGGGATTTTTATCTTTGTAAAATGTTTTCACAATGCTTCTGACTCATGGGAATTGAAAAACAAACAAACAAACAATGTTGCTTAAGTCCACTTTGGAAACAGAAATATTAAGCAAACATTTCTGGCAAATTGAAAACCCTGCTTGCCAAAGATTGCAGGGGTAAATATGTTTTTTCAGAAGTCATATAAACTGCTCAAAACATCTCAAATTTTTGCTGCAATAATGAATTCCAAGAACAGAATAATTGGGAAAGAAACCCAAGTATTTTTCAGTTTTTGACATTTTAGGAAAGAGCTGAAGAAGACTTTTTTATATTCACCACATCCTTTGTCATGATGGAAAGAGAAACTTTAATTCCAGAATAGCAGCAGGAAAGGGCAGGGAAAAGGAAGATCTTGGGGATCTCATTTCTAAATGCAGCATTGGTTTAGTGATGACAAAAAAGGATTCTGACTTGCTAATTAGTTTTGCATAATGATGACTAAACTTGATTACAGCATGAACCAGTGAAATGTCTTTGTAGCCCATAGGCTTACTGTGCGCTCCAATTAAAAGGGTTAGGTTTGTATATGGCTCACAAGGTGCTTCCTGGAGACTAAATAACTTGCAAAAGGGTGCTCTGAGCTTTGTTGTTTCAATTGGCTGCCGCAGCAAATTAACTTCTGAGGAGGAATTTGATAGCGTCTATTTTATCATACATCCAAAAGCACACCACCGATTCTCTACAAGCTCTTGCTCATTTTTTTTTCCTCCTAAACAGCTAAACAAATGGAGAATAAAGCCTTCATTATCTGTTCATCAGTTGCCATCTCTGCCAGGAACTGCAGAAGCTCTCTACCTGCTATTTTTCTCTATTAAGAAGAGCTGAGAGAAAATCTGGCCATAAAACATCCCTGACTCTGTGCATGTGTGTGTTTGTGTGTAGGGGGAACACTTGGAGTGGGTGACACATTGAACACCTTCCTGAAGTGCCACTCACTGGCCCCTCAAGTGAAGGACATGGGGGCTGTTGCAGTGTCTCACCATCCCTGTGGTCCCTCTGGATTCCCATGGACAGAAATCCCAGTCCCTGTGGCCCCGTGCCAAACTTGCACCCATGCAGAGCCCCAGTCAGTCCCCCAGACCGGGATGCTGCCTAGATGCCAGCAGAGTTCTAGCAGCAAGTACTGGGGTTGCTGTGCCCCACTTTAACTCATGCACACAGCTACAGAGGGCACCAAGACCCCCACAAACACAGTCAAGTCCAGATTTGGACCGCCCCACGATTGCTGGAGGTCCGTGTGTCTTCTTGTAGTTCTCAGTGCTGGCAGGGAACTGGCTGGTGGCTGGCACTGGGAACCAGTGTGAGGTTGGGAACCAGTGGGGTGAGATCCAGTGATCCACCCCAGCAGGATTCCAGTTTGAATCCTTCTTAAGGGCTGTGCCAACTCCACATTTCTTCCTGTAACTTGAAAACAACACAGAGGAAGAGAGAAACCTTTACTTCCCTGCATAATTCCCTTCAATGAGGGACTCGCTGAATACAGATAAGCTCCTCTCCAGTGGCTGGTGAACTCTATTACAGGGCTTGCCCCTGCCTCTGACTGACAGCATCTCTGCCTGTCTGCAGGAGTGGAATAATTTTCAGGGACACCTCACCTTTAGCAGCGCAGAACATTGTCTCGCTGCCAGAGCAAGTGGCTTGACAAAGTCAGCGAGGCAAGCGCCAGCTTATCAGACCTACTTCGCTGCGCCGCAGCTGAGATCCTGCCGGGTGGTCCCTGCGGTCCAGCACCTGAGCAGGGAGGTTCAGCTGGGGTGGTGTTTCAGTTATGAAATGGCTGGGGGGGATTGGATTAAAGCTGGGAAGCGACAGTTCGCTTGGCACAAAGTCAGCTGAGCTATTGATCCTGATAGCAGATGCTGTTTGCTTCACACCGCCCTCCCATTTCCAAAATGCCGGAGATTTCAGCATTGCCGACGCACAGCTTCAACCTGCAAAGTGAATGGGAAAGGCCAGTAGCTACTTTAGCTCTTCCTCAGCCTCCCAGGGGCTTCCAATCTAACACAGGGTGCCTGCAGGGTCCTGGACCATCTCTCCAGGAGAGGTGGGAAAGTCCCTGACCCCCAATTTTCCCTATTCCCAAATGAGGGGTCTTGCAGTCAGCTAGCATGCACAAAATGGGCTCAGGCTACAAAAGTGTGTTACAACACTTCTGGCTTTCATACATCGTGAAACAGAAGTGGACGCTCTTTCCCAAAGAACAGGGGAGTTTCCCATAACCTACAGGCATCATCGGAGAGATGTGGCAAGAGGAAGAGCTGGGGAATTACAGACCAGTCAGCTTGACTTTGATATTCTAAAAAATACTGGAGCAAATTATTAAACAATCACTTTATAAGCACTTAGAGGATAAAAGGCAGTAAGAAACAGCCAACATGGACTTGTCAAGAACAAATCATGTCAAACTAATCTAATCTCTTTCTTTAATGGGGTCATTGGCCTATGGACAGAAGAAAGTGATAGATATGATATACCTTGACTTTCATAAGGCTTTTGACACAATCTGACATGAGAGTCTCCTACAAGTAGGAAAATAGGATTGAAAGCAAATCATACAGCATGGGGACAATTTAAAAAACATTAGACTTTGAGTTTAATATCAGGAATCTGTTCTGAGGCAGGGAAAGTGATTTAAGTCTTTCAGGCATCTGTCCTGAGCCCAGTTCATTGAAAAATTTTTGAACTTATAATTCAGGCAGACCGACAAAGTCAGACCAAAACCCACACAGAGAATATACAAGCATTTTGTGGTATTGATGTTAATACTGTTTTACAACTAGAAAATATGCAAAGAAAACATATCAAGAAAGCATCACATGTTCTCTGTCTCATTCAAATACATATCTACATATTTATATACAAGGTACCATTTTAGTTTTAATGAATAATAAAATTACTCATTGACATTGCAAGAATGGGGACACAAGTTTATTGTCTGGTAAGCGTCTGTTGTCGTAGGTGAAGAACAGATTTCTGATGCTACTCAATCTTTTACTTCTTTTCCAGCTATCTGACCTCACAGAGAATTACTCCAGCTGTACCGTTTACCACATTGTATAGTGCCACATTTTCATAGAGATTGAAAAGACAGCTATTTGTTTCAATCTTTTTATTAACAGCTTAGATGATGGAACTGATCAGACACAGCTAAATGCCTAAATATGGACATCTGTTCAATTTTAGATACCCCCGGGTATCCCATCTGGCCTCCAGCTGCCAGTTTGGCAGGGTGCTGCTCTCCTGTGAGCCCCATGTCATGATTGTCAGACGCACCAGGTTCTCTTGAGTACCCAACACATCTGAAGCAGCACCACACAACTATGTTGAGGCAACTGAATAAATCTCCTATCCGCTTTGTGAATAAACTTGGGGGTGAGGGGTGATGATGCCAACACAGGATTTAATTAGAAAGGTCTTGCAAAATCGGTCAGATGAAATGCAATACAGGCAAGTGAGAAGACAACACAAGGAGAAATCAAATGCACAAACTGAAGTGTGGTTAAACAAGTGGCAGCACCATTGCAGAGACTGATCTGGGCATTAGAGTGGGTCCTGCAAAGGGGACAGGCAAGGTTTGCCACTGAGCCCCACTTACCAGCAGGAGCTGTGGATCCTCAGGGCTGGTAAAGGAGATGATCTCCACTTGGGGCACTGCACTGTAAGAATGATAGAGACAAAATAGAGCTGAAATGAAAAGGGGAGAATGAACAGAGTCTGGAAATAGCTTATATGAGAAAAGATTGAAGAAATTCAGCCAGTCTGTTTTCCCTAGAGAAGAGTAAAGCTGCCAGATAAGGATGTGAGAATGGTGTAAAATATGTACTAGGTTGTTCTGAAGCAAGGAGTGAATAATTGCTCTCCATCTCCTCTTAGGGTAATTGGCCTGCTTTGCAGCAGAGGAGATTTAAGTTAGAAATTAGAAAAGTACCCAGCTACCAGGATAATTTTGCACAGCAACATGCTACCCAAGGGGGCTGGAGAATCCCTTTTTCCATGATCTCAAGGAGCAGATCAATGACTCCATGGCCTCTTCTTGTTTTGCCAGGACCTGGATCCAGCACTTTGGCCTTTTGAGTCTCCTGCTTTAAGACTGTGGAGTGAAAGGAAACATCGGTGCAGCTGGTTGCCCATGAATTCATCCCGTGCCTGAATATGGCCGGTTGTTCACAGTTACAGCCATCACGACCTTACACTTGGGCTGCTAATTCCTAAGCAGGACGATCTCTGTAAACAAAAGAGGTATACTGGACAACAGCACAACAATGGTAGGGAGAGGCATCTATATGACAGGATATTAAATAGACATGGATCTTCAGGTTGGAGAAGAGAGAATAATAATTATGGTGAGGTATAGAAGAGCCTGAATTGCCTTAAGAAGATGCATAGGGAAGGTTTGTTCAGTCTCATTTCATATAATAGTGTGTATGCTCACCATGTTCTTACGTCCTGTTCATGGCAGTGGAGCAAAGGCTGTCTCAAAGGGGTTTCTCGCTCTCTGTGGGTGGCAGGACAGATATGGAGGTGTTGGTGGAGCATTAATTAATATTCAGTGGAGCTTGCCTTTCCACGCACCTACCTGAGATAGGCTAGAAAGGTAAGGTGGTCCTCATCTTCTGGAGCACATGGCAAGAAGGTAAAGTGAGACGTCTTCTGTGGAAGGTGAGCATGATGGATGACATCCAGTTTCACTGAGGGCAGTACAAGAGGTGTCTAATACTGGTGATGCCCATCAAGAATGATCTCTGGGGAACTGAGGGTACCTGCCTATGGTGCACTGGGTCTGTCCAGGGTAAGCCTCACAAGGATACCCTCCTCAAGACTGTTGCATAGATCTGGTCCTTGAAAAATACCTTCCAGGTCTCAAAGTCCTCTGTCGGATCAGAGAGAGCTTGGAAAAGACTCCTCTGCAGGATGCAATAACATCAGTTATGGAGAGTTATGTGGAGACAGAGGAGGAAAGGAGAAGGGCGTGTGCCAGTGTGTTCTATACTGGATTGCCGGTACTTCATAGCCTGTAGATGGAAAGTGAAATGGAAATGTAAAGGAAGATAAAACCCTGCCTCTCTTGCTGCAGGAGGCACAGGACACATGCAAAGACCCAATGCAACCTCAGCCAGAAACATTCCCTCTGAAATATGGCCAAAGTCCCTGCAGAATGACCACATGGCAAGAGATCATCCCAGAGTATGCCGGACCTGAGGACCCTCCCCTGATGGGAAAGACACTGAAGCAGTCCTGCCAACATCTGCAACTGCTTGAAAAGGACAGCTTCTGATATGGACTGTGGGTGGCAGGCAGACCATGGCTGGGGTATGGAGCCAGTGGACAGTTAGAGCATGTCCTAACCCAGTGGTTGGCTATGCTGCACTGAAGTGGTGAGAGGGGCAGCTGTGGCCCACGCTGTCCTTTGCTCCTCTGCGTTCTCATGGGTGGAAAGTGCAGTGATTGGTCGTGCCTGCTGCTGCTCTGTGAACAAGATGTTGACCATAACAAAGGAGGAAGTGATTTGGGAAGTGGTGGCAGCAACACCCTACTGTTGTAGATCTCCTCCATACGGAAACAGCTCCAGCAGCCAGTCCAGTCCTCTGTTCCTGTCCACAAAGCAAAAGACAAGCCTGGTCCTTACTTTTTATGGTTCACTATCACAGACCTGGTTTGGGGGAGGATGCACCCACCTTTGCTGTAAAGTAGATTTGTATTCTCCATTGGGAGGAAGGGAAGCAGGAGTGATTCATGAAGCTTTGAAGATGACAGGATCAGCACTATGAGCAGCAGTAGGTGGAGCTGGCTGAAAACCTTCCAACAAAATGCTAAGTTTTATTATTACGAGAAATGTGGCTTTCTTGAGATAAAAAAATGTGGAAGAAAGTATTGATCCAGAGAAAATGTTTCAATCTGAGGAAATTACAGTTTAAATTAGTCCAAATGTTAGTTTTCAAACTCTTATCTCAGTGCAATTCCTAATGCTGGCAGTGCTGAGATCCCCCCATGCATTGGGAACCCACTCCAAATCTCTTTTTTGGATTTTTATGGAGTAGTGAGTTGCAATTTTGAGCAGTGCCTAATAAATTGCTCATCAGGACTTGAACTGAAAATTAATGGCTCCTTCCCCATCCCAGTTGATTTGGGCAAAGGGCCTCTGCAAGGACATGACAAACTTTCTACCTTTGCCACAGGCGTGGGCTGTGCAGTCTGGAAGAAGTGATCTTCTGTCATATTCCTTTCCCCAGTCCAGACAGGCAGGACCCCTGTGACCCACCACCTCCTCAACACTTTGCATGCTATCTCTTCTCTTGACATGACCCATCAGCTCCCACACTCTTTTGCAGCCCAGACTTCATTTCATTGCATTGGCTTCTTCCTCAGTTTTTGATTTCAGACTAATGTGGACAAATTATCGTTCCCCTTGCAGAGACGCTGACAGTCAGCTGGGTAATTACTGTCGTTTGTACTGATAAACTGGGATGCTAAGACACCCTCGTTGTCGCTGGTAGATATTTCTCTGAAACAGCCCCAGCCATTTCTTAATGGCAGGAAGGAGTCAACGATCCTGGAGGTCTGGTCCTGAGAGACACATGTTACGAGAGCTTGCATTCAGCACTGAGGGTGGCAGAGGCTTGTAGTTTAGCACATACTTTAATTAATTATGTCATATTAATAACAGTACTCGGATAAGGTCCTACACACTTCCAGGCTGAGTCAGTGTGAATGCTTCCACTGACTGTAACAGGAGTTGATGTGAACCTGGTGTGGCCTGCATGTTTATAGTGCACTCTTATCACACCCATTTTGTACTAAGTGGTCTTCAGGAATGAACAAAACCCCCCAGAAATAAATGCAAGAACAGAGACTAAGCTGCAGGTGTGCCCCTCCTGGTTGAGCTCCTGCACAGCAAGCTACAGAGCCCATCTCTTCTTGCCTGCTTTCCTCTTGACTTCATGAATCTCTCATACATATGTGGCTCTAGAAGTGTAGGTTCTGCAGTATGCATAACGTGTGGAGAGAAGGGTTAAATTCCCTCCTTTGGTAATCCCACAGCAATTAGGGATGCTATGTTGGGCGTGGATTTCTGTGCCCTCCAACTGAATGCATTAAAAGTTGGCCTTCAGGTGCTGAATCACTAATTCTCCCATCTGCTGGGACCCTGGGTGAGACACCACCATTAGGTCCCTGGGCTGGTCCCCAGCACCTGGAGGTTGTCTTGTCATATAGCAGGGTCTGCTGCTCTGCTGATACTCCAGGGCTCCAGTGCCCTTCTTGAGCACTGGCTCCACTGCTGATAGCACAGGGACACCTTTGTTAGCTCCAGAGCTTGACCGACTGGGATCACCTCAGCAAAAGGCTGGGCTTGAGCAACCAGCCCTGCAGAGAAGGTCCAGAGGCATGCTAGGGACCAAGTAAGTATCTCTCAAGCACTGACTCACAGAGTCACCATCTCAGCCTTGGCGGTACCCCCTGAGCAGTATCTCCTGCTAAGCCACATCACTCAAATTGACACTGCAGTTAAAGCTGGGCACCTGAATGTCCTGAAGGACCTAGGCTTTGGTCCTGCAGTACTCAGTAGAGGAAAATTTCTAGAACTTAGCCAGGCACGACTGCTTCTAGGAGGTGGAAACCAAGTTGAAAATACTCCCCAGCCCCTGCACATTAAATGTTGCTGATTTTTTTTTACACTTCCTCTTTAAAAAACTGGCTCTATAAGGCATATAAGCTGCCACCCACTTTAAGCATATTGAATCCTGCCTCTGATGTTCCTAGGACTACCCATTCAGCTTAAAACTAATTGATGCCTGCTCAAAAGGCTTGGTGCTTTGCATCCTCAAACACCATTTCTTACACTTGCTAAGAAAAGTTTGCTGGTGATAGACAGGCTCCTGTCTGCCAGAGAGTTTGAGAGCTCTTCACACAGTTATGCATACTAACAAAACATTCAATATTTAACTGCTCTTTCTTGACTGTATGGACATTTTCTTAATGTATTAGTTCAGCAGAGTAATAGGAATCCCCCAGCTTGGCGCCTGCATCCCAGCTGTTTGCACAGCATTACTCACTAAGTACTGTGTGCTCAGCTCCTCACAAGGCTCTCCTGCAGCAGCACCAGGGCCCACGTGCAGCCTCTCTCTGCTGCAGAGCACCCTGACATGATGTTCGCACAGATGCTGTGGACACCCAACCTGGGGCACCAGCGTCCATAGGATGGCCTTCTCCATAGCACATGACCTTGACTCAGGGCAGGAACCTTCTGAACTTGGATGTTTAGAGGCCTTTTGGAGTTTGGACAGAACTTTATCTGCACTGTAATCCTCTTTGCTCCAGATGCATCCTTCCCACTGTACCTCAGTTCTCTTCTCGCCTCTCCCACCTCTTCTTTGAATGCCTTTCCTTTGAAGAAAAAGCCTTCCCATGCTTCAGAAAAAGCAGTCATTCTCAGGGAACATTTTGATTTGCAATAAACACTCTAACAAAACATGTAGGATTTTTTTCCCCTTCATAACAGAAAAAAAAAAAGATTTTTTTTTTTTGCCGATGCCAGGGTTGCAGTCATGGTGCTTGCTCTCCTTTCACTTTTTGAACAGAAGAATGCTCTGGCAACATACAGTCAAACTTATTATGCCTTTTTGCCACCTACAAACACTTCCTAAGAGCTGCTTTCTGCATCAGTTGAGCACCCAGTGTTGCCTGCCTACATCCAGGTCCTGGCGGCATGTTTCGTGGGTGTCCCAGGCTCTTGGATGCCTCTAAGGTACTCAGAGCTCCTGAAGCAGGTTTGTCATTGCCTGGAAAATGGAGCGATTACTGCCTGTCAAAAAATTTCAAACCACTCTTCGTATTGGAGAGTATTAAGGAAACATAAAGTTGATTCCAATACAGCGTGCAGCCAGGAAGCAAATTTCTAGATTTGGAGAGACGTATAAGGCAATAAACAGAATAATACACCTCAGTCACTATTTGACAAGGATATTCTATTTTAATTCATGTATTTTCTGCTTCGTCCAGGGGCACGGTTAATTTTCACACCTTGAGAGATGTTGGGGCCTGACTCCTTGGACAAACTGTTTTCCCTGGGAATTGTCTCCCCCATTAGGCATCTTTATCTGGGGCAAAGCTCAGCATGTTATAGCTGTACTCTCACGTATCCCACAGAGTATATATATATATATCCCTTGGGATTTCTCATAAATTTCCATCTCAGTAGTTAATGAAGATGATCCACCAGCCTTAGTAATGAAGCCTTGGTTTACAAAGATGCTCTAGAAGTGTAGTCTCCTCCTGGACAGACCCAGATAGGTTAGCACCTTCTTTATCAGCTGAGAAGCCCTTCACTACAGTGTGAGTGTCACTTTCCATGAAGAACAGGCTTTCAAGGGAGATTTTAAGCACCTCTCAGCTTATAAATATTTCATCTTTCTTTAACAGGTACCTCCAGAAACATTCATTGTACAAATACATTAATAGCTGGAGAGAATATGTCTAAGTGCTACCTCTACATATGCAACAAGAGAAACTGGAGGACATGACATCCCACCCCAGGAGAAAGGCTCAGAGATGGGAAAACCACTGGTTATTTTCAATGTTTGCAGGAGCTGAGGTGGAAGCCTCTGCCTTTAAATGAATGCAGGCAGGCACACACATTCTGAGATGTGAGCACGTACCTACACAAATTTGCAGCTACCGTGTGGGTAGTCGTGCCCAGTGGCCGAGACCAGCTAGAAGCAGTGATGGGAAGCCAGAATCGGGCCTCCTGGGACAGGGGATTTTAATGAACAAGACAGCCCTCAGCAGGCTTGACAGAGTAGACAGAGCAATAACCCTACGCCCATCGTTGAGTCCAGAACCCACACAGCCAACGTTAATCTAACAAGCAAGTCGAGGGTCCACCAAAGATAAAAGCGTCAGGGAGCCCCATCAACAGGGCCAGGTCAAAGAGCAGGACCTGAGAAATGTGGGTCTGGAGTAAATTCAGGACCTCAAAAGCCAAATTAATGATTGCACAGCAGGAGGAAGTGGTAGAAACCTTTTAAATGCTTGCTGGTGTGTCAGTGCACTGGTCAGGCTCCCAGCAAGACTTCTGGAAGACTGATGGTGGGCAGGAGGAAGCTGCAGGTTGCTTGCCTGGGTGTGGATGGACAGAATCTAGACAGGGATTGTTCCGGTTGATCTGTACAGAGCCTGATGTAACCACGTACCATGACATAGTCCTGTACTGAAGTAATGAAGGCACCTGAAGGGTAGGCAGGGCAGTCGGCAGCTCCTCACAGTTGCAAGGGAAGAAGAGAGGCAGAATTATCAGTGGTGCACTCTTCCAGGCTTTGCAGTCACTGTGTTGGGGGTGAGCTGCAGGAATGTCACAGCTTTTGGAGGCCACAGCACCCACCGCAGCAGCAGCTCCCTTCTCTGTCCTGGAAGGGACTGAGTTTTCATCCTACCTGGATCCAGACAGCCTGGGCTGGGAAGCACAGCAGGAAGGCTAAATACCCATCTGACATCCCTGTCTGAACCCCATGCCTCTACTGTAAGTCTGCAGTCACTTGTGCGTGTCACGTTTACCTTGGTGTGAATGAAACCATAATCTGGCAACTTGCAGTGAACCAGATCAACAGTTTATCTTCAGGGCCTGCACCTCTTGGCCCTAATTCCATCCCTCAGATGCCTGAACCAAGCTTTCAGCATGAAAGCATGTTAGTTAGCTACCCGCATCTTTGAGGTAAGGGAATATCACTCCAAGATGAAGCACAGCAAGTGAAGGACAGATAAAAGAAAGGAAAAAAGAGAGGCTAACTTGAGAGGAGAAGGAATAGTTAATCTGTGCTTCTCCATGAATATTCAGAACAGATTCAAATCCAGAATATTCAGTTCTGCAACTTACAGTATGGACTATTGCCAGAGGAAAAATAGGAACTTTTGGGGGGCTTATTTATTGACTTATTTTAAATAGCCTTGCCTAGATCTTACAAATGCTCATAACCTGTGTGATACGCTGTTTGCTGCTGGAGTTCTGTGGTCCCCCGCAGATAAGCTTTTTCTGAAAACAAGAAAATCTGCCTGCTGATCACCTGCAATAAACATAAAGCATCCCCCACCCTGGTCCCCAGTGCAGTAAAAAACTATTCTAGAAATGTGCGCTCAGGAAAACTTGAAGAAGGACTTGAATCTATTCAGAAAACCTGAAAGGAAAACTGATCATAGGCTGTAAGTCCCTACAGAGGGAAAAGATTTCTGATAGCTGGGGGCTTTCAGTCTAGCTAACAAAGACAGCATACGATTCAGTCACTAAACGTTGGAAGCAGACAAAATCAGACCAGAAATAAGGTACTACCTGGGAACTGTGAGAGAGATCAGGTTATGAAGTGAGAAATCATTTCTTGATTGCCTGGAGCCTTTGAAGGAAGATTCAGAGTCTTTGTGAAATTTGTGCACTCTACTCTAACCACACGCTGGGTAAAATTCTGGAGCTGGGGGGTGGATTTGGGGACTGAGCCAAATTCACCCTCCATGATCACCATGGTCCCTTGAGGCTTCTGCATCCAGGACATCTCTTGCATGTTGTTCATGGATTTCTCTGGGGGTAACTGGGCAGGGGGAGCTCACCTCTGCCTTGAAATCTCAGAAAGTCTTCCTTTCCTGCCCATTCCCCAGATGTGATGGTCTATGCATAGGCTCTGGTGACTCGTAAACCAGTTTAACCTGAGCCCCAGAGCAGTGCTTTGGAAGCTGGACTATCCAGGTGAGGTAGTCCAGCTGTGTCTACACTGGACTGCTCTAGTTTGTCCCCAGGGAACAGCCTAGCCTGGATTTAATATTTATCACCTCTTTTCCCTGCATTTTCTTCATTGCAAATCTGGTGACTGAGACTGTTTGCAGAGCTCCAGAAATGTTTCCTGCTGCTATACAACCAGTGCTGGTCTGCAGTCTGCTGCAGACTGGGGGGAGAGCTCTCTGCCTCGAAGAGCTCATAGACCTAGCCTGAGCTTGAATTATAGCCACCTATGAACTCTTAAATTTCCCTACTAAACAACAGAATGTGTTGGGATTGGTTAGATGAAGATAAATAACTCCACACTGATAGATTCCCTCCTGAACAATTGAACGTGGAAGAAGGAGGAGCACTCGTGCTGGAGACAGGCCATCTGATGCCTTATCAGTGATGGAAGGTGCTCTGCTCACAGTCTGTCACCCTGTGCTAGGCACCAGGCAAGCTCTGCCTGCTCTGTGGAGCTCTGCTAGGCACCTGAGGTCATTTCTGCCCTGGGGCCATGGAGATGCGCCCCTCCAGGCAACTCTGGTCAGTGTGTGCAGGCTGTTTTTGCAAACCTCTGTGTACACAGGTGTGTGCCCCCATGTGCTGGAGAGCTCAGAGCAGCAAACACAAGTGGGTCCTCCCCAGTCCATCACCCTGGGGCTTGGCCGCTGGCAAAACCAGTGGGAAATAGGGTGATTTGGTAGTTTCTTCCTCTGGTTTCCCAAGGTACCAGCAGCCATGCAGAATGTGCAAAACAGGAACACTAGGAAACAAAGCTTCTGCAACTGCTGCACAACTGAATTGAAATTTTCATTCTGGTCATCTTTATTCATTCCCTGTACTTTGAGGCAGTTTTAAAGGTTCAGGTGAAGGCTGAGCCTGCAAGTTCTGGAAAGACACATTGTTATTACTCAGAAATAATACCTATCAGAACAGACCAAACAAATGTGACCCTCATTGTCTCCAGCCCTCAGCTAAGCCAGCTGCCCTATCTCATCTTTGCATTTCTCCCTCTCAGCTGAATCATTTAACATTGTGCAGAACTCATCCGTCCTGCTGCATCAGTTCGTATTCTCTTGGCAAATGCAAGGTCTCAGTCAGCCAGCCAGTGACCAGCACCAGTGTTGTAGGTAACAGCAGGGTTCCCTGAACAGTCCCCAAAGGTGGGGACAAGTTGTAGGAAAAAATTACATGCCAAAGGCTACAAATGCTGCAGTGGTTGATGAGGAGGTCAGAGCGGTGACTTCTTCCCCTTCATCCTGGTGGTGTTCTGCCCTTTGGCCTTGAAGAAATCATCTACTTTTTTGGTGTTTGGTTTCTTGGTTGGAATAATAATCATGTGCTGCATGGGACAAGGAGAGAAGAAGGAAGGAGTCATGGTGGTGTTAGTTGATGGTTGGACTTGATGATCTTAGAGGTCTTTTCCAACCTTAATGATTCTATGATTCTATGATTCTATGAGATGCTCTGAACTTCCCACTGGTTCTGGGAACATTAATTCTGGGGCTGTGCCATTGTGTGTGACCTGAATGTGAGTTTGGGCTCAGATCTTAGTCTGAGAAATTTGCTAGAGCAAGAAAAGGAGATCAGTGGTCAGGAAGGCTCCCAAAGGAGAACAGAGTGTTCAGGAGGGAGCTTCACTTGACCATCTTAAAGAAGAAAAAAGTGAGTTAGTCCTGTGCAGGGAACATGCAAGGACACACAACACCTGGGGATAGTCCTGTAACTAAACATGTATTGGTAGACCAAGAAGACATAACAGAGGAAGGGTGATGCTCTTGCTGATTTTATATGGTGACCTTTCCAGGGCTGAGCTTCCCTCTGAGTGTTTCTTACTGACTTTTTTCTCCCTGCTAATCTGGAAGAAGTTAGGTAGTTTTAAAATCCCTCTTGTCTTCATATCATGGAAAAAAACCTTCCCTTCATTACACTTAGAAACATATGACCCCTTGAACTTAAATTCCCCCTCTCTCTGCTGGTCCAGCAGTGTCTCAGTTTCTCCTCAGAGATCTGTGCATGAGATTTAAACTTTGTTAGCCAGCCCCTGCTCCTGTTCCACATGGCTTGTTTTTCCAGCAGTATAATTCACAGTTTCAGACACATTAAGTACCAGCTGGGCAGCTCATCTTGTTAGTAGGATTATAGCCGTAATAACACTAGAATCCATAGTTATGATAAATTTACCGTCTAAATTAATAACAGAAAATTAGCACCTGTCATGAACCTGATTTTTCCAGGGCTAGCTCCTGAACTGAGAGGTTTGGCCCTGCATTTTGTCACTGGGATGAATTCCTCTCAGAGACAGATGTGAGGAGCTGAGGCAAGCATCTCCTGGTGAAGGGGACAAAGTCCAGCTTGCTGAATTCCTAGCGTGTTCAGCAGTGGATGCTCAAGGTGTGCACAGAGGAGCCCTGATGTACCCTTTCAGCTTCCTGTAAGCAGAATTAGGAAAAAGTACCAGTGGCATCTCAGAGGGGGCCAGGGCAGCACTAGCCTTTGGACATCCACTGGAAAAGAGTGAGGATAAAAGATGCATGACCTGGAGGAAGAAGAGGGTAAAATGGGTTCCTTCAGATCCAAATTTAGTTGAAAGCCTACCTCTGTGAACAGAACAGAGCTGTTCTTGTGCAACAGACAGCTCCTGTTGCTCGGAGCCTGAGCTTGCATTTTACTGCGGCAGAAATGGATGAGGACCAGTCATGCCGTGCAGTGTATAGGGCAGCTCTTTCTCCTGAACTCAATAATCCACATGGTATTTCGGATATGTCCATGCTAGATGCCCCTTGGACGGCACTCCTGAAGGTGAGGATGAGAATATGTAAGGACAGGGTAACTGATATGTACAAACTAGCCTGGAAAAAATCCTCTGCCCTAGTATTTTTATACGAACCCTCACTTCAGCTTGGTAATGCCAAGCCTTTCCTGAGGGTCAGGCATTCAATGCAAACCCCTCTCCTGTCAGTAGCCTCCATTCCAAGCTGCCCTGATGCACTCAGGGCAGGGATCACATGCTTTAGTGGGCAATTACCAGCTGCAGTGTATGGGATCACATGCTTTGCACAGAAATTGCCATGTGACACATCCTGGGCTTTATTAGGAACAAATCAATATTCATTGGGCTAGCTGGGTTGTTATTTTTCCACTGCTCCACTAATATAACAATCTGACTGGCCTGTGTGTCTCTCTTTCTGATGCAGGCAGGCACCACGGTCAGTTAAAATATGCATATCGGAGAAGTATCCTTCACCTTATGTCTTGCAAGAGTACTAGAATGAATTTAGCCAGAGTGCCCCCATCTGCACAATCCTGTCTATGCAGGGAGGGATAATGATGGAGTCTGCTTTTCAAAATCCCTGCGTCCCTGCAAGAACAGCAAGAATCGATCCATCTCACCTAATCCCATTTCTTATTTAATATTTGTTTAAGTTGAGCAGAACCTAAAGGGAATATGGGAATTGCTAACTCATACCTATGAAAAATATCTTTAGGAGAGTGAAACACCAGCTGAGAACTGACATAATATCTATGTCTTCCTTTCGTTTTGGCCAAGGCGCTTCTTTGCTGGCATTGGTTTTGATTTACATGAGTGGAGGGCAGGTGGCTTTTCCTGTCCTTCAATAAAGGGTCTGTTGCAATGTAGCAAGAAGCAAGGCCACCTCACACTTCACTTTTGAGGCTGACCGGTGTTGGCCCTGGGTTGCTGATGAGAGACAGGGACCTTCTGCAGAATTGCTGATGCAGAGGTCCCCAAAACATATTAATTGTCGTTCTGGATGATAGGAAATTCTACATGACACAAGTTCAGCCAGCACATAATTGTGTCTGCTCACTTCTTACACCCAGGAGAAAGGAATAAGCAGGTTGTTTCTGAGGTTTTTCAGAAACCAGTTGCCTGATACCTGTGGAAGCAGAATAAAGCTACGTCTGCTTTCACTGTTGACGTTATCATAAATAATGTTCTGAGCCTGAATCCATTAGTGAGTTGGAGAGGGACTCCTAGACCTTCAGAGGCAATCAGGATCATCTGCAAAGGACAATGTGTTCTTCTTTTGACATGTACCTGTACAGGATTGTTACTGTGTCTGGAAAGAGATGCTTGAGAACTGCTTCTTCTTTCCATGGAAACTTCTGATAGAAACAATAAAAGCTTTTAGATTTACGAAATATTTTTCCAAAGCCTCTGGGACTGTCTTAAAAAAATACAAAACCCTAAAAACCCCAAACTGAACATCCTGGGATTTAAAAAGAAATCCTGAGAAAAAGGTCGCTGAAATTGGAGGCTTTGGGGGGAGAAATTTCTCTTTTGGTGAAAATCTTAGTTGAATATCTGTCTTGAAGGAAAATTTCTGTCTCACCTGCTAAGTTTGTTCTCCAGGGGTGGATCTGCAGGAGCTCCCATCAGGTCAGAGACCACAAAGATTTCCATTTCAGAAGGAGCTGGTTGCTCCTGCTGCTGCTGACCCCTGAGCCCCCTCTGCAAGAGTCGTGTCCTCCGTAACGTCAGTTGGCCTTGCAGGAGGACCTGGAGGGCTCTCGTGCTGGTGGGGAGGGACAGCAAAAGCAGTTGGCATGAAACCCCAATTTTTTGTAGTTTTCTCACACGCTCTCTTCCATATTTGTTGTTCTCTGCTATTATAACCAAGATACATCGTGGTGCATAAGCACGCTTGGACCGCTCGTTGATCTCACTGTTCAGCTCATTTAGGATATGCCCAGTTGACTCTACCTGTTGGTCTCCAGGACCTGCTGCCTGCACCCTCTGCCTACACTGGGAAGGCTGCAGGGGGGATTTTTTTCATACCCTTGTGCAACGTTGCCTGCAGCTTAGCCCCCCCGACCAGAGCTAATTATGTAAAAATGGTAATTGGGACAGAGCTACAGCTGCTTTCTTAAGCTCTCAGAGAAGGAGATTCACCCAATTTCAGCTTTTTCACTAACTACTGCTTCTCCCCTGATTATAGAGATGGAGTGGGCGGCAAGAGACACCATCCACAGGCAGAAAAGTTGAGAAATCTGAGGAAAGATGGAAAAATAATAATCCAACCAGCCTGATAAGCTCCAAACATGGCATCTGCCTATCCCCCTGTAGGTACCCTGCTGATGCAGGGCCAGAGCCAGGCTTGCCCACAGATAACAAGAGAGAGCTGGAGGAGAAATTGTAGCCTCACTGGAGTACAAAGGGTCTTGAACATGACATTCGGTGGTGTCAGGATTTTAAGCAGAGTCTAAAAGGTGTCTCAGCAGTATGACGTGCAGTGCTGCTGAATTAACATATGGCATATTCACCAGGCATGTCTTCACTGCAGAGGTCAGGTCTCATTGGGAGAAATGTGGTAGATTTTGCTGATGGAACTTTTTGAGGAAAGAGTCTCTGGCTTCACAGCTGGGGAAGAGAAGTGAGAATAATTCACAAACACTATTTTGGGGAGATAACTTCTGGTCTTGATCACTTTTATTTGGTACTGATGTTTATGGTTTTGTTACAGTATTCAAGGACAATTTCACAGGGGGAAAATTACTCTGGACATTTGCAAGTAGTGAATTTTGACCTGAACAATGTTTAATGCCTTCGTTGATGTCCAGGAAGAAAATACTGAGTCACTGCAGGTGAAGCTTGCATAAGGCAGAGAAGCTCCAAGGAGCAGTAAGTAGCAAAGAGGATGTAGAAACGCCGCACATCCTATTGAATTGCCAGGAAGGCTGGTCATAACCTAATACCACTAAATGCAGGCTCTTAAGTTTTTGCATAGACTGAAGCTCACTAAAATGTAGGGAGAGTAAAGACATGGGAGGAATAAACACAATGTAATGGGAGCCTTTCGTTATGTCCATGAGGAGATGTTAGACGCTACAATGAGATAAGGTATAGAAACTAATTTTTGGACACTCTAAATGAGAACTTATTGGAGAAAATGCTCATAGATCCCGTCAGAAAAGAAGAAATTCTTTATTTAATCCTGAGTATTGAAGCGATATTGTTCCAGATGCAGTCATCAAAGAGTGACTCTGTAATGATGATCATTATATACTTGTATTTGTACAGCTTTGTGGGAGTGAGAAAGCCACAGATGAAAATCCCCTTTAATAAAGTCTTACTTTAAAAGGGCATGAAGAAGTGAAAATGAGAAATCTTGCTAAGAGAAAGTAAAAGAAGCAGCAGAAAAAGTAAAGTATTTTGGGGTGACATAAGTCTATTTAGAGATATAGTGTCATAAGTATGTAGTAAGGGCATAGCATCAACTGAAAAAGACATAAACAGTCCTATAATAGGGAGCACCACTTAAACAACAGGGTAAAGGCAACTATTAGAGTTAAACAGGAAATATTTTAAAAGAGTAAGTCATTTCAAAAAAGATGAAAATAGAGAAGAGCTCTTGTGACTTAAATATGAAACTATAATATTGCAAGCTGAACAAGCTTCTGAGAAACTACCTGCTGAAGAACTAAAGCTTGAAATAAATAAAAGATTTTTTCCAAATACATTATGAGGAGGCATACCAGAAAATTGATAAATGATAGAGGCTTAAAAGGAGATCTCCAGGAAGATAAGGGTCCCAGAAGAGAGGAAAGGTTATTTCTTTGCTTTGGTGCTTGTCATGCACCATAGCATAACTTAGGGAAGTCTTTTTTTACAGGGAGTGAGTCTGACCAACCGTCAGAACTTAAGGAGGAGGTTTTTAAAGAAATGATAAAATGAATGGTAGGAAATGAGCAGGAACAGATGGCATTCACCCAAGAGGTTTAAAGGAATTCAGATATGAAATTGCTGAACTACTCGTTGTGTTGTGCAAAGTATCGCTTAAATCAATCCCAATATTATAGCAATGAAAGACAACAAATGAGGAACCAGCTTTTAAAGGAAACTCGGAAGCATCTGGAGAAATACAGACTTGATCACAGACTGGTAAAACTGGTAAAAAAAAAAAATTTAAATAGAAACAAAGTGAAATCTTGCTTCAAAAATATAAGAGATCTTTGAAGGAGTTAATAGGTGCATAGGTGAAAAATCCAGCTGATGTATTTGTCTTTCCAAAAACCCTTTAGTAAGGTCCCTTCGCTAACAACTGTCAAGGAAACGAAGCTGTCCTGAGGGAAGTGAGATGCCTTTTGTGAACTAGTGAGTGGTTGAGACAGATGATGAGCTTTGATGATGAAGGCGAAACGCCAGTAGAGTTTCCCAAGGATCTGGGCTTGATCTCTTTACTTTTTCACAAGGGAGTTTTTGACTTTTTTGTAAGGACTGGTTATCAAACTCCCAAAACTTGCTGTGGATCAACAACAAAAACTAAGCCTCTAGGGCAGTCAAATCTAAAGCTGCTTGTGGAAAGCTAAGGGAAGATCTCACAATTCTGAATGATTAGGTGATAAAATGCCAGAATAAGTTCATGGTCAATAAAGGCTGAGTCATAAATGTAGACAAAAACAGCCCTGACTATACACACATAATCACAGGGTGTGAATGAAATGGTGGGGAAAGTGCCATGAAAACGCCTGCTCAGTGCTCAGCAGTGCCAAAGCCAGCAGAGATGCTCTCAGATTTATTAGGAAAGGGACAACCAACGCAACAGAGAACTGTATAATGCCACCATCTAACTCCATGGCATGTCCAAAGCTCATGTGTTGTGTGGCTGTGCTCCCCCTGCCTCAGAGAAGATGCAGCAGAAGTGGGAGAGGCTCAGAGAGGGGCGAGAAGTGTGACACAGCCTCTGCGTGGGAGAGCACAAACACCGAGCGAGGGCTAGCTTGCATCATCATCTCTGCTTTTGGCTGCTGTCTGATGGGTTGAAAAGGCATATAGACAAGTTCCTGCTGGAGATTTTTTTGCTTGGAGTTAGGTAGGAAGATGTATATGTAACTTTAGTTCAAGAAGTCTGTAGTCTGTGGTTGCCTGGAGCAAAGCAGATCGAACAAAATGATCATAACAGCTTCTCCTGGTCATCTGCCTCCTGGTCATTTATGATCACATGTACTCATGACTTGGGAAGCTCTGTCTGTTATCACTGTCACTAAATTTATATCATTGAAAACGGGAGTGGTGTTGATTCTTTTTCCTTTTACATGAGGTCACGTTAGTGTTTTTGACCCTTTTAGGCTTTCTTGAAGCAAGGCTCACTGTCATGAAAGCAGGATCACCTGTTGGGACTTGCCTTCATTTTCACTCCCAAAGATGTAACCTGCAGACAGTCCTGTCTTCAACCCATGTACTGGAGCCTCAGCGAATACTCCTGTGGTTGAAGTTGGTGCTGTTTCTATGAAAGTTTTTTCTGCAAGGAAGTCATTTTAGGGCACAGCAAGACATGAAAGAAGTCATCCAAACACCATTCCTTTTATGAAGGAAAATAACTAGAAGCTGGATAAACAATTCATATTGTTCCTCATTAGTTCACACTAATCAGTAGAGTGTCTCAAATAAGCATTTAATTAAGAATTAATGTGGTGGCTGTTATAAAATGAAATATTAATTGGAAAAGGAAAGTTTCAGGTTTGTTTAGGTGAAAGAAATCTGCCCGCCTCACGCTTAACTTGATTACACAAGTGCTTTCCAATTCCTGAATTGTTTAATGTATACAAGTCATAAGGACCTGACATTTAACAAGGGAACACTGGCAAATTAATTCCCTTCAATGCTAAAAATGCGTCTTGACATTTGGTAGTTGGTATGTTAACCAGTGCCTCCTCATCAGAATTGCATGTTTTGCTATGTGCTAATTAACTGCCCTGTTATCCCATTTCAAAAGAATTAGGAAACAATTGGGATTTAATGTATTACTAATAAGTGGACCGATGTCAGCTGCAAGGCATGGGCTTGGTTCCAAGCAGAGGGCAGGACCGTCTGTCCTCCTCACTGGGCAGAGAGAGCCGCTGCTGCCTGGGGACTTGGTGTAAGGTATCTCTGCTGTCGGGGGGGGCACTTACACCTCTGTCTGACTTCTCCCCCCCAGTTATGACCCAAAGACTCTTCAGCATGAGGAGCAGAATGGGGTTTACCAAGTTGGAGCAGAGCTAGATGGTTCAGTGGATGGACATCCCTCTGATGCTCCAGGCACCGTGAGCTTTGAAGCTGCTGAAGCTGAACTATGCCCTGTGATGAACACAATTATCTACAAGCTGGAAGTTTCAGGGACTGAAACTTTTATACATTGATGCTGACTGAGTTCGCCAAATGCTTTCAGCCAAGAAGGTAGTAAAAGAGAATTTTTTGAACATGTCAAAACACCTCATTTTCACATTTTCTAGAAGGAAATGTTTTGGTTTGGAAATGAGAAAATGCTTCATTTTGATATTCCCCATGTGACAGTGTTCAGACTTCTTTCTTTCTAAATGACAGGTTCTTTGTTGTTTAAAATTGACCAAAATTTTCCCTGTTAGTGAACCCTTTTATTTTAAAGACCCCGAATAGAAAAGACAAAAGATTCTCTTTTTGTTTGAATGAAAGAGTTTGGGTGAGCCCAGAATAATATTTCAGTATTTTTCCCTTGCCAGTAGCCCTTGAATTCTCCTTTTTTGCATCACCGAGAACAGTTCCCCTCCCCTGCCCCTCCTCTCCATTAGTACTTGCCCAATGTCATCTCAGCATCAGGAGGCAGGGGGAACAATCTTTATGCCCCAAGATCTGCAGGGAAAGTGGTTCCTTAGGACCGTTTACAGTAAGTGGGTTTGGAGGAAAGGCACACCAGGGATATCAGACTCTCCAGCCTTTGAGCTGGTGAGCTAATGGCTCTGTGCAAGAGGCAAATTGCAACGCCTTTGCTGTAGGCTATGTATGTTGTACTGAGGAGTAGCTGCAGGCAGCCAGGGGGAGAGAGCGTTAGTCACTGGCAAAAAAATAGAGCTGTAAAGCCCTCTAACAGCCTTTCCATTCTTATCCCTTTTCTCCTCTAATGTAAGTCCTCCACCCTTGCAGTTCCATCTCCCCTGGCTCTATCCTGACCTTCCAGGTGTGACTTTCTCTGGTCTTTTCTTGTTTGTCTCTGGGTTTCTTGGTTTTACAGAAGTAATAGTCCAACATGTCCCTTTTAAGGGTGAATGCATGCTCCCAGCCAAGCTGCAGGAACCAGCATTTTCCCTTTGACTGATCAGCAGCGTTGTCTCAACCCCTTATAGCACCCCCTGACCACTCCTATGCTGGTTTGACCCGATAATTGAACAGAGCTGGTGTTGGGTCCATGAAGGCAACAGTAGCCTGTGACAGAGAATCACTTAACTCCAGGTAAGCAGTGCTTTGGTTAGTGCTGCGTATGCCCCCGAAACACTTTTCTCCATAGGTTCTCAGCCAAGATCTGCAGACCTGCAGTGCCTCTACAGACCAGATAAATAGCCAAACATCCCAAGAAAAAGGGCCAAATCTCAGAACATTTGGGACACCATGCAGCAAATCCAGAACTGGAAGCTGTACAGTCATGTCAGTGCCCTGCTGAGCCAAAACTGGAGCATGCCACTCAACTAATTCTAATTTGTGCTGGTATCTCACAGATAGGCTGACTCGGAAGGCTCTGCTCAGTTGGAGCTGGCTTGAGCATCTCCATCTGACCAAGACTTCTGGTGCTTATTTCCCCCACTGCCCACATTATTTGTGAGTATGTCACCACCAGATGCCACAAGCTGAAGTATGAGTTCACAGCATGTCAGCACCTACCAACTCTTCTGCCTGGATGTGTAAGCCAAGGGCGTATTACGTGTCCAAAATTCAGTAGATTGCCGCCCAAAGTAGAAGAATGGTAGGTGAGTGCTAAAAATGGCAGTTTATCACCCAAAGGGAAGAGTTGGCAGGAAGACTCCAACTACTGTATCCTAACTGCCTACACAAACACACTTAGCTTGTCAAAAATGTATTGCTTTCATTGAAAGAGCATGACATTATCTATGGGTCGTTGCAGGGCAGCTTTGCACATTGAAACCATAGTGCTGCTAAAGCTTTCCAAGTTCATACCCACCTCACCTGAACTAATTTGCCCTTGTGCCCATATTCTCAGATTTACCGTGTTTTAGCTTCTGGTTTTGTATCTTTTCAAGCTCTTCTGCCCAGCCCTCACTTTTTCCTCAAGATTTGAGTGACATGTGAGTCCTAAGCTGTCCCTGTGCTTATGCATGAATCCAACTCAGCTGTGAATGCCTTTTATACGTCACCCAGAGTACCTGCTCTCCCATTCTTCCTGGTATACCAGAGCTGTCCCCACTGCTCACTGCTTCCTGGCTATGACATGGCTGAATGAAAGGGAAAAGTTTCTAATGTGCTTTCCAGCCGATTGCTTTGAAGAGTTGAAAGCAGTGGAAGCGCTGCCTGTGAAGTTGTGAACTCGGTGGTTATTCACTGCACATCACAGCTTGCACGTGCTCAGGGAATTATGGCACGCTCTCTCCATTCATCAGAAAGCACAGGGAGGTCCATGGGCCAAAGATTAAGTGCATTCCAGTGCTCATAATTTGATTTCTTCTTGGCTTTCTCCTTCAGTGAGACAGAACCTTGCTTCTGTACAGAGTCCAGCCGCAGTCTAATGTGGCTTGGCTGACTGAGGAGGCTTTGCAGGGCTGAGCAGCCAGCAATCAGGTGACTGTTATCCAGGGACAACCTCCCGCTGTGGTGCTCTCCAGTTTATGTTCTAATATCATAGCCACTTGCACATACCCTGCCTGAAAGTCCCTTGTGCTTTTGCTGAGGCTGGAGGTAGGGCTCAACCGCTGGCTTCCGGCTGAATTTGGCGGCTCTGCCTCCTGTGGGAAGGGTTTTTCATCCAGCCCATGCAGCTCCAGGCACAACGGCATCTTGCCAAGGGGCTACATATGGGAGCAGAGCAGGAGGTCTGCACTCAACCTGGTGCACAAAGCCATGATGTTCAACCTTAAGGCTGCATCATGCAATAGGGTTGGGACTGCTACCCTCCCAAGCAGGCTCAAGCAACAGCAAACAAAGAAAGGCTTGAGGAAGAGGCTTGGAAGGGAGTGAGTGGGGTAATGTCACTCAGCCCTCACCTCCCTCAGCTCAGTGCTCAAAGAAGAAGCCTGGTGTAGTAGCTCCAACAGAGCTGGAGAGGAGTGGTACAGCAGGAACTGGAATTGCACCCAAAGCAAAGGCTTGACCTCCTATCCAGCGCTGGAAACCTGCTAGCTTAGGTCAGTCCCTGTGACATTTTGTGTGACATTGCTGTGCCAAAAGATTACGTAGGAAAATATCCTTGAAAGATGCCTCATGGATAGGGCTGGTCCACAGAAAGGATGTCAGACAACAAGAAATAGTCCAAGTCTTCCTGTTTTCCACTCAGGAGGAAGCTCAAAGTGTAAGGGAGCCACACCACCTCCTTCGCTTGTCCCCTGTCATGGCAGGGGGCTGCAGTGCCTGCCTTTGGTGCCCTGGCAGGGCACAGGGAGCAGCTTCCAAAAGAGACCACAGAAAAGCACAGGTGCTGAAAAGCTGTCTTGCCTAGAGAAGAGGTAATCCAAGTGGGACCTCACCTCCAGTGGGAGTTGATTTTGAAACTGAGGTATTCACTCACGTGTCTGGCAAAAATCCATGTGCTTATACCACAGCAAAAGAAAACCCCTTTTCTCTGTCTCTATCACTTGCTTCCATGATAGGAACAAATTGGTCACCCTTTCTTTTTGCCTCAGCCTGCCAACAGCATGAGGAAAGTCAGGCAATCACCTTGTCGCTTCCCACATCCCCCATCAATCTTTTGTATCAGAGAAGAGCCAGTAACTAGCTCCCATCTTCCATTTTGTGATGCTCCCTGTAAGCATAGATCCTGGCTTGATGGATTTTTTTATCTTATGTTCATGAAAACAACTTCTCCAGAGAAAAGGCTGTACCCATAGGTAAAGACTCTTTGGGGCAAAAGTTGTGCATGCAATCTCACTTGCAACAGGAAGAAATGCACAAGAAATTAGCCACTCTCACACAAGTCCTTGTGAGGGACATGTCAGCATATTCAGCTATAACAAAAATGCACAGTTGCAATCAAGAATGTGTAAGAAAATGCTCTTTCAATTAAATAAAAAGTTACAGAAGTTGCAATCACCTTTCAGTCTTTGTAACTTTTAACACGGCTGTACCAGTTAGCATCATGGTCACAGTGAAGCCATCTCTCTATGTCATGGAACACTACTTATAAACACCATTAACAATTCTCACCAAAATAATCATAAAACTTTAGCGGCAAACATTGAGAAGCAGATGATGATTACCCTCATAATCTCTTATTTCAGATATAAAAGTGGTTACATTGAGTCTTAACAAGGCGAAGAATATTCAAGCTCCTGTGCAAGTAAGTATACCACTTCTCTACAGCTTTTTCATAGCTACTAATTGGAGTCGGCCAAATTATTTGCCAGGAATAGCATGTTGGCTTCATTCAGCCCTTCCCCCTGTTTGTGAATAACTCTCAAGCAGACAGCAAGGAGGTCTGGGGTTTCTGCAGCAATCTTCACCCACCTGAGAAAGCATGTCCGTACTTGTCTGAAGATGAAACCAGAGGATATTGAAGGCTAGCAGAGTGGAGATGGGAATACTGTAATTGCATGTTGGCTATGCCATGCTTGGAGCCGTGGGAGACACAGGGAGAGTGAGACACTATATCATAGACAAGGCAGATGAAGGGTGGGAGAAAGCAGCATCCATGACTCGTTTAGTTTGCCTATTTGCTATTTGTTTATGGTAGCATGCAGTGGATTCCCAGATCGCTTGGTATCATTCTTGCTCTGGGTGATTCTCACCCAGAACAAATTGATGCTTGACATGACAGTAATTTAACAAAAGAGGTTTCCCTTCATTCACAGTGATAGAGCTAAATAATTGTTCAGCGTTAAAGTGACTCATTTCTTCTCACTCATGTCTTGCTCTTCCTCACCAAAGTGGCTCACACTGCCCATTCTTCTGTCCCTGTTCATTCCCTTTCAATCTTGTTGATATCCTTGTTGGAATTGATATCCCTGCTGTTTTCCCAGCTTCTTGCTCTCCACCAAGGATGTTATTACTTTTTCTGATGCTTCCTCTTATGTCTGTTAGACACCTTTTGACCAAAAAAGCATTATTTTGGAGAAGTTACATCTTAAATTGCAATGCTGGCAATCAAAGGAGTCTCAAATCTCAGCCTACCAGCGTTGTGCAGGGCAATCTGAAAATTGCCCAGGAAACTTCCCTGAGCCCTAGAGGACCTGTGACTTTTGATGGTGTACATAAAATAACCCTTTCGATGCCAGAGACTTCAGGAGTTATGATTTCTACATAACAGCCAGCTTAGAGCACAGTATTTCCCCTGGAATTTGTGGAAATAACTTTGTGTTGTATTTGACTACAGCTATTATTTACACATAGCTTTATGATAAGATGGGAGGAGTTCCAGGAGCTAGAGAAGTACCCTGGGAAACGCTTCACCTCCTGGGAGCTTTCCCCCAAGCATCTTGCCTTGTGGTTTGCATTGTCCTACCAATATTTCTGCACTGTCTTAAAATAGCTCTTACCACGTCTCCTCCCAAGGAAGTATGAGCAGATGACCAGGGTCAAAGATTCCTTTCTCATAAAATTATGTCCAGTTGGGAAGTTTAGCAGCAGCATATACAGGTAATAATGGTTCTGCTCCTAACCCACACACCTGCACACAGCTCCACATGCGAACATTCCAGCCCATTTGTTTGCAGTAAGTCTCAGAGAAATGTTTTTATTCATAGAGTGGTTCAACTCACCCATTTCTGAAGAAGCACTTTTGAAAATGACATTTCAGTCTTGCAGTCCTGATCCATTTGCACCCTTAATAGATTATAATGTATTTTCTGAGCCAAGAGTTATCAGTGTTTATGCTGGTAGCTGGTGATGAGTGCAAAATGATAAAGCTTAGGTAAAGCTCTTAAACTCAGGGCTAAATTAAGCTGAGTTGTCACAGGTATGTTGTGGACTCAAAGTGCATGTGCCAATGGTTCCTCTGGTTCAGCTGATATGGGGTAAAATCCTTGAAGCTGTGCAGCCAGTTAGGTGACTTGGACATTTTTGCTCTGAAGGTCCTATTAGACCATGGGAAAATTTCCTTAGGAATTGCCCCTAGGAATTGCAGGCAGGACGGGTTCAGTGGATCCTTGCTCCATGTCAAGTTGCATCCCCCGTCAGTGCAATGATTTGTGGTGGGAAAAAAACCCTTTCCAGATTGCTTGATGTGGAAACTTGTTCCTGTGTGACGGGCTGGCACAAATCCCAGAAGCCACTTTGGGGTTAATTTAAAGCCTCTGCCCTTGTGCTGATCCTCTCCCCGGGACGAGAGTCACCCCTACTGATTCAAGTCAGTATGGCCAATTCCCACACTCTGGACACTGGGATAAAGTGAGCTATCAAGGAAAGCAGCCCTTCAGCAGATGCCCTTCCTGGTGGAAGTACTCCATCTCTGTGTTCTAATGACTCAATTTGGCTTTGGGACTAACAACCTGCCTGGGCCAGAATGTTTTGTCTGGAGAAACGAGCCACCACTTTTAATGGTTCCTCTCCTGGCTGCGGATCTATTTGAAGCACTTTGTCTATCACACATGAGGAGGCCACTACCTGGCGCAGCTCTCACCTCTGCTGACCTGACTGTCCACATAGGCTCCTCCACTTGTGCCCATCACCCTCTTCCCAGGGCAACCACCGCCGAGACTTCAGTCCCTGCTCCTGAGCTCTGACGTGCCACCCTTGACCCTGGCACATAGACTTCACGGCTTTCCAGGAGGTTTTCCCCATTCTGCATCCCCTGCTGTAACAGTCTGCCAGGTGGCAATAGCAAGGGACTGGGAAGGTGAAATGACACCAGTGGAGGTCTTACCCTTCCAGGCAGAAGCTGCTTTTCATGAGCTGGCAGTTTCTTCAGCGCTGAAAGCTGCGTGTGGCAGAGGATGTGCCTTGGCTAAACTTCTGGGAAATCAGGTTCTGAAATATTTGCAGGAAAATGGATACATTAATAAATTTTCTTTGAGCTTTCCATTTTCTGAGGAGGAAAGCTATGATTTTGATCATGAATAATTTGAGGGCAGGGGATTAAGAGAAAGTCTGAGGCTGCCTGTGGGGGCCCAAAGCCTGTATCCCAGTGCAGGCAGGGAGAATGAGACTGGTGCAGCCATCCTGGATTTCCCCATCCTCTACCTCATTGCCAGCAGGAGGGCAGAGTTTGATCCTGGGTGCCTACACAGCTTCTTCAAGCTGTGCAATCTAAAATAGCATGAATTAACATTGCTGTAAGCTGAACTAGGGGGAGTCTTATTTTATTACTTTGTTACTGGTGAGCATGTAACAACAGTCCCATTATTTTGCTTGCAACCAGGGCCATGTCATCCCCCATCCTCCCCAAGCTATCCCATCCAGCTCTCACCAATACTGCTGGAGAAATCCATCCCCTGGAGCATCCCCAGTATGCCAAGAGTTCATTAAAATTAACATCAGCTCATTAAAATTAACATCAGCTGTGCAAAGGCCACCTTAGTCAGGTTTTATAAGCTCATGGTGCAGGTGACCTGGGCCTCCAGGATTAAATGTATTACCTTTATCTGCTGCTGTCTAACATCATCCTTAGCTGCCGTGGGACAGAGCAGCTCGGACTCTATGCAACGTGGCAGCCTCTTCCATCATCTCTCAAACACAGCACTCATTTAATACTTTTGCTTGTTTTACTCCATCATTGCTGATTCACTGCTGTCTGCTGAAGGATTTGGTTGATTGCCAGACCTACTTTTGGTCCTGATACATTTTTTAATCTTTCTTGGGTTTTTGTTAGCCTGGTAGATACTGCTATCTTATAAGCACCTTTAGCTTTCCTTAGCTATAGCCAAACTCTTAATATTTATTCATTGTTGTTAACCTCAGCTCCTTTATTCCTATTTGATAGTGAAGTATTAATAATAATAGTAATATCACTTATTAGTGTTACATATTGCTTTTTATCCCCCAGCCTTAGTAACAGGTTTTTGCAGTGTTCATGCTAGTATGCAGGGGTTTATCCTGTGACTTACAGTGCACATTTAAACAAAAGGTAGTGGCTGAAGTGTTCAGAATTTCTGACTTTCAAATGTCAGAGAATATTTTGAAATAACGTCAAACCTTACTTCTGCTGTTCTGAGTGACCAAGGGCTCCCGGAGGACTTAATTTTGCCTTAGCTGATGTTTTACTTGGGAACACCATTTTCCTGTGTTGTTCCCCCCCCCCTCCCCCCCCGCAAGAAACCTAAAATTTACAAAAATTATTCTTTTCTTTGCTCCTAGTAGCATTTTATGATGTTAAATTTCTTGGAGAAGTGCGAACACAAACAAACAAAACCGTGTCTAAATAATGAAGGAAAACCGTATTAACCTACATAGAGAGCAACCAGCCAACTGAGGGATAAAACAACTGTCCTAGTTCAGGTGTAAACATCAGGGAAAAAAAATTAAACCTGCTAGAAACCAAACAGGCTTTTACATATGCATAGGCGGTGGTAAGCAGGACGGAGTCAGAGCTGGGGAATAAAACAAGGGCCAGTTTCTGGGTGGACGCTGGGAGCAAGGAGTGCTTCGGCCCCCGGATCTGGTGCTGTGATGCTTGGGGAGAGTCGTCCTCTCCAGCTCACCCTGGTGCCGGGTGCCCCATTGAGCCCATTCCCCTTCCCCTGCAGGACCACATACCTCAAGGAGGCAGAGGCAGCTGGCCTGGGTAAGTGCTGGGACACAGATTTGGGAAGAATTTGCCATTTTCTTGGAAGCGGGTCAGCTTTACCAAACTTCTGTGTGGTTTACTCTTAAAGGCGTTATTACCAGTGGGATCCTCAGAGTGCACACGATATTCCCAGCTCCCTGGGCCAATGCAACTATCATGATGATCTTGGAAATTAACACCACACCAGTCTTCTGAAAACCCTTCAGAGAGCCCACATCTCAATGAAGATGCCCTTAGAAAGGAAGTCCCAGCCCTATTACCCATATGCAGAACGCTTTGCAGGGTCTGGGCCAGAGCTTGTAGTTTCCATAGCAAGATTACTTGAATCATGGCATTCTCAAGGAAAGATGAAATTGCTACAAACAGCAGCTACATCGATCTCCGTGCCCCCAAATGTCACACGTACTGTGCCTGTTTGCCATCAAACTTCTCAGACAATGCCCTTCTCTGAGAAGGATATCACACGATCCCTCTCAAATGCATATACTCAGCCAAGAAAGCTAGAGTGCATCCTCATAATAATTTTTCTGGCATTTTTTTGCCTTCCCGTGGCTAGTTTGTCAAACAACCTCACAAACACAATTTTATGACGGAGCTCTACCACGAAGACTCTTTGATACATATTCATAGCAGATTCTTGGCTTATCTCTGAGCAACATTCACACATGCTGCTTACTTGAGCTGTTGTTTTTTTAAATGCTTAACATATAAAAGTTTAATCACAAAGTTGTTTAATGTTTGTTTCTTATGAAAAGCATTATTATTGCTCAAGATAATTCTCTAGAGGTTTTTCATATATACGGTGCTACTTGATACGCGTTGAATTTAAATCAAGTGTAGTGAGATGCAGCACTGCTAGGGTCCCGCTCATCAGGCCTTCCCAAGGTCAAGTATTAGGTGAAAAGCTATTGATGGGACAACAACATGGCATGAGCCAGAGGAACTGTGTGCATCTTCTGGCTGCATATTGGGAGATATTGCCTTTTTAATAATAATGACTATGATGTGGGGCTAAATAAAGATTTTCTGTAGCCAGAGTAGGTGTTAAGTCCTCTTCTGGAGCCCAAAGAACAGATCAACCAAGAAATAAGCCCTTGAGTAGCTGGGAAGGGGAAGACAACAGCAGAAAGGGTCTGTCTGCTGGGAGGTAATTTCTGCTTAGGCTCTGCCTAGAGTCGGTGCAGGCTCAGGCAGCAAAGCTCTGCTCAGCGCACCGGGCAGAGGGGAATTTTTGCTTTTACAAATATTCACCGGTGCCCTGCCTCCTAGAAACCAAGCGGGCTGTTACATATGCAGACCTTTTCTTGTATTTCCAGGGAAATACAGCAGCCTGGTGGCTGCTGCTAGAACTGCTGCGGTGGCCTGAGGGCAGGTGTAAGCAGCAGGAGGAGGCTGCGAGGAGCAGGCGGAGGGGGGTGGCTCAAGCTGCCGCACCAGGGAACTGACAGCAAGGGATGCTGCAGCCCCTGGGGTCTGAGAAACACAGGAAAGAGACATGTCCTGGGCATCCTTAATGTGGATAGGGGATTTATGGCTACAGTATAGGGAAGACAGATTACAGATGGTGTCTAGCAACCCTCTGAAGGGCTCCCAGTGCTGCTGAGTGTCCCTAGCTCTATGTGGCTGCATCCTCTGTAGATGCCTAAAATAACTTGCACCATCAGAGGGGGGATGGTTGCTGAGGATCGCTGACATAAGCAAACAGGCTTTCACCTCGTCTTAGCCAGCAGGGATGTGTTTAGATGGAGGCAAAACTCAGCCAGGCCTATCATGATACTCCACAGAGGAAACAAAGGCGTGAGAAGATTATTCGTGCTGCAGTGGATGGGATGCTGTGTGGTCCAGGATGAAAGCACCAGTTGTGAGTCAAAGAAAAAGAGGATCCAGAGAAGGCAAAAACTGTCTTGCAACAGCACTAACACATTTCCATGCCTCTGCTTGAAGCAGTGTTGAGATAGAGAGACAGCAAAGTACTCTGGGGCTTGCTACGAAGAGCTCCAGTAGTGTCGCGTAGGTGGTTATAGTGCCCTTGGAGGGGTCTGGCTGAACTTTTCAATTTACCCATAGAAGTGTTGCCCCCATAGTTAGGGACAAGGACACATGACTGTATTGGGTTTGTGTGGCAAGGTTTTGGTAGCAGGGGGGGCTACATGGGTGGCTTCTGTGAGAACCTGCTAGAAGCTTCCCCTATGTCCAATAGAGCCAACGCCAGCTGGCTCCAAGACGGACCCACTGCTGGCCAAGGCTGAGCCCATCAGTGATGGTGGTAGCGCCTCTGGGATAACGTATTTAAGAAGGGGCGGGGGGCGGGGGGGGTAAACCTGTGCAACTGCAGCCGGAGAGAGGAGTGAGAAGATGTGAGAGGAACAACTCCGCAGACACCAAGGTCAGTGGAGAAGGAGGGGGAGGAGGTGCTCCAGGTGCTGGAGCAGAGATTCCCCTGTAGCCCGTGATGAAGACCATGGTGAGGCAGGCTGTCCCCCTGCAGCCCACGGAGGTCCATGGTGGAGCAGATATCCACCTGCAGCCTTTTCTCTCCCCTGTCCATTTGAGGAGGGGGAGTGATAGAGCGGCTTTGGTGGGCACCTGGCATCCAGCCAAGGTCAACCCACCACAACAACCTATGAGGAAAGACTGAGGCAGCTGAGAAGGTTTGGTCTGGAAAAGAGCAGGAGGCTAAGGGGGGTGGTCTGACAGCAACCTTTGCTTGAAAAGGAGTTATAAAGATGATGCGGCAATTTTCTTTGACAACAGAGCAAGGGATAATGGCCACATATTTCAACTTAGGAGGTTCAGGTTGGACATTAGGAAAAAATTGTTCCCTAGGATGGTGGTGAAGTCCTGGGACAGGTCACCAGAGAGGTGATGCAACTGTCCTTCAACAGCTGAATTGTCCTAGGCTTAACTGGACACAGAAGCAGCAACCAGATCTAGTGTTGGTAACAGACCTCCTATGACCTCCAGGGATCCCTTCCAGCACAGACTTCCAGGACAAAGTGATTCCGGAGTGGTTCCTGAGGGCAAGAGGTTTGTTGTCAGGAAAGATGGTCCAAAGGAGACAAAACATCATCAGAAGCGTGATGCACATTTCATGTCTCCTCCTGACTCCAGTATTAATTTCTGATGCCAACAGTTGCCCCTCCACTGGCCTGGCACCTTGGCTGCCCAGATGAGGAAGGTTGATGGTGGCACAGGGAAGTGTTCCCAGCAGCATTTGTTTTGCATAACATCCTGGAAAAGAAGAAGGACAAACAACCTGCGGAGCAATCTCTTTTTTGGTGCTGTCACCAACCCAATGTGCTGCCCCATGTCTAAACACAGTCTACAGGGTGCCCTGCTGTGCCACAAACACATGGTCTGATGGGTGCTCACGTTCTGGTTTCTTCTCCTACTTTCTTCCCACTGTGTGCACTCTGGAAGTGTCTCTTCCCCATTTCTCCCAGGGATTGGGCAGTTGCTACTCTCCAGGGGCCCCATCTATCCCATGCTTGCAGCAGCTACCCCATGGCACCCAGACCCTTCTTGTTGGTCACCCAGCCACTGCCTTCAAAAGGAATAAGACATGCAGACATAAAAAAAGCTGAGTAAAACTGTCATATTACAAAAGTGCTCTGAGATCTTAAGAAAGAGGGTGGAAGACCAAGTTTTAATAATAAGGCAAGAGATATAAATAATTAAGCAGCAATCTAGCTGTTTCTTGACATCTTATTGGGTGGTGCTACATTGCTGTCTGCTGCAGAAGTCCAGAGTGGGACTTTACAGTGTGTTCAGCTGCCTGATCCCAGCATCTCAGCCATAGAACAGCTTTAATGAAAATGCCCTTTCAAAGTGAACGTGCAAATTGAACCAAGTTTCTGAGAGGAGCCGGGTCAAAGGCACTGCTCCACAGCATGAGATGCATCGCATAATTCCTGTCAAGTCATTGCCCTCCTCCTCCCCATCTGTTTCCCCACTCCCTCCGCCTCTGTCCTCCGCACACACTGTCCTCTCACAGCAGCAGAGTCCCCAGCATTGCCCAGCCTTCCTGCCCCAGGGCTCCTATATGCAATGCTCATTTGATTACTATGTATGTGACCTCCCATGTCCTCAAGCTATTCGTGTGCTTTGGCTGAAGGGTAGGCTCTGGAGGGAGTTTCTGCCAGGCGTCTGTGACCTTTCTTGTGGCCTGAGCTTTAAGACATTAAAAAGCAAAGCGTCCTTTGCTAATGAGCTGGTCCTGGGCTGGAAGAACAAGTCATCTCTACTCCTCTTGCCTGCCCCTCCCTCAGCCCCCAACCAACAGCAGCTGGAGCTGTGCTGAGTTGCTGAGCATTAGCACGGTGCCACAAGCAAGGGCTGGTGCAGATCCCAGAGCAGGCTGCCCTGCAGAGATGCGGTACAGTGCATGGGGTTGGTAAAGGGCTAGAAGCCTCAGCAGACCACTCGGAAAGTCTTTTTTTTTTCTTTCCAATGATAGCTAATGACTCTCAGCCCTTCCAAAACAAAATGGCTGGGATGTCAAGGTACCTCCATGTTACTGTGAGGCTCAGGAGGCAGGAGAACAGGGTTCTGCAGAGGTTCATCTTGTGGAAAAACTCAAATGCCTCATCTTCCTCATGACTCTTCCTGAGGATTTTACCCTGATATAAACAGCCTCGGCCCTTCCAGAAGTGAAGACAAGCAATAGGATGCTGAAAGTCATTTATGAAGCAGGATGAGTCACTTTGTGTTTTGTGGCTTCCCAAGCTTTTTGTGTTGTAGTGCCATATGTCCAAGTAAATCACCCGGGCCCGCACTGTGAGCTTATTTGCTGATGCCTTTTCAGACCCAAAGTAAACGGTAGCCATTCAGCCACCAAATCCCAAAAGACTTCCCAAACTGAGAAATCAAGTTACTCGTTCCCAAAACATAGCAACTGTCAGGCAAGAGCCCTGTGATGACTGCACCATAATGCCAATGTCAAGGAGAGCAAGAACTACACAGGCTGTGATGGTGAAAGGGTCTGAATGTCATACACAACATGGGCCTTTACTGACACACATAGCTCCACCATATATCCCTGTTTGCTAGGACATTGTTTTTCAGCCTGCTTTAAAAATAGGTGGCATCTCCAAAGGCCACAGCGTGGTATGGACCAGAAGGGCAATCATTCTTATGTTTTCCCTCCCAGCACAAATATGTGTGACCCACATAACCTGTCCAGCCCAAGGAGTTAGAAGGAACAGATGGCACCCATGGCTGATCTGCAGGTGCACATACCAAGCTAGTGAGAGAGGTCTCAAGAGGAGAGGACACTGTGTCATCAGTCCCCAGAAGGAACAGCTACATCCCAGAGAGGTGTGAGCATTGCATGGCCCTTCTGGAAACTGCACCTCAGCCCATCACCCTGAGGAACAGTCTGGCTGCTGCTCTGCTGCTTGTGGTAGACCCCCTGCGCTCTTCATGCAGATCCTAAGCAAAGCTGTGACCGGAAAACTCAGTAAAGGGGAACCTGCAGCACTTCTCCTTGCAGATGTGGAAAGAGACCATATTCAGATATCTTTTCCAGCTGCTGGGAGCCAAGTATACCTCCTTCCTCCTCCTTGCTGTCAACACCTAGGAAATGCCTTGATTTCAGGCATTACTAGAATGCCTTTCTTATCTTTGACTTGCTCTTCCAAGTTGATCCCTCTTAAATGATTGGGTTTCTTGGGTTCCTCAGTATTGAAGACAAAACTCAGGACTCCTGGAAACTAGCGTACACTGTTGACCAAGCTGCCATGAGGGTTTCTCCGTGGTACAAGGGTCCCACAGTGCACTGGTAGATGTGACATTGTATTGGGTCTGGCTGAGATGGAGTGAATTTTCCCCATAGCAGCCCTCATAGTGCTGTGCTTTGTATTGGTAGCTAGAAAGGTGTTGATAACTCACCAGTGTTTTGGCTGCTGCTGAGCAGTGCTCGCACAGCATCAAGGCTGTCTCTCCAACATTCCCCCCCCCCACCAGTATGCTGGGGGTGGGCAAGATCTTGGGAGGGGACATAGCCAGGACAGCTGATCCAAAGTGACCAAAGGGATATTCCATACGGTATGTCATCCACTCAGCAATAAAAGCTAACAGAAAGGAGGGAGCGGGGCATTCGTTATTAAGACCTTTGTCTTCCAGATAAACCGCTACATGTACTGAAGCCCCACTTCCTGGGAAGTGGCTGGACATTGCCTGCTGATGGGAAGTAAGGAATAAATCTTTTGTTTTCCTTTGCTTCCGCGTGCGGCCTTTGCTTTTGCTTTATTAAACTGCCTTTATCTTGACCCATGAGTCTTTTTCCATCTTATTTTCTCCCCTCCCTGTCCTGCTGAGGAGGGGAGTGATAGAGTGGCTTGGTGGGCACCTGGCATCCAGCCTGGGTCAACCCATCACAGTCCTTCCTGGCACCCAACATGGGGCACAAGACAACGACAGTTTTGTATTAAGCGTTCTATAGCTATAGTAGTTATTAAGTGGCAAGCTCCTGTGCGGGTCACGGAGTTTGTTGGCTGCACTGCTTACGTCTTTATTTTGCTGAGCTTGGGAACATGTTAATACAAATAATGGCTATATGTGCTTTGCCCTGGCATTGATGGCCTTACTGTGCTGGGGGAGCTATTTTGTGGGGCGGGTAAGGGAACTCGGGAACATGCTAGTACAAACAATGGCTGTGTGCTTTGCCCTGGCATTGGTGGCCTTGCTGTGCTGGGGGAGCTATCTTGTGCAGAGAATGACGGAATACATCTCCCTCTTCTTACTTGGGATTGGTGTGGATGGTTTTATTATGCAGGTTCCCAAGGTCCTTGTTCAACCTTACATGAGTTGTTTAATACTACTAATTAACACTATTAGCATATTATGGGGTTTGTGGAATCTGGTGTTGTCTTGGTGTAAGAGAAGACAACTTTTGGGTGAGGCGATACTGAAATGTGCCCTGAGGCAGCTGGTCCCTGGGTGGCAGGGCAGGGTGTGTGGAAGGATTTGGGCAGGTTCCTAGGATGGTTATCACCTCCCGTAACCCGGGACTTTACACCTGAACAGGCAAACGCCCTGGCAAACTGGCGCACCACCTGATAGAAGGGTGCCTTGCCTACCCCGATGAAAACCAACAGCTTCTAGCACTGTACTGGGGCCTGGACTGTACCTATCGAGCCGCAGTTCAGTACTCTCAGAGGACTGTGGTTGAGGCAGGGACCCAAACAACAACATCTACGGTAATTGCCCCAGTAGTGAAAAAGAAACAGTGGACAAGGGACACAACAGGTCCATATCATTGATTAGTAAGGAAGGAAAAAGAAGAGGAAAGGTTTGAACAAGAAGCCAGTCCTTCAACAAAGAAATTGGAGGAAGGAGTGAGAGAATTCAGACAGGAAGGAGAAACTACCCGGTCCATGACCTCATCAGAACTTTGAGACATGTGGAAAGATTGCAGCTGCCAGCCAGGTGAGCGGATTGCTGCCTGGCTGCTCCGATGCTGGGATAATGGGGCCGACAGTCAGCAACTGGAAGGTAAGAAAGCCCAACAGCTGGGATCCCTGACTAGAAATGGGGGAATTGAGAGAGGAGTTGGAAAAGAAGCAGCAATCTGCAGTCTCTGGAGATGGCTCCTCTCAAGTGTGAGGGCAAGGTATCCATTCAAGGAAGATCTTGTGAACTCCCCAGGAAAATGGACTACTGCAGATGAAGGCATCCAGTACCTGAGAGAATTAGCAGTGCTGGAAGTCATCTAGACAGTGATGAGGTCTCCAAAGATCCAGAGGATGTCCTGTGCACATGGGCTATGTGGAGAAAGGTGATTCAAAGTGCCCCAGCATCATATTCTAACAGCTTGGCAGCGATGTATTGCCCAGATATGGATACACCAACTGTGGAGAGAGTGTCTTCTTGGCTCCAAAACTTTGAAGCAAATCTCTGTGGTTCCTCATCCCTTGTACACAAACTGAGAGGGAAGACAGCTGTTAAGAAGGGGCCACCCAAGAAAGCTGTCAGCTTAGTTGCTGTAGAGACACAAGAAGGCAATCAACGATCTCCCAAATGTAGAAGAACTGAGATCTCCTCCCTTGATGCTGGTGAGGGGACTTCTGGACTGGCACTGCAAGGGTCAGACAGTGAATACTCTGATCTGGAACAGGAATAGAGGGTTCCTGCCTTCAGCCAGGAGGAGGAAAGGGATGACCGGGTATACTGGACTGTGTGGATTTGATGACCTGGCACATCAGACCCACAGAAGTATAAGGCTTTGGTAGACACTGGTGCACAGTGTATGCTGGTGCTGTCAGGGTATATGGGCACAGAACCCACCTGGATCTCTGGAGTGACAGGGGGATGCCAAGAATTGTCTGTATTGGAGGCTGAGATGAGCTTAACAGGGGACAAGTGGGAAAAGCATCCCATTGTGACTGGCCCAGAGGCCCCTTGTATCCTTGGCATAGACTAGCTCAGGAGAGGGAACTTCAAGGATGCAAAGGGGTACCGATGGGCTTTTGGTGTAGCCCCTGTGAACACAGTGGCTTGATGGGCACCTGGCATCCAGCCAAGGTCAAGCCACCACAGACATTCTTCCTGTAAAGGCAGAGGTGTGCAGAAAATAGCACATACTCTAGTACTACTGAGTCCCCAACTACAGTGCTCTGTGCTGGTGAATGTGTGGTTAAGGTGCCTGATCTTCTGCCCCAGCTGTAGTATCTGGTATCTTTGCTTCTTCAGCCATGCTCCAGTTTTTCTTTAGGAAACATCTGCCCATATGATGGAGAACTTTCATGGATGGCTGCAAACTTGCTCCCCAGATATCATCTGCTAAGTAAAAGGTTCTCTGGGGACTAGGTCTTGAAGATATGAGGATGGCTGAATCCAAATTCTTCGGGTCAAGCCCCTCTCAGCGCTCGATACACATCTGCAACATAAGTTCTTTGCTCCTGTGCAAAAACTCAACAATCTGGCCTTGAAATTCTTGCTGCTGAACAATCCTGAGCCAAGACCTTGGAGGCAGTGTAGGGAAAAGCCCTCAGTTGCCTGGAAATGCCCCTTCTGCCTCCTCCCAGCCTTTTTTTGCACTTCAGTTTGCTTCTGCTGCTGAGTGAATCCATTTTATTAACAACTCTTCATAAAGCCTGGCAGCATTTGAAAGACTGCAATGTTTGCCTCTGAATATCAATAAGCAGCCGCCTTTCCAGCCTAGGGAAGATTTGAAGGAAGAAAGAGTGAAGCTCTGAGGATCAGTGATCAATGCCAGCCCCACAGGGAGCTCGAGTTTAGGAGATTTGTTATTGAAATATTAACTGAATTCCCGCCCAGAGTGGGCTGAGCGGGAGCTCTGAGCTGCTACGCAAAGCCGCCCAGCAGCTGGGAGGATTGCAAAGCACTGGGTCTCCAGTCACGATGTGCACTTCAGCACTGGCAGAATCCCTGGGGCATCCCCTCCCACCCACCCCTGATGCCAGCACCTGCAGCCATGGCCAGCTGGGCCTGCAATGCATAGACACAGGCCTCTTCTTCCCATGCAGCCTGTTTTTTCCAGGTGAAAAGTTGGCAGAATTGGAGGTGAAGTGGCCCTTCCTTCTGCAATGGAAAGGAAGAGAGGGTCAGGGGCATGGATCTAGACAATGGCGAGCTTGGTTTCAGGCTCCTCATTCTTGGGCTTAGCTCCAAGAGCTTAGCAGGACTCAGGAGGGCAATGGAGGCATGGCAGAATTGGGGATGGATGGGAGTTGTGTACTGAATTGTTTTTTGATGCAGTGTGTGTTTGTTTTGTAGAAAAGACCATTTCATCTTTTTTTTCTTTTTTTTACAGGAACACATTTGTTTCGATGAAATATTCATGGAAAAGCAGTTTCTCTGGTCCAGGAGCAAACTTTCAATAAGTGAGTGACAGAACCACAACAACATGTCGCCACCCCAACGGTGCTTGGGGCATTGACATAGGACTCCAGAGACCTAATTTCTAATCCTCCAGAAGGGACTAGAGCACAGAGCTCCCACTACATGGAAAATCCCCTGCACAAGATACTTGCTTTTTAGGTTGGCTCCCCAGCACATTGTTTTTGACCTGAGATCCTATCCCAGACCTTGGCAGTTTTCCCAGTTCAGGTTTAATGGAGACTTTCCAGCAAGACATTTCACTTTTAACAAAAATAAACAAACAAACAAGGCAGGCAAAAAATATTTTATTTAGCAAATTCCCTGATCAGCCTCTTGGCTGTCTCCATCCCATCCAAAATCTGCTTCTGTTCCTGCAAATAAAGCCTGCAGGCACCCTCCTTTGGCTACAGAGCTGCTTGTGCCCATACTTCCAAATAGATAGAGCTATAGCAATTAGGCACCTGGTTCTTCTGAGTTGCTGGTACCCCTGGGCTCCTGGGGGCAGGCATACCCTGCTAAGCCTCTCTGCAGAGGAATGATTTGAGCTTAGTCCTGGACTGCAGAGTCTGCCTGGCCAACAGGGAGCAACAACTTGGAGGTGATGGGGAAGGTCCCCTCAGGAGCAACCCTTTGCCTGGGGGGCATCCCAGGGAGCAGCAAACAGACTGTCCTTGCTCACCTCTCTCTGAATACTTGCTGACTTGCAGGTGCTGCTTTCCTGGTTTGAAGGGCTCTGGCAACAGAGGAAGGAGGCACCGATGACACAGGCAGCACTGCTACAGTGGGATGAGTCCTTAGGGAGCCAGGGACTAGGAGCTGCAGGTACCATGTGGGTTCCCAGTGTCACAAACACATCTGTGGGGCTTCTTCAGGTCATATCAGCTCAAACAAGTACCTGCTCCCCCTTGTGCCAGGGAGGGAGGTTCATGCAGCAAGTGTTTGTGACAGCTGTCTTTGTGTCACATGGAATGATCCCAGTGTCCCACTTAGAGCAGCTCCAAGGCCACATGTCTGTGCTGGAACAGGACACTGGTATGGCACCACTGGGATGTGGCACTTCTTGCTTTGCCTGTGTTACTAACACCACGCTGCAGAAGTGCTATGAAAGTCTGATGCCTCCTCCTTTCCACGTATTTATTATATTTTTGCATTTTCCTCATGTCAGACAATGAAAATCAACGCAGTCAGGTTTGTTCTTGCTGGGAGCTGCTTCCTCTTTCCGTCCCTTCGAGCTCCAACTTGTGGTTTCATACGCAGCTGGGAAGGTTTACTCCTCTATGGGTGCCTCCCTGCACTGGAATTTTACCTGAATATTGCGGAGCCCTTTCCTGACACCCGAGGAGGAAAAATAAAGATACCAAGAGCAATTCAGTGACATTTAAATGCACTGAGTTGGAAAGGGTAAAGTGCCAAAGCACTGTAATTTATAATTGCAAAATGCCCCAGGGAAGATCAAGAAATGCAGGAGAAGGTAGACATGGAAATATCTAGAGAGCTACATGGAGAACATAGAATAGAAGAGAAAGTAGAAAATGCAGAGAGAAGAATATCTCAAACACTGTTATCAAGGGCTGGAACATGAGCAGGACTGTGGACACAGTTGGTTTTGCAAGGCTCAGTGATGGGCACAACTCCTCTGTGCTTACTGCTGCGCTCAGCACCTGGTGGAGGAGCTTCAACACTTCTTTCTGCTGCCTTCTGCTGCTGCTGGCTCACCCAAGGTGACAGTACAGCTGATGGAAACATTTGGAGGGTCACTGTTTTGAGGAACTGGACCAGCCTTTCCTCAGACAGGCTTATGCTAACCTGTCTCCCCACCAGCACCAAAAAAAGGAATCTGTTAGCAGAGTTTAGACTAACTATATATGGATAAGGAGAGGCAGCCATAGTGTCCTGCTTCCCCTTCCCTCTCCAGGTCGGTCCTGCTCCTCATCCAGAGAATGCACAGCTTAGAAACGCCACCTGCTCCAGCTGAGTCTGCTCCGCCATCAACAAAGCAGCCAGATCAATGCCTCGCACAATCAGGTGAGGTACCTCCCCGCACAACGTGGTTTCCCCCAGTTTTTGGAATGACTGAAGCATCCTTGGCTGCCGAGTTGCTGTGCTCTCCCTGTTTCTAAGAACAGCCAGCGTGAAGAAACATCAAAAGGGACTTTCCAGTCTGCATTTCCTAAAACACAGCACTAGGCAACAGCAGATGGGAGCTGGTGTTATTAAATATGCATAACCTCACAGATCACAAGGTAGCACTTAGCTATCCTCTAATTAAAAGGCTGCTTCCTAATACAGTGGAAGAAGCCTGTTAGAAGACACTAGATTTTCCCTGCATGATGGCTCATTGATGAGGAGCCCTGTAGCCCTTTCCTGACCAGCTCAGAGATGCCAAAGGGACCCTTCAGCCTTCTGCAGCTTCTTTCCAGAGCTGCTGAGGGTCTCTGCTCGAGAGACCCTCCAGACAGACAGACAATGGGAATCTCACTTGATTCGCTAAGCCAGTACTGAAAAGGTTAATGCTGAGAATAGGTGGAAGCACTTTTGGACATCCATGCCAGCTACAGAGCTGCTTCCTGCACAAAAGAGCTTGGAATGAATAAAAGAAATATTGTTGCACTGAATCAGTCCCTCCAGCAATGAGCTCTGTCTTCCCACTGGTTATTTTCATTAATTAATTACATTTGTATTCATGGAACATGCAAGCGTCCCAATCATGGTCCAAGATCCCACTATGCTGGGGTCTGAACAAACAAACAAAACAAGACAGCTCCTTCTCCAAAGAGCTTCAAGTATGGAAAAAAGAGACGAGATGAGTGCAGCCAGTGAACCACAGGGTGCAGTGAGATTGTCTTGGCCTGGACAGGGCTGTGGTCTGAACATATTTTGGGGCACCACTGTGGTATTGCATGTCAGTGTGATGCCAAAGGTGCCTTTTGCATCATTCCCGTGTGCGTGGGATACGGAAAGCCCAACTGGATCCTCAAAGTGATCTTCCTCTAGAGGACATGTTCTGATCTGTGAGCTCAGCTGGGGGAGACAGGGGTTCCCCTAGGCTCAGCACCCCCTTTTTCCATAAGACAGAAAGCAAGTGGTGAAGGAGGCATTGCTCCAGCTTTCAGGACCTTGGCACCTAAGTGCTGACCAGAGCATCCCTCCTTGCCCCCCCACCGATGAGCCTTCCAGAGGACAGAGCAGGTTTGAGATTTTATGGGAGGGAACTGCATACAGGTTCTCATGCTCAGCACTATCCTCTACGGCATTGTGGGATCAAAGAGACACTGACTCACATTCAGCAAGATGCAGATTGCATGTTAAGTGGCTGCATACAGCTCCCAAATGAAGCTTCCTCTTAACAAGAACGGATTCATTAGGAATGAGCCAGTTATTTATGCTACAGAAGAACAGAGATGATGCTGAGATAATATTCAGAGGTGCTTCCCATTCTAGCAATAATGAATCACAGCCTCTCCCCTGCCTCCCACTTTTTTGCCCCAGTTCCCAGCCCCTAGCTGAGAAGCTTTCCTGGTGGCCGCTGAAGCTAATGTGCCCCTCTGCCCTCCTCCACCAGCCGTGAAACAATGCCTAAAAACCGGGCATGGGAGGAGAGGGATAGGGAGGGGGGAAAAAAAATCAACCTTGAATAAGATATATTTTTAATGTGAAAAATTAAAAAGCAAACAAACCCTGGATCTATTTCAAAGCCAATGGGATGAAAAGAATTTGCAGTATAAATACACTCGGTCTTTTTCCTGCCTTCCTATTTATACCATTTCAGCTAAATCAAGGGATAAATTCTACCCAGTATCTCCCAGCGCCACAGAGCCTTTACGGGTAATCACAGGCACCCAGGTGTGTGCACGGCACTTAAGGTAAAGCACAGCTAAAGGCTTTGCAGGAGCAAGGCCTGAGCTTGTTAGCAGATCTTAGAAACAAACACCGTATGTGAGGCAGAGAGGGCTACAGTGATTTTTGCATAATCCCTCCCAAGGATGTGAGCTACTAAATCTGCAAATATTTGTCAAAGGTAAACAAAGAGAAAAGGGTTACTTAAGATGAAATAATGCACAGTGAGGAGACATCCTGGAATTAATTTGAGGGAAAATAGGCTGAAGCATGGATTAGAACCTGCTGCAGAGATCCACTCCAGGGAGCAAGGCTGGGATCTCATCAACTGCAGCACTTAGCCCTGATGGGGATCCCATGTGGAATATGCTGTATTTCTCTGGTAGCTCCTGAGATGACCAGGGGAGTACTCTCCCCTTGCGCATAGGGGTGTTGCCCACCTGGGCAGAAACTGTAAGATAGGAAGCCAGGTCTCCTGTCTCCCTCTTCACAGCTCCCCACTTTGGAGGGGCTGGCCAGACAAGCCAAAAAAAAAAAGGATGAGGCTGCCTAAGTACACAGCGAGGCAGTGGGAGGTGAAGCCCTTGGGACATCATGTCATCACCATAGGACTAGAGGGAACAGTGCTAAATTCCCAGATCAAAACAACCTTTCTGATTGGTAATAGCAACCCGATGCACATCCCCTTGCTTTGCACACGTAGGTGAGCTTGCACTTTTCCTTCTCCACCAGGTTCCCCTGACCATTCCCACCAGGTTAGATTTAAAATACACTCACTGCTCTCCCAGCAGTAATCCAGGATGCATCATATGTATCTTGACCAGCTTCCCTGCACTCGGAGGCAGGAGAAAAGATGTGGAATTTATGAGTAACCTTTTTGTTTTTCTCCTGTGAACTGTTTTCAACATTTAGAAATCATTTGAATATTATGCAAATTGAAGTGACTTGGCTTCTAAATATCATGAAAAATGCCCACTCCGGCAGTCTGTGCCATATGGAAATTACCTCTGCTGAGATGTTGTGAAATAAATCACCATTAAGGGAAGGATGGATTGGCCAAAAGTGAACAGCTGACATGCGAGAAGTGAGGTTTGTGGTTAACTCGTTCAGTCCGCAGGTCGCGGGGCCCCCCCAGGACGGATCCTGCTGTGGGGGAAGGACAGGTGCTCATACCGTGGATGGGCACTGCTCCACCACGGGCAGCAGGTTGCCTCTGTGCTTTCCAGGCTGCTAGCTCGAAGGCAGGTTGTGGGAAGTTGCTGGTTCGCTTCCATTTCAGCAAACGGTGTGACTTCAGCATGCAATGCTCGGGAAATGGTTTGGCTGGAACTGCTAAATGAGCTGATGTGCTGGGCACCAAGTCAGTCTCCTTGGGAAACAAAGAGATGGTGATGGTCGAACTGCAGTCTGGCGTCACAAGCGCAGATGATGATCGTTGTCAGCCCTGCACCATCCATCCATCCATCCATCCCTCCCTCCATCCATCTATCTGCAACTGCAAACAGACAGAGAGACGTTGTCCATGCACACAGCCTAGCAGGGTAAATGAGACCCAGGAGGGGGATGCAGATACAAGTGGTAATAGCTAAGAGGAGGTTGGGAGACAGTGCAGAGGGACTCATGAGTCCCCACGAGCATAAGTCAAGGCAGGAGTAGGAGAAATGTGGCCAGTCTTGGTGCCGCTGCTTCCAAATACAGTGGAAAAAACCCTGCTAGAAGACACTAGATTTTTGCCGGATGATGGGGAGAGCAGAGGAGGATGGGGAGGCAGAGGAGGAAGCCTGTGGTCCTTTCCTGTGGAAAGGGATGGGGGATCCATATCATGGGGCTGCCTGCGTACAGAGCAGGGCCTGGAATGGGGTGTGGTGAAGCACATGGTAAGTGGGATGACTAATGCTTATTTTTATCAGGGAGAATAAATTTATCTGTTTAGCCCCTCTGCATTTGAAGTAAACATTCTAGGAATAATCTACTACAGAAGTAATTAACTCTCTCAGCTCTATAGATCCATTAAGGAGATTTTGCCACAACTTCAGAGAGATTCCAATTTTTTTAGACGTGGGTAGAAACTGTGATTTTTACATACATGGGATAGAATCACCAGCTCAGTTTGCACAGGTCAGTAAGTGAGCTCTAAACAAAATGAAAACTGATCACAGGTCACAAGTCCTGGGTTGGTTCTGGCTTTGCTGAAAATGCCCAGAGGACTCTGGGCTTGGCTAAGCTGGATCTGGGAAAAAGGTTCAGAAGAAAGAAAAGAAAATGGTTTGGAGGCTGGTGGAACAGCAATAGTGGGTGACTCAGAAGCTGAGGACAGAAAGAAAGAAAAACCTGTGGTCCAGCTGCAGATCGTCTGTGGAGCTAAATGCCCCAACGTGTACTGCGGCAGTCATACATGATGGGAAGGTCTTTGGACCAGTCCTCCATGCAGGAATGATGAATGAACAGTTGAGTAGATGGTGCAAAGAGAATTTGGACAGCAAAAGCCAGGTATGACTTCAGGAAAATATGCCCACGGGGGTGAAATATTCTCAGCAGGTATGGGAAGAGACACCTAATCCAGGTGAGAGGGAGGAGGTTTGGAACTATATGCTTGTTTCAAGGGAAAGAGAGGTTTGGATGGAGAGCCCCTCTTCAGGGGCTATGAAACCCTTGGAAGAACCCCTGGTAAAAGCATCTCATGGTGGCAGAAATTCGGGAGCTCAGCAGACAAGTGATGGATGGACAGGTTTGCAGGCATCCAGTGCTAAAACTGGAAGCTGTGCAATGCTTTAACCACCGCCTGTGCCCCAACAGTAGTCAGATATATGGAAATAAAGGTGGAGCAGTGAGCAAGGGTCAAGGTCTCCTGAGACGGGCTAGCATCAGTGGGTGAGCCAGGCTGTCCTATAGCTGCAATCCGTTGCCTCAGTGCTGCCACTGAGGTGCAAATGCAATGGCAAGCGCTCACGGCTCTGGGCAGCACTGCGAGGCTTTTCTCTGGGGCTGGCAAAGCTGTTTGAAGTTAGGAAGTGCTCAATAAGTGCTGAGGATTATCAGGCAGGTATTTCTGTGCTCATTTGGTAATGAAAAGCTTTGCATTCCCCTGTAACTGGAAGCCCCTTTGATGCAGAGGACAACACCGATTCTCTGCTTCATTAAATCCCATTATAAACACCTCCCTGCTCTGCTTAGCAGCTGACTCCTGATTGAAATTCAGTGTGCCCAAACCATCAGTGGAACTGAACTCCCCCCACCACCCTCCCCTGCCTCCAAGTCGTGAGTTGTATTTTCTGCAGTACTGTTTTACCAGGAAAGGCGGGGCAGAAGCCTCCCTAGAGAGCACACCTAGCCAGATGCCTTTTTTCCCCCCCCTAACAAGCAGCAGGATGCTAAGTTGACTGCAGGCAGTGAATCAGAAATTGTAATTCTGTTGCTCTTCATCCCATGGGAATTCTCCTCCCTCCTGACACAGGCTGGGTGAAAACAGCCCTTTCCAACTCCACCATGACCCAGGGATTAAAGCAAAATAAAGGGCTAGAGAGACACAAGAGGAGAGGGGGTCTGGAGTCTATTTTCTCTCCCTTTTCTGCCCCCACAACATCCAGCAAGCAATATTGCCTTATAAGGCAGAATTTCTGACGCACTGGGAAGGGGAAAGGTTTATTTTGAGGTTTCCAGCAATGGTGTGAAATTCAAATCTCATTCAATAGCAGCTGACTCGCTCAAGTATTAATTGATTTTGCTGCAAGGCTCCCTTGTGCCCCCTCGCTGCCTTTCCCCGCTCCTTTGCATGACACGTGCGCCCACTGTATTTTGCTGTCATTTCTGAGCAGACAAACTCTGTCCCAGGACCCCAGAACCTCTCCTGCTCTCCTTCTTCCTGATCCTTTTGCCAGCTGGTTCCTCTCTTCTCCTTTATGTCTCACTTGAGCCTTCAGTGCTGTATCTTCTCTGTCCTTTTCTGTTGCCCACCTGAGGTGGCATCTCTGCCTTGCATCTCCCATTTTGTCTGGAGAGCCTTGGCCTTTCCTCTCCCATGTTTGTTGGCTTTCCACCCTGCTCCCAGCATATCAGAGAGGTCCTTCAAACCATCTTTGCTACACTGCCCACCAGAACAGAGTCTGACCATATTGGCAGGTCAAAGAGCAGGTAATCCATTTAAAGGCAATAAAACACGTTGTTGTCTGGTAACTCATAAAGTTGTGATGAATCTTACTCTGCAGCTGTATCGTCTTCACATGCCTCATTTGCTTCTTCCCCTTGTTCATTGAATTGTGTATTAAACAAGTTCCTCGGGGATGGAGCTCCAGAGCTGCTGGAGCACTGGGTGAGGCCCTACGGTTGTCCACAGGCTGCTGAGCATCTGCCAAACACGTAGTCATACACTCACACAGCCCTTTCCCGATGCCAGAACATGGTGCAGCTTTCAGCCTTGCCATGTGCAGCCTTTGCCTCCTGCACTCATGAGGAGAAGCTATGGGAGACCCACCACTGCATGTGAGTCCATCAGGAATTGCCCGGCACAAAGGGTCTCTGGGACTTTTGGGTTTCTAGGCAGTTCCAACTCTACAGAAGAATACAGCCTAAAGAGGCATAAGCAGCTAGGGAAATCTTGCTTTCAGGGCTGGTTGAGTGATGGGTTTCTTCTGAATGAAAATGTCAATGGAAAGTGATTTTAATGTTTCCCTAAGCATTTTCTATTCTTCATTAAAAAATTAAAAAGGGGGGTTTATCTGAAATGTTTTTGTTAAAAGTTCAACAGTCTGCACAAGGAGAAACTTTGAAAAAAAAAAAAGAAAGAAGTAGTTTAGTAAAAAATATTCATTCTCCATCAAAATATAGCTTAACTGGGGAAATACTAACCAGCTGTAACAATATTGGATCAGGAGGGAAATGGCTGCAGATAGAATCTTATTTCTTGGAGCTGACTTTTCATCAAAACCCTCATTTTTTTTCTGCCTAAAAATTTCAATTGAAAATGTGATTTTGTATCCCCACAGGAACCAGGTACTTTCTGAAATCAATTTGGTTTAGTCAAGAACCCAACTTTCTATCCAGAAACAGTTTGGGCATAAAATGCTTGCCTTTCTCTCCACATTTCAAGTGACACCCTCTTCCTCTCCCCCCCAGATACCCTCTTCTGCACATCACAGAAATTGCTGTTGAATTTGTTCTGAAATACTTGTAGTCCCTAGTCCCTGAAGAGGTCATTAAGTAGTTCTTGGTCTTTATCCCCTCCTAGCTGTTTTCTTTTTTTTTTTTTTCTTTCCCTTTTTTTTTTTTTTTTCCTGAGCATGTTGAAAGTCTTACCTGGATGGACTGCAGTTAGGCACATGGACTTCCCATATTTACTGGGACTTGGAGCTATAATGAGTATAATAGTCTCCCTCAAATATTGATTGTTATCAAATTAGTTGCATGTTAATGGAACAGTTCTGAAGGAACTGTTTTTGCTATAAATCTTTGGGCACTGTTCTGTGTACAGAATAATTGATGGCATGTTATAAATGTTTGATTGGCATGATTTTGTGGTGGTGCATTACAACGCATGAGCTGTGCTAGTTATTCCAAGTGAATGCTTGTTAAACACCAGACCACTTTACACTATGGACACCTTCAACAGAGCGGCATAAACAGGTTTTAGGCTTTTCAGAGGTTTCCCTGATCCCTGCATCTGAGTCTGTCCTGATTCTCATAATACCCAGTCTGAGTTCCCAGGACACCAAGGCAATGGACAAAGATGCCCTTAGCAGTCCCTAGGAAGAATCCACATGGATTCTCCACATGCAGCATTTCAAGTTTCCTCAACATCAAAAGGACTGTTTGCTCATTTCTTAAGTTGACTTTTTCTGAGAGCAAAATCATCCCCACTTTGTGGTGAAAAGGGAGGTGGGGGATGCTGAGGAAAATGCTGACTGTTTCATGCTGCCACCAAAGGCTTTACAAAGAAGCCCTGCCAAAGGCAAAGATCTGGTCAGCTGGGAGCCCCTTGCCCTGCGCAGAGGGTTTTGGCCTCAGGCGTTGTGTATGAGGGCTCCAATACAAATTTATAATCGGAGAATTAGGTGCCGCATGAGCAAAAAGCAAATAGCAAATGCCTACTTCACAAGGTCTTAAAAGCACTGGAGAGGTGGATTCATATAAAACATAACGAACCATGGTATATTTGTTACAAAGCTAAGCAGCTAATCTGACATCCCCATGAAGCGACTGCTGTGTTTGCTACTGCTGCTGACGGGGTAATGTGCTGTGTTTGCTAATGAGATTCTGTATCAGGGTGTTTACCAGGAATCCCGTTCAGCACAAGTTCAATATCTGGAAGGGTGTCAGTCCCTGCAAGACCCCGACTACTATCATGAGTAGAAGTAGTAGTAGTAGTACTGTGCGGTGCCACATGCCCCAGCCGTGCACCAGGACCATGGTGCATAAAGACATAATGGCAGTGGAAACATCACAATTGGAACACCTCAGCACCTTAATGCTGGGGTTTGCTCATGCCCTCTGGCTTTGATTGCACTGACTGCCACAGCTGCCTTGGGGCTTGGAAAGAAAAGGTCTCTTGTATTTGGAAAGTTGCTCCCCTCAGCTGCAGGATTGGCAATGGCCTTTGGGAAACTACCACTTCCACTTGACCATCACCTCCCACCCAGTACACTGGGACCATAAGATGGATAAGCCCGTGAGACTTGTTGCCATTTCCGCTCTATGGTGATGGAGCACAAGCAAGAACATGCCTAGTACCAGATAAGTTGGAATTTGCTTGCTTTGCCTTCAAGCAACACAGCCATATCCATGCAGCTGAATCACAGAAATGGTCCTCCCAGACTGCATGGACTCCAGCACTCTAGCACTGCCACATGGCTGCATCCTATTTAGCTGACCCTGCTTGAAGGAAGAATTGGTGTCTCAAGCCTCTGTGTTTCCCTTGGCTGTGAAGAGTGGTCCTGGATGACCCAGATACATGTATCTTTACTGGAGCCATCTCCAGGCAGTGAGCTGGATCCCATCTTCAGTACTTGTGTCTCCATGGAAGTTTGGATTTGCCATACTTTCAAGCATGACAACTTCCAGCACATCTGCTAAAAAAAAAAAAAAAAAAAAAAAAAAAGAAAACTGAAACTATCTGCCGTGTGGGCTAACCCTACCCCAAGAACTCTCGGTGGCACCAAATGTTCCCCATTCACCTTCATCCCCACTCTACACATAGCTATCAAATCCCTTCTTTGTGAAGCTGGAGTATTTTCTGCCCATATGAGAGCTGATTTCTATCTCTGTTCAACCTCACCACCCTTTTCTAAACCTTTTTTTAAATTCTACTATAGTCTTCTTGAAATTAGACAACCAGAAAGGCACATGGCCTTCAGGGTGCAAATGCTCCCCGGGTGTTTCACTTTGTGCTGCTCTGGTCCTTATTCCTTACACTCACCAAATGCTCTTTGCTTCCTGCTGATCAGAGTGTGCTAATGCCTTCACAGCTATGCCAAACTCTTCTTGACCAGCAAGAGCTCGTTTAGAGCTCATCATTGTACTAATGTGGAAAGGATTAATTTCCCCATGTGCTTTCTTTTGCCTTTATCAGTGCTGGTTGTGCCATGTAACTCCCAGCCCTTCTGTATTGTCGAATACCGCTCCGTTTCTTCCTAGCCAGTTTCAGATTTGACTGTTCTCAGTAACAGCACATCGTATGCAAATGCTGTCTCCTTTCAATTTGCTCCCTTTTCAGGTAGTTTATGAACATTATACAAACCAAATCTCAGCACAGACCTTTGGGGAACTCTACTGGCAATGAGTTTCATTTATTCCTGCTCTTTATTCCTCTCCTTTAACCTATGATATGTTCCCACTTATGCCAAGGCAGTCAGTTCTTGAGGAGCTCCTAATGAGAGAGCATGCAGGATGCATTTGGGAAATCCATGTGCGGTATATCAAGCTGGATCACCCTTCTCTACATGCTTGTCAGTTCCTTCAATGAGCTCAGACGAATGTCTGAAGCATTTCTTCCCACTGTACATCCATGACTACTAATTTATTCTGCACTACAGCTTTTTCCAATTTTCCCAGTGCAGAAGTCAGACTTACTGCTCTGTGCTTCCCCAGGTTACCCGGGAGTTCATTTTAAAAATTGGCATCTCATTTGCCACCTATTCCTTTGGCACTGAGGCCAATTGAAGCAATAGGTTACAAGCCACAGTGAGTAGCTCAGCAATTTCGTATCAGAGCTCCTTTACCATGTTTGTGTGAATACCAGCCGGTCCTGATGATTTGTCATTATTCACTTTATCGATTCAGTCTAAAATCCTCCTTACTGATACTTCAGTCTGAGGTTGTTCCTCTGACTTGTCTCTCCCACCACCTAAAGGCCCCAGTGAAGGACTGTCTTCATATTCTAGTGCAAAGAACTAACAGAGATCTTCTGCTGTCACCTTACCTTAATGAGCACCTCTCCAGACTTTGGTCACCTGTTGGCTCCTCCAGGTCTTCAGCAGGTTTCCTGATGGTCTCTCCTTATCAGGACTATTAGCCGCTGAAGGACTGAGGAGAATTGAGGATTAGAGAAGGCTTTGCCTTTTCCTGCTTTTTTTCCATGTGAGCCCAAATGCCCAGACAAGTAATAGGATGTCCCTGTGAGGAGCCATATGAAAACAATTCCTTCGAGCTGGCCTTTGCAGCCAGCTGGGACAGCCTCAATCAGCCACACATGAAAGAAGCAGGCTATATCCTCTGCCTAGAATTCCTACCAGTCCCTGGTGACCAGGCTTGGAAATGAAGCATATGGCAGACAGGAGCTTTTTCAAGAGTTTAAGGAGTCCCGTGTAGTTGTCTTTTAGTTTTGAATTTTTCCCCCCCATAAATTCAAAAAAGCCTTGGGGATAAAATGTAGTTTTCCCCCTAGTGTTACCTGTTCCCCTTGACATCCCTCCTGTGACCAGTCCCTTCCAGCAGACCCCGGAGTTACCTACAAATCCAAACCAGACATTTTTCTGGACTCAAAATAGTATGTATGTCTCATTCAGATCCGGCTTGGCTGAGGGACACTGAGGAGGGGAGTGAAATTGGAGTACAGCTTTTAAGCACTATGTATGCAACCCAATCTCCATGATGCCACAGCATGCTTGGCCCTCCTCTCTATCATGGTATTTCTAAAAATGGCCAAAGTCCTTTAAAGGCTGGGAAAACCTCTACCCTCTACCAGACTGTGTTTAAAACACAACTCTGAGCTCCTTTTCCATCCACGGCCATGCCTTTCTGGTGCACAGAAGTCTGTAACCCACAAATAAATATTATTAGAGGAGCTTTCTGCACCTGTTTATGAGCACTAAGAAGAAATGACCGCTGCTGACTGCTTGCCATGACAGTGACTTCATGCTCTGTTCCACATGAGCCCCTCTGACCCAGGTGCTGAGCACATTACGCAAACTCCTGGAATAAAGGGTTTGGACTGGCTTGAGCGGGGAGCTGCAAGGACTGCTCCATACTGGCGTCACATGGATAGCCATTACTCAGGTTCCTCATTAATGTTTAATGAAGAGAAATGCTTACTGAATTGTAACTGGAAAGAAACCGCCTGGACTATTAAAGATACTGTCCTGAGCCTTCAGCCTGCTCCATTTCCAAGGAGACTGCCAGGGTGAGTGGGTTGCAGCAGCAGAGGTAGACAAGGGGAGAATCTCCCCACCTTGCAATCACACACATGCACACACATTCATACTCACACTCCCACACACGCACCCTTCTGGCTATGCTTGATCAGCAAAGCTAGGATCTTGTGGAAGTCCCTGTGGCACGAAGGGAGCACCATGCAGAAACCCGTATCATGATGATGTGCATGTCCCAGGAAGCCATCAGTGGGAACCACAGTCTGAAGGTCTGGCCATAAAAGCTGTATCTAACCCTTTCCCAGGCAGAACTGCAAAACAAGGACATGTTTTGCAGTGCTTACTCTGAAGGGCTACTGAATGATGTTGCTTTGGCTGAAAGCAGCTTTAGCTGTCCACACAGGTCACAGACTCCCTGTAACAGAGCTGAAGCAAAATGTTCTAACACTGGGGAATCAAGCTGCGAAACAGCCCCAGCTGCAGACTGTAGCGCATTTGCCACCCTGTGGGTGAACGCAGCTTTTTGTCTGTCTTGATTTTGGCCCAGAAGGGTGAGAAGACCCCTTTGGTGGTGAACAAGGGGACCTTTGCAGAATGGTGCTGAGGAACGTGTGCCTCGGTGGTCAGTGCCTTCCACCTCCCACGTTTCCAGAGTCATGGATTTTGCTACCATATCAATTTATTTGTGGGGATGAACTTCTTCCTGAGTTATACACCACCACCACCTCCCCCCACAGCATTTATTCCTCTGGACAAATTTGCCATCCCTGGCTTAATAAAAGAAACAGTCAGAGCGTTAAATACAGCCCCAGCAGCGTGAGAACCTCCACACAAATTCCAAAATGTCACTTTGGAAGTTAGCACTTCATCTTTTTTAGCTGCGAAGGGTAAAGATCCTCCTCAATGCAAATTAGCACTGCAGCAAAGATGCCAAACCTTCTTTTCCTCCCCCAGTCGTGGTAAGATTCAAGATTGCCGCATGATTAAGCCCTGGCAGCTTTCCCTCCCCTCCTTTTTCTAAAACAAACATTAAATTATGAAAATAAATGTAAAAAATCCCTTATGCTACTGAAATCTGGATGTTATGGATCAAATTGGCTGAAGTCAGAATATAGAAAATCAAAAGGTTACACAGAAATATCAGCTCTTCATCCTTCATTTCACAGACTTTAAATCAGTATTAAATGATTGCATTAAGAAAGCAGAATATTAGAGAGGGAATTGGCTGAAATTTTGTAGGAATACTTTTAGTCAGTGAAAATGCAAATGTGTTAACAACAAAATGTTTTGCAAATCCATATTTGTTTTGCAGCTTGTGCATTTATTAAAGACACTTGGGCAATGTCATATTCTTTGGTTTCCAATCCTTGTGCTTTTTATAGTTTGAGGTTAATTAAAAAAAAAAAAAAAAAAAGGATGTTCCAAGTTTAAATTGAAATGTTTGTGGTTTGTCAAACAAATTTTCACTTTACCCAAAACAAATTCTTCTTTGAGTTTCTGGTTTTCCAAAAATTTCAGTTTCAGTTTCGCTTTAGCTTGGAACTAAATTCTCTGATTCTATGAAAAAATCTGGGTCTATACATCAGCTAGAACAGAGTTAAAGTTTTCACCAGAACCTCTCCTTTTGTATTTTCTAGCTCTTCAATTTGCATCCTACCTTTGGGGAGCTTTTGACTTTTATTGCTAAAATCTATTTTAGTAAATATTTAGTCAGCAAATTAGTCAGAATCTTTTCTTCCTTCCTTCTTCCTTTCAAGTGCAAAGTCCTTTAGTGATGAAATCTGCACTAGTCAGTGCTCAGAACTAAAGGACATGTATAGGGGCATTCTCCATATTCAGCTACTTCGTCCTGCCACACTGGAAAATTGTCATGTTTAATATTTTATCATATGCTACCGATGGACCATGTGTCGGTTGTACCTCTGCATCACTCTCATTAAGTTCCCAGTATGTTAGTGCTTTCTTCATGGTCACGTTGCTGTCCTCTCTCCCCAAATGTACTCACCATCTCCATGTGCTTGGGATGGTTGCAATGGACCAGTGCTCCACTGGGATGTCCTTGATGAAGCCCTTCTTCTGAGATTCATGGGTGTGAGGGGAAGTCCCAGTGGAAAATGGGAGAAATCAGAGGTCTTTAAGGATGAAGCCAAATACCTTTAGTGCTGAAGGACATGGAAGGGAATGGTCACACAGTGAGCCAAAAATACATGGAAGCACTATGCTGTGTGCCATACACTGATGGAGACCACTGCAACCAGTGTGTAGTCCATGGAAGAAGGCCAATGGACATCACCACTGGCACTGCTCACTGCGTCCCTCACTCCTCTCTCACAGGCAGCTGAGCATCTTGGGTAGGAAGGAGGGACCCCAGCCCGTGGAAGACAGTCCACAAGCAAATGTCTTCACAGTACCATACAAATCCCATCTCTTCTCATAAGACTTCCATCACACAGGAAGGCAGAAGAGTATTTCCATTTCCTGGGCAGATGATAATGAAAAGAAAAAAACGAAGGAAGAGAGTAGTGCCCTATTGGGTAAGCAAAGCTTCTGAAGCTAGTCCTACATTTATTGTGGGAAGAGGCTAAAACAAATATTTCTCTTTCCCAGGAGTAGACAACCTTATTCATGCTCCCAACCCTCCTGACAAACCAAGGCTTCCAAGTAGAAAACTTAAAAGTCATGACTGGGATTCAGTGAATCAACCACCAAGTGGCAGAGGAAGAAGAGGAGCTTCCAAACCATGCCTACAAGTGGGCTGTGTTTTGGGACTATGGCTGTAGTCAGATAAACTACGCCAGAGCATTTTGTGAGGAGCACACAATCCCAGTGCTGTGACTGACCATGATGGCCATGTCTCAGGGCTGGGGAAGCATCATCAAGCATGCTTGAAATTCATGAATTGTACTAGCTGAGAAAAAATCTGCAGCTTTTTCCAAATGAGGATGTTGGAGTCCTGAGGAGGCGCAGGTATAAAACTGGAGTGAGTGTACATTGACACTGAAGCTGGAAAAGGTGCTGTCTGTGCTCTGGAGTGCAGCACCCAGATATGCATGTGGATGAACCATACCCCTCGCACCTCAACCCAGGGGTAGGGCATTCACCAATGTTCTTTCAGTGCTGCACCTGGTGTTTCAGGACTAAAGCTGGAAACTAGGAGAGGAGCAAGGAAAGGAGAAATTTATCAGCCCAAATTTATACTTCTACAGTCTAGGCACATGCAGTCAAGCTAGAGAAAAAATACAGGTTTCAGCATGCAAGTCACTGCTTTTGCCTACTTAGATATCTCCTTTATAGCAAGACGGATGGCTTTCTGGCAGAGACGATTTCTCACGTTGACCATAATGGGACTCTAGATGATTACTCAGATGGAAACACCTCTACTCTGCCTCCATGTTCGGGCAGATGAATCCTGCCAGGGTGCCAGTCACTCTAACACATGCCTGTACACCAGGAGGGAGAACTCTGCCTCACATGATTAATGGCTCAACATATTGGACAAGTTCAGGAGGATAAGGATCCTGTCTTTCTTGCCCCATAGCCCAATGTAGGTTGTATCCATCCAGCCTATAGCTCTCTCTCGAGTCATAGGAGTGCAGGGTTTCCATCCCAGCTCCAACACAAGCCAGGTGAGCAGCTATGGAGTAAAACTCCCCCCTCCTGTAAATCAGATTAAAAACAACTCCCCGAAGATAAAACAATTCACTTCTTGTCAGAGGAAGTGTTTCATTTGGCATTTTAACCCAATATGAACTGTTTCCCTTTACCAAAACCTCTGTAAAGTTGTGGGTTTGGGTCAACCTCAAACAATTATTTTTTTCTGGATCACTGGCCAAATCAAGAAAACAATTACTTGCATATCTCTGCTCTTGACAATCAGACAAGGCAGTCTTGCCCTCCATTTGCAAAAACAGCAGAAGGAGGTGAAAGATCTGAGCCGTCACTAACATACACACAATGTTGCCAGCTCCTGCCTTCCACGGCCCAGAAAAACAAGTGATTTTACGGGAAGCAGTAAAGTTAATTATTTCTTGAGCTCCTTTCCCTGGAGCAGTGAGGGAGGGATGGGGCTGTGATTCAGAGAATGCACGTGGCTTGGAGATTCATGGAAAAGTGTGAAATGCAAGCAGCCGGCATTGATGTTTCTAGGAAAGTGAGTGTAACCCTCAGAGTAGGCATGAGATGAATGAGGGTCTAGCACCTCTATCAAGGGCTGTTCCCAGTTAGACTTATTACAGAGGTGATCTGATAATGACTGATTCTGGCCCAAAGATGTGAATGATTAAATATTTGCAGTTTCTTAGAGACATTCTAGTGATTTTTTTCAGTATATACTCTGGAGGACAGCTCTACTTTTGTTGCTGCCATTTCTTTTAGTAAATGAGAGAAATCGGGGAAATTCAGAAAATGGGAAGCAAATGCATTGCAAGTTCAGTGTAGTAAAGGAGCAATGCTTTCCAAGGCTGTTAGCTGCAGATTCACAACTTCTTCTTTCTAGCAAACCTTACAGCCCTCCTTCATGCAAGGGGATTCACAACTGCAGACAGCACAGAGGATGAACTGTATCTGTTCAAGACACCTATCACCTGCAAAGTGATGGTTGGGGATGTAGCTGCCAGGCAGGATGCACGGGAATTCTGGTTTTTTGTTTGCTGGTCATTCTTGGGGTGATTTCCATTGTGGTTTCCACTATGTCCCTTGTTGTCTTTGATGCAATTTCCTTCTCCATGGAAAGGGACAATCTATTTAAGCAAATCACCTCTTGGAAGGACAGGACTGAGACCAGCAATCTTGATCTTTGCTTGTCCTTGACTTTTATATCTGGGATTAGGAACTAATTTCTCATGGTTTGTGAAATGACGGCACATTGTACAGCAGGCTGCACCCAGTAAGCAGGGAATATTTGGGACTCAGAGTAAGAGAAGCAAACCCAAACAGGTGAGCCCGAGGTCCCACATATCAAGGTTTCCTGACCTTGCTATTTCTGCCTGAAATATGAACTTATGGCTTAGCATTTCCTCCTTCTTTGAGCAGACTGAAGGATTAGGGTCCACCAAGGCAACACCCAAGAAAACGTGAGTGTTGGACATGCCTCTGGGTGTAACACAGGAGCACACATCCTAAATTTCAGTCCTAAAATGCCATCTCAGGCTGCTTCCTAAAAAATCTGCTGCTTCGGACTTTGTGCAGCCACAGGGCTCTGGATTTCTATGCAAGATCCAGCCCTTCCAACCTGGACCCCACAGTGCACAGCTTCAGTATGTCTAACTTTTTAGTGGTTCTAGCAAAAAGTCCAGCATTTCTTAAATAGCTAACATTATCATAAATTGCAGTCTGTGCGTCATTTTCAGACGCACTCTTCCATGCCTGCAATTTCCTACCACTGGATCTTGATCTGTCCTTATCTGCAAAATTAGACACTTTTGCTATCAGTAATCTGCATTTTTATATAAATCTGGATTTTTATGCTATGACTACTGTTCATAAACTTCACTTTAATAAACTGAAAGATGGAGCTCCTTCTGTTTGTCACACTCAGGCTGGTTTTCCAAACCTTGACTCATCCTTGCAAGTCTTTGTCTACCTCTTCTGGCTTGACAACATATTTTAACAATGTGGATATCAGATATAGATCCAGTAGTTTATCTCGCTTTCCCTAATATCGTATGCAGAAATCACACTACCTCTTTCTATCCAGTTAGCATTTCCCTGCGAACGCATTTTCATGTTCACCATCCCGGTTTCCTTATCTTAGAGGGAGCTTCCATTAGGTGGTTATCTCAAATAATCTCCAAGTCCTTTGTGGGGTCATGGCTTTACCATTTCTCATATCACAAGTATGATCTGTGCTGTCTGTGTCTTGATTTAAGCCCTTGTGTCCGATGGGTTAAGATGCATATCTTTCGCTTGAGCCTGCTTTACTATGTGAACAGGATTGGCCCTTTACCTGCTATCTCTCCAGTTTTCTCAGACTACTGTACCTCATTCCAGCTCAGCTGTGAAGAAGTTGAATGGTTTGGGGCTGAAGACAGACCCCACCACAACAGCTAGGTTGGTGGGCAGCTCACTCGGCTGGGGCTGTGCAGCCTGAGTGGGGGTTTGCTACCTGGCATGGTCAAAGATTTGCCGTGTGGTATGACACCACACCACAGGGGAAGCAAGTGACTGCCTTACCAGATTCCTCATCAAGATGAGAGAAAGATTTTAAGTGATTCCTGTGTGCTTTGAGAAAGAAGCTGCTAGTTAGTGCATAATACAGTTTTTCCCTCTGCTGCCCTTATGTTTTCCATCATCAGTGAAGCGTGGCTTTTGCCAGGGTACTCGATTCTTCCCTTGTCAGCGGAGAAGAGCAAGTCACAGAGCACTTGGCCAGTTTACTTGCTGCTTCCCAGGCTTCTGGAGGAGGACTGAGCCACTTGACAGCTAAAAATTTATACCCAGCCCCTGGTGCTGCAATCTGGTGCCTGCGGTGCTCAGAGAGCTACTCTCTTCCTGTAATAAAGCTATCAGATCCTCAGTGCGGGCTCTCTCTGCTCTTCACCCAAACCAGGGTGGACAGCGCTGTTGTGTTTACCACACCACTGTGCAGGTGTGAGATTTGGATGCTGTACAGAAAATTCGTCCAGCAGCTGGAGAAAGATGCACCAGAGGAATTTCTAGCTTTGCACCGAATGGGATAGCAAGACAGGCTGTGCAGCAAAAACATTTTGCAGCTTGCTGAGTGCATCACCACTGGGGTATGATTAATGAAGGCCCAGCTGCAATGGGACAGACACGTGGCTCAGATGGACACAAAAACACCTCAGCGGTTCCAAGAACTCTCCAAAAAAGTGCATGTCAGCCAGGTCTTTTGAATTACCACTTCCAAAAAGACAACAATAAAGCAACTACTTGGGGGAAGGCTTGTGCAGAAACAGCAGCCCTGGGAAAGAAAAAGCACCCAGGGTGAATGGTGCAGCATCAGGTCAGCACCATTCTTTCCAGCTGCATGGGATCCATCACAGCAGCACCGCTGCCAAATCCATCTCTCGAGATCAGAACCAAACTTGAATTGTATTTTAATCAAAATTCAATCAGATTAGGAAAGAAATATGCTTTTAAGACAAACACCCACTGCAGAGGGAAAGAGAAGCTAATTGGTTTGCAAAAGACCCCATAGCCAAGGTCAAGAATCCAACGTGTGCCCCGATGGGTGAACCATGGGTCAAGCAGCAGCTATAGGCACACTCCCAGCGGTTTGTTACTCATCTTATGGGCTCCTCCTGCCTGGCATTTGCCAGTGGAGACCAGTGAATGAAGCAGTTGTACTTCCCTGTTACAAATTCATAACCAGAGGGGACTTTTCTGATCTCCTGCTGATCACAGAGCAATAGCCATCCAGCTCCTTTTATGGCTAAAGAAGAACAGATGTTCCAGCAAGATGTTAAATCTTCACCTAAATGCCGTATCTACACAGAATCCTCCATGTTTAAAGGCTGTGGGATAAACTTTGTACTTTGCTAGGGGAGCGGGAGAGAAGGGAAACATCCTCTTTACCATGGAAAGCTGGTCTTATTGCCTGGAAAGAGGATAACACCCCCTGCACACAAAGCATCTACACTCTGGCCAGACCCCAGTTTCTAAATCTTCTCACTAAATATGAACATAAAAGAAAGGTACAAGGAGGGAAGAAAAATTAGAGGGGTCAGTGCACAAAACAAGATGCAGCTATTGGGAAAACATGAGAGCCACCAAGCATTAATTCCCTGCATGGACATGGCTGTGACACTGTGAGGGCTCTTGCTGTGCCCCCATGGGACCCCACAGAGCTCCATCAGTGCTGTTGCAGGGAGGCTTTGCACTGTGCTGTACCGTGTGTGGTAAAGACGCTTCAACACCCTCATGGTTTATGTGGCCGGGAGTATTTTGTGGTGTGCAGGGTACGTGGTGTGGTGCCATTCACACTGGGATTTTCTCATGTCCCATGATTTCCAAGTGCTCTTTCTCAAAAGAGAAAGAAGTATTATGGTGGCTTTCTGCTATCCATCCCTCCAAACACAAATAATGTAAGTATCACAAGCGTGTCTAATTCACATGAATAATTTATGCAAAGTAATAAGTTCCTGATACGAATAAACAGAATAAATACAACTCCCAGAGACCACATTACAAACTAGAATTCATTTTTACACAGATATAAAACTGTTATGATCAAGTAAGGGGAGAAATAATCTCCATCAATAACACTTCCTTATTTCTTCATTGTTTTATTTGCACAGTGCTACATGTCTGTATAGTGTACAATCCATCCAGCTGTCCTGGGGATGCCTACGAAGCTATTCCAGCAGGTATTATATTAATCATTTCTCATCACCAGACAGACATTGTTGGAGGCTTTTTTCGTTTCGCTTGCAACACTAGATCACTTTTAGCAACAAGCAAAGTAGGATCTAAACATATTTGCCCCTGCAGATACTGAGACAGTCATATTTGTAAAATACATATTTTCACTGTTAATTTCATAGTGGCATTCACTGCACAAGACATAAAATGGCATTATTGGACACCAGTAGCATGTCTGAATTCAGGAGCTACAAGTCAGTGAAAATACTCTGTGTCATTTGTTGTTTGGTTTGATTTTTGCAGGTATTTTTTTCCAGTCAGGTCCAGATCATCTTTTCCCATTGTTTCCCAGCTTCTACCATTTTGTCATTCACTACAGGATTTGAGAGCTCAACAGAAACATTTTAATGGACCATCTACTTAGCAGTGTTACTTTTATGGCGGTATTCTGTGGACAACCCTAATATCCTACCTTTCATGTAGCAACCGTTTCCTTAAAATGGATGGGGGCAAAAAATCCTTTACTGGGTAACTACTGTTTTTCCTCATTGTTTACCTGATTTTCTGAACTGCTTAGCAGCTCTGAAGACCACAGACTGTGCAAAAATCACCTAAAATTCATGTACTTTCATTTTTGAGAGGAATTTGGGATTGTCAGTAAATAGGTAAAAAAACCTGATTTAATACTTCGCAACATTTTAGACTTAGCTAGCCAGGTTACAGCAAGGACAATATTCAGCTGCGTTTACTAAGCAGCACAAATTAGAATCACAGAATCATATCATAGAATGGTTTGGGTTGGAAAGGACCTTAAAGATCATCTAGTTCCAACCCCCCTGCCATGGGCAGGGACACCTTCCACTAGATCAGGTTGCTCAAAGCCCCATCCAGCCTGGCCTTGAACACTTCCAGGGATGGGGCATCCACAACTTCTCTGGGCAACCTGTTCCACTGCCTCACCACCTTCATAATGAAGAATTTCTTCCTTATATCTAATCTAAATCTGCCCTCTTTCAGTTTAAAGCCATTACACCTCGTCCTGTCACTACATGCCCTTTTAAAAAGTCCCTCTCCAGCTTTCCTGTAGGCCCCCTTCAGGTACTGGAAGGCTGCTATAAGGTCTCCCCAGAGCCTTCTCTTCTCCAGGCTGAACAACCCCAACTCTCTCAGCCTGTCTTCAGAGGAGAGGTGTTCCATCCCTCTGATCATCTTCGTGGCCTTCCTCTGGACCTGCTGCAACAGGTCCATGTCCTTATTCTGGGGACCCCAGAGCTGAATGCAATACTCCAGGTGGGGTCTCACAAGAGCAGAGTAGAGGAGCAGAATCATCTCCCACAACCTGCTGGTCATGCTTCTTTTGATGGAGCCCAGGAGATGGTTGGCTTTCTGGGCTGCAAGCGCACATTGCCAGGTCATGCTGAGCTTCTCATCAACGAACACCCCCAAGTCCTTCTCCTCAGGGCTGCTCTCANGATGCTGCCAGTCCCAGTACTGACCCCTGAGGAACGCCACTTGTCACTGGTCTCCACTTGGACATCAAGGAACGCCACTTGTCACTGGTCTCCACTTGGACATCGAGCTGTTGACCGCAGCTCTGAGTGTGACCATCCAGCCAATTCCTTATCCACCGAGTGGTCCATCCATCAAATCCATGTCTCTCCAATTTAGAGACAAGGATATCATGCGGGACAGTGTCACATGCTTTGCACAAGTCCAGGTAGATGACGTCAGTTGCTCACCCCTTATCCACCAACGCTGTAACTCCGTCGTATAAGGCCACCAAATTTGTCAGGCGTGATTTGCCCTTAGTGAAGCCATGTCGGCTGTCACCAATCACCTCCTTATTTTCCATGTGCCTTAGCGTACTTTTGAGGAGGATTTGCTCCATGATCTTGCCGGGCACAGAGGTGAGACTGACTGGCCTGTAGCTCCCTCAGTGGGAATGTTTTTCATGCTCAGCATGGAAAACATCAGGTCCCTTCGGAGGGGAAACACCTACCTCTGCAACTCTTAATTGCAACTGTTAACTGTTGGACTGGAAGTGCTCGCTGGCTACAAATGGGAGCTGTAGATGATAAAAGGAAGATGAAAAGAGAACAAAGGTAGCAGCCAAGTGCGAAGCCTGTGTGCTTTGAAGGGCAAAGCCATGGGGATGGGAAGCCTGGGGACACAGCAGGTCCCTGGCAGAACGGCTAGTCCGAGCAGAATTTGGAAAGGCGGCAGGTTACGTGTGGAAGAGCTGAGTTTGGAGACAGCGGGTAGTGTCAGCTGGGGGATGAGCCCAAAGCATTCGCAGGGCTGCGCTCCTTGGACTCCCTGGCGCGTCCGCGCTCTCTTCTCTTCTCACACCTTCAAGCTGCAAGCCAGGTCTGGGATCAGCAACAGAGAAGGCTGTCGTGGGAAGGTGGGGAAGGAGAAGTTTGTGGTCTAGCCCAGCTGCCTCAGATGCTGGGAGGAACAGTGCAGGTCATGCATGGAGCTGCAGGCTCAGTTCTGACAGAGCTGCCTGTGCCCAGTCACGGGTGCAGGCAGGGTCTGCTGCACAGGTTATGCTCAGGCCACCCTTCCAAGGCTTTAATCACACTGGGGGAGATAATTGTGTTTTAATGATGAAAGCTGCGGTGCCAGGGCAGGCTTTTACTGAAAAGAAAGGATGCCATAGCAATTATCTTGGACGCCTATCAGGGAACCTACAGCTCTTTGCCACATTGTACAGGTGTTGGGAATAAATTTAACTTGGTTTGTCTCCATCACTAGTCCGAGAAAAATCTTCCAAAATGGCTTAGGGAAATAATAACACTAAAAATGCTAAGAAAACTAAGGAGGTCTCTGATTGTTTTTTCAATTACTGCATTTTTAGGAAGAAAAGAAATCTCTTTGCAATTACTTTCATATGAAGATTTCATTTCCCCACACAGAGTTTGTGATTTTCCCTCTCATTTGATCTTTGTCCAGTTCAAAAACATGGGCAAGTGGAGGAGACCTTCTCATTTTTAAAAGGCAAAACTTTGTTTTTAATTATTCATGATTTCATACAGAAAGCTACCCTTGGAAAAGGTTTGATTTTATCAGGTGGCATGAGCTGGGAAGCCAATATCCACATGGGGGAAGTTTTCTCCATTCTCACAGGTTTTTCAGTAGCCAAAGAGAAGAAAAATCCACACACTCAACTAAGTGCACTTTCAAAGTCTTGTAAAGAAGTTTTGTTTCTCAAACATTTTGCTTAAAAACAGAAGCAGGGAATGAAAAAAGTAATTGAAAATTAGTGTCACTCCTTCAAAAGCAATTTCCTTCAGAGAAACACTGTTTCCTGAATTAAAAAAGATACTTATTTTTGGAATTTTTTCATGCTCCTCCAACACCACCTAGACAAATACTCTTGTTTCTGAGTATAGGAAATCTAGCTAAATCCACATATTTTGTTTTTATCACATTCCTATGGCATTGGATATGGGTCTTTTCTGTCCTCTAGCAGATCTAATGTCACTATTTAAAAATCCCAATGGCATTTTCCTGGGTGAAGCGTATTTATGACCCACCTCAACACAGAAGATATATTCTTCTTAGACATTTGCTGATACCACTACTTTTCTTGACATGCTTAGCAGAAACAGGTTTAACACCTCCTGCCATGAATCTGCCCCCATTTATTTTTCCTTCCCACACCACAGTGAGGACCTTATCCAGGCAGTGGTTTTACCACGCAGCCCCAGAAGCACAGCTGGAGGAAGCCTTGATCCTTACAACACCAAATGCTATTCGCAGTTTGACCCTGGGTTTCTTAAAACAGGTACTAAGATGGTTCGTATGGGTTGTCCTCTGGAAGTCCCTAGTGCTCTGGATTCCTCTGCAGGGAGGAGCTCAGGTTTGGGTAGCTACCTTTAATTTGTCAGCTCATCAGCAGCACTGTGAGGATATCAGTGCTCCGTTGCCCATGCGTATCTATTTTAAGTGTGGGATGTGAAGAGGGGACGGTCACTGTCTCTGGACAGTCCCATCATCTGAACAGGCGTCTTTACACCAGTGTGAACATCATGCACACAGTTCCTCCTGGGATTTGGTTTGTGCCAGAATTCAAAGCAGCTCTTCTTGCTCCACAAAAGCATGGTCAAAGCCTCCCTCCCTTGAGCTGGTTCCAGCAATATTCCTCATCAAGAAGCAAGAGAAAAAACCCCATATTTGCCTGTGGTTGTCTTCTAAATAAATCCTCCTATCTCAGGAGGCTCGGGGCTGCTTTCTCACCCCCAAACAGCTTCGGTGCTGCTGGTAAGATTCTTCTTTTCTCTTCATCACCTTCGGAAAAAATCCCCCTATTGTAGGAATTTGAGATGTTTACATCTGCCTATCTTCCTTCTGATATCAGGATGCGTATAACATTTGAACTCCCTCTCTAGCTGTATCATTAGTTCTGCACAGATCACTGAGAAAAGCCTTCTTGCAAAGCTTTGCCTCTGAAGCCAGCCCAGCACTGGTGCCCCAGTGAGAGCATTTCCACCTTCCTCTCCTCTGGCCTCAGCTCCCTTTATTTATCTTGATAGCTTGCAAAAGCTTGTTTTATTAAGCAAACCCAATGGCAGTGGTTGCAGCCAGACTCTGTTCCTCCTGCAGCTCTGTACATAAGGGAGGCTACATCATTGCCTCTAAGGTCTGTATGGACAGTTTCTGTGAAAGACAACACTCCTACTAACATTTCTCTTTCAGAGGCACTTGCACTGTTTCCTTTCCAGGCAGCCACCTGGCACCTCCCTGTGCTGGAGACCTGCATCCATGATAGTAAATGGCAGTTTCTTTCCATCCATGCGCTGATCAGGCAGAGTGGAGATCCAGTTCTAACCTCAAAGCTAAGCAAGTTGCGACTGACAGCACATGAACTCCCTCACAGGACATTTATAACCTCCCTGGAGCAGAACCAGGTTTAAAACACACTGCAAAATTGCAGGGGACCTGGGTGCCCTGGTATACAGCTTCAGCCAGGGATATTCTTGCTTAGGTGCAAAACTGAAATGATCTAAATGTAAGAGAGCCGAGACAAAATAGACTGTCCAAAAGCCTCCAAGGCTTACTTCTGTAACTGCCATGATGGGTGCAGCCGAGCTGAGACCAAAGTTCTGACTCCAGTGGGTGTTGCGGTCCTTGACCCCACTCTGAACGAAGCCATACCTTTATTGACTCAGGGAAGCTACCCATAACATGGTTGCTCCCTTATGTACCTGTAAGACCACACTACCTGGCCTGATTTTTATGTTCACTCAACTTATTTAGCATTGTGTTAGGCAGGTGAGGTGGGAGAGCATTTCAGGGCCAGGAACTGGAGTTTCAATTCACCGTGAAGCTTTATGATACACCAAGGGGTGTTTCTAGAGTCAGCTGCCTCTACACTGTCACACTGGAGCATTCCCAACTCCTGCTTGTCCTCACTGCCCCCATACTGACGTCCACTTGGGTCCTGCCCTGATACACACTCCCTTGGGAAGAAAACTCAAATGCAGCTGAAAAACTGGTGTACATTTGACTTCTACCTTCTCACCCTGTGAGGTCCTGGCACACCAGATACAGCTCCTACAATGGGGATTGTGCACCAATGCAAGAGTCAGGCCCAGTGCCCGTGGCAGCGTGAGGTTGGGTGGGGTGTCTGGGAGAGCCTGTCCTGGTGCGTCCAAGACTGATGGATGTCTGTGTGGGCTACCCTGGGCACTGCCCTCTGCCTTGTCCCAGAGCATGCACTGTTGTACAGCTCATCACCAAACACCCCCTCCACGGCCATCTGGCAAGAATTTGGGGATTGAAGTCACCCTATAATCTCCTGCTTAAGGAGGGCTTCATAACCCAAACAGCAAGGGGAACAGTATTGTCCAAAGCAGAGGGGTGGCAGTAAGGCTGCAATGCCCCAGCTTGGTGAGCGTTCAGGTCTATGTGCTGTAAGCACGTAGCCATTGCCTGCCCACCAGTAACACCAGTTATGATGCTCAGGGACACAGCAGTAATCCCACAGCATCTATATTCCTTGGGACTCACTAAGCAGAGAGTATCAAAGGGAGAGCATCTTTCTACCAATCCCATCAGTGTAATATAAAAGTTAAAGTTACCTTCTCTACCCTGTCCTCAATCCTCTTAAATCCTACCCCAGTTTGCTGGCTTGGGAATGACGGCCAGCATGCTCACCTTCTGCAGATCCCTGTCAGAGCTGGTGCCTTTAACAGCTCGTGTCTGCCCTGCACCAAAACAGCGAACACTCATCTGTCTGTGCGAAAACACATTTTAATTGAGCAGCCCCACTCACCCAGGAATTTAGCTACGTCTGTAAAGCTGCTTGCTTTTATCTGTATATGCCATTCTGCCAGTCTTGATGTTATCTGCAAATTTTAGATTTATTTTTAGATAATTGATAGAAATGTTGAAAAGTACAAAGGCTTCACTGTTTCCTTGAGATCCTGACAGAAATGTCCCCATTCAGTGACAGTTTTGTGTTGATTACTAGTGTTTTGTAGTCTGTTGTCACTTCCCAACCCATTTAACATGGATTAGGTAATGCCCAATACTAATGTTTAAAAACAGAATATGATGTCAGATCCCTTGCAAAAGCCTTTTATGGGTTATATCTGTCAGCTCCATGCTGAGGGAGACTTCAGTGCCATGAAGCCCCGCTATTTTGTCTGTGTGTCCTGCTTTATTCACGCCACACACAATGGTCTTTGAACCTCATGACCAAACAGCACAGAAGCAAAATTCAGACTTCAAGGTCCAGGAACCTCAGTCCAAACAGGAATTCTCTCTGCCCTGAGGACTGGCCCTGTTGAAGCAGAGCTCCTGTATTCCCAGTCACAGCTACTCTTGAAGGAAGTCTCGTGGTACTCCAGCAGTAGCACAATCTTTCTGCAAGATGTTGACCTGCTCCTGCTGCTTTTCTCAGCACGCCCCTATGATGCCATCAGCACAGTGAATGGGCTATCCATAGGGAAAGGGGAAAGGAGCTCTGCAGGGACCATGGTCAGCAGGTCAGCTGGTGCCCTGCTCCCCAAAGTCATCCCGGCTCTGACCCTGAGAGCATTGCAGCATCAAGTGATGCCTGATGCATCCCTGCATCCCTCCTGCCCTATAGTGCCCTGCCTGGTCCCCTCCCTCTGCGCAGTTCTGCTCTCGCTGTCCTGCCCACCCACCAGGGTGGAGGGATGAAGGCAGCTCTGATGGTCTCCCTCTGGCAGCCTTGTCTGGGCTCACTGCAATTAATTCTCCCTCCTGTCCACTGACTCTTTAAAGGTGTAAACACAGGGCTGTATGAGTGCTTGGAAGCAGTCCAGGAGCAGCTTGATATGTCAGGATGCAATAGGCACTTGCAGTGGGGATTTTTTTTTTTCCAAGCTCAGCTACAAACAAACCTTTAATTAATTCCTCCACAAAGTTCTGCTGAGCTTGTGGCCTTCAATTCTTCTGGGAGGCTAATTAACCTGATCCTCTACTTCCATGCTCCTTTCTCAAGATTGTCAGTTTTCACTTGTTGAATCTTAATGCCTTTCATTGGTGTAACAATCTGCTCTTGTTCACCAGATGCCTCTCGCCCTCAGTGCACAGGCTACATTTCTTTTTTGCCTATATGAGCTCATGCTACAGCTGCTTGAAAAACAGCACAGCTCACACTTCTTTGCAGGAAAAATTGACTTTTTGCAAAATTTCCCCTTAGCACTGGAAAAAGAAACCGCCCAGGAATTTCAGTTTTCCACTAAAATTTTCAGTTTTCAAAAACTGTTGGGTTTTTTTTTTCTGTGAAAGCTCAAGTGCTGTGGAACATGTTCCTGTTTCAATGTTTTCAGTGAAAACTTGAGGAAAAAGAAAGCAAACTGATATCTGCATAGATACAGATGTATGCAGGCATTTTGGGCAAAAGCCCATTTTTCGGGGGGAGACACTATTTCACGCGGCTCCATCTTGATCAAAAGCCCGTTGATTTCAGGCATGAGCCACCCAGGCTGTTTTCAACATGCATCTCCAGCCTTGAAAAACATTCCCTGAAGCTGAGAAAGAGAAGCTCATAAGAGTAATTGAGACGTTTTGGAGACGGTGCTTTTAGTCTTCTTGTGACTCAGTTCCCTGAGATTGATATGGGAGCACTGAGCTTTCTAACCTGCCTCAGGGAGTGACACGGGGCGCAAAAATGCTTGCAAAGCTTCAAGACACTGATGGGCACCGTGAGCCAGTGGCCATGGAAATGCTGAAGGCAGAGGTGTGGGCTCCAAGTGCAGCGGAATGAACTGGCACCCCAGAACCAGGCAGTCAAGTGTGAGACATGGCATCACTGTGGGATACGGGCGCGAGACCCACGTTGGCACCTAGTGGGAAAGTCACAGCCGCTTGGTTCTGTGTAAAAGCAAGGTTAGGACAAGGTGCTGCAGCACTCCCCAAATACAGGTGGGCTTGTTTAGTCACGACTCACAGAGATCACCCTCTGCAGCAAAGCATACCAGCACTTTCCATGGGGGAAAAAACCCTGTATGATGCTGCAGCCTAGGGGCAATGACCCCCATCTAGGAGGGATTTCAAGGATTTCACAACAAGCCCAACATGCAGCATGAGAAGGAGCAGGGGGGACTCCCTGGGAGCTTTCTTCACCTCCAGCATCCCTCTCCCCTGGCTGGCTACTGGTGAGATCGGTCTCCTGAGGGACAGAAGCAGAGGAGGGACGAGACCTGCGTTCCCTGTCCTCAGCAGAGCTCCCAGGGCTGGGCTGGGGGGAGAGGAGATGGCCTCCGCCTGACTCTCTTGGGGGCCAGTGCCTGAGTGCAGGCTGCTATTTCCAAGCTTTTGTATCCACGGGAGAAATCTGAAATAGAATCAGTTTAACAGATTTTTTTCTTGAACACACAGTTTTCCTCTTTTCAGCCATCTTGAGGGAAAAAAAAAAAAAGAAAAAAGTGAAAAAACACTGACATTTCTGTTGGGTCCAAACTCATTTGGCCACTTAATGCCTCAAAGCTTATTTGCATGCTGGTATCATTTAGACCACTCTCATTAGAGATGGCTGGGAAATGCTGCCTGTTAGCTAAATGTTTGGGAAGGAAAAGAATAGAAATATCACAATTTTGTGTTGGTTTTTTTTTTTCTTGTTTGGTTGATTTGTTTTTTTTTTAACCTGTGTGGCATCCTCAAAGCAGTGAAATCATAGAAATTTTGTTTGCTACAAGGGAGGAGGTTGGGAGTGACTTTCTGGCACTTTGCTGCTCTGACAAGCTAAATCCCATGTATGTTTTGAGCATATTAGAGGGAAGCAGCACCAAATTCTGCTCTCCAAATGCCCTGCTCTCCAAACACCTGGAAAGTGCGCCTACAATGGTGTTAAAATAATCTCTCTATTTTACAACGGTCTTGAAAATGTCCAGGATCGGCTCAGAAGCACTCAGGTATCATAGCAATAAGTACCAGGCCATTTATAGTGCTATATTCAGAGCAGGGCTGGGTGAAACAGGCCACACATTAAGCGGTGCCTGTGGAAAGGAGAACAGAGCAGTTGTTCCACCCCGAGTGCTCTCCCGGTTGAGTGAGGTGAGGCCACGTGGGAAAACTATGAGATCATTTAGCATCATCAGAAGGCATGCTTGCAAGGAGTCTGCAGCAAGACTGCATGGGGAGGCAGCCCTGGTCTTCCTACTTCTATAGCATTTGATTGAGCATCACCCTACCGCAAAGGCGCTCTTCAAGCCAGGCTGTCCATCTTGTGTGGGGGAAAGGAGTGTCTCCAAAATTTACTCAGTCCTGCTAAATTCCACTGTTAGTGAAACATGAGACTAAATGCAAAGAAGAAACCATATATAAGTGACCATAATTTTTCAGCCTTATTCAGGAAAGATGCCGATTGTGCTCAGTTAAGGAGCGTATTATATGATGAGCTGTGGATGAAAATGCAGCAGTTTGTGTCCGAATCCCACTTCTGCTGTCACTCTTTAAGGCCACCTGGAGCATTTTACCCACGCAGAGCCTCTATTTCTCCCATGAGTAATGACAATATAGGGCTGAGCCCTTCCTAGAGAGACTGAGGTCTGGAAGAGAAGTACGGCACAGGAGCTCTGCCTCTCTTCATAACTCTTGTGACACAAGGGGCTAATGACTCTGTTAACTTCTCTGCTTTGGCTAGGTTTTGCTGTTGCAGATTGTGTCGAAGGATGGAAAAGGTCCCAGGAGTCCTAACGTAACAGCCTGCCAGCCCAGCAGCATGGTCCTGGGTCCAGGTTACAAATACTCTTCCAGGGGCCGGTCCCTGGTCCCTGGTGAACCTCCTATGGCCAGCATAGCACCTGGACCTTGTCCCTGCAGGTAGCCTGCAGCCCCTCCCAAAACAGGAGACAGCACCTCTGAGTGCAGGTCCCCAGCTCAAGTGGGCTAACACAAGGCAAAACAGACCTGGAGGAGGCAAGAGGGGGAGGACAGACTTAAAATAAGATTGTTGGGGAAAGCAAAAAAAGAAAAAAAACCCACCACACACCCTCTCAAACTCGCACGCTTTGAAAATGTGTGAGTTTCTCTGAGGCTGCAGAGATGACAAAGAAGGAGCTCCAGGGAATGGGTCGAGGGAGGGGGCCTCCATGGAAATAAGAAAGACCCATATAACAGCACCACTTTGCAAAGGCCCTGCAGGGGTGGGTAGGGATGCCAGTTATCCCATCACAGCATATTAGTGCACTTTGATTCTGTATTATTATCCTCCTGTTGCTAGAGCCATTAAAAACGGCCTCTAAATAGCTCGGCATGGTGATTTACTAATTGAGTTAACTTGGCTGCAGTGGCTCTGGTGCTGAAGGATGTGGTTAGTGATTAGATAAGACCATTGCCCCTTTCAAAATGAACAACACATTAAGAGGTTTTTCTAGGTCATGCTAGACTGCTCAGCACAGCACTCTGCCAAGCACTGCACAGCCCAGGGCCCATGGCCCCAACCCAAGACAGACAGTCATTACAGCTAATGAAGGTCTGTTCCTTCTTTCCCCTGGAGGAGGCACAGAGCCTGAGAAAAACCCGGGAGCATCTTCAAGCTGGAATCAGTCTTTTCTGCCTCAAAGTCCAGGCAAGGCCAGGTCAGGCTGCTTGGACTTGCCAGGTCCTGCTGCACAGGTAGTGAGTGAGGGGTCCCCGTGCTCCCACGGGAGGCATGTGCTCAGATCTCCCCACAAGATGAAATCTTGCTTGTAGACTTCAGTTCAGAGCACAACAATGCTGTGGCATGATGGTCTTTCAGGGCAAAAACCACAGGTCCCTCCCCTGCATTTTTCATGCTGTCTCTCCCCCACACCTGCCAGCACTGTGCTGACCCTGGCCAAACCACTTGTTCTAGGAGCAGCAAATGCTGGGTCACACTCTTCCTCACTAGGACACATCTCAGATGCATCTTCCAAGTTGTTGAGAGCTGGAACAGACCCACACCAGGGAGGACCTAGCAGCTCCAGTCTCTCTCAGTTTTGCAGCAGCTTGCGCAGAGGTCCTGGGCTGCCCACAGGAGAGTTGATAGAGTTGATGGATCTCACTGCTCTTCCATGCACATGCCTATAGTGTTGGGTGAGCTACTTCTTGAGTTCACATGGCGGCCAGCCTGCTTGGCTGTCGACACTGCCCAGCACTGGTGAGCATTTAGCTCAGCTTTGTTGGGTCTTCCCTTTGCAGGAAGACACAAGGCTGCATGGTGCTCAGTGGCAGCAACCAGTAGTACAACCTAGAAGCAAGTTGTATGATGCTGAGGTCCCACCAAACCTCAAGAGCTGCACCACTCCATAGGAAGAGTCAGCCCAAGGGGACAATAAGATGGCAGCCTAGCAGTATGTTTATTTAGGTCTGCCCCAGTGTTTCTCAGACCCTTGTGTCCTCCAGCTCAGGCTGACAAAGAGTTTGAGGCAAACCCTACATTTCTAACATCACAGAACTCAATACAAAGGGATTCTTTTTCCCTCAGTAGTGCTGAAGCTTACACCTTTGCCTGCACCACTATCCCAAAGGAGCGGCCAAGGGAACTGCAGGGGACAGGCATGGGGGAAAGCAAAGCTGGAAAAGGGATGGGGACAAACCATGAGGAAAGACCTCTGCAGCCAGGGTCCTGGAGCCACCTTTCCACCAAAGTGCTTTCAGCCATGCAGGTGCATTCGAGAAGACCTCCCGGCGGTGAGCAGCTCCTGTGTCACACCTGCCTATGCCTGCATTGCTCCACAGCAGCGGTGGCAGCTGAATCTGTCCAGCTCAAAGCACAGAGGGGAGCTGCAACACATCAGAGGAGAAAAAGCTGCTCTCCTTGCAGCTCAAGCACCGGCCAAGCGGGTGTACTGGAACATGAAATACAACCCCATTTAACAAGAAGCCTGAAACTTTTTAAAAAGTGAAATAATCTCGGACGGAGCCTTGTTCCTCCCTGTCAGCTGAGAGCTTCAATTGGCAGCCAGACGAGCACCTGTCAGGGCTGCGCTGGAGTCATTAGCAAGATCAGAGTCCTGGCAGAACAGCGGGAGGCTGGACTAGATGACCTAATTTGCGTCCCTTCTAGCTCAAAAAAGTCTGTGATGTATTTTTAATGAAGCACACACAATAAACTGCTAACATAATATTAGAGGCTCACTTCAAAGCTGAAATAGGCAGGGAAATCAAGGTGAGCGTTTCTGAATTCATCATTATTATGTGTCACTCATCTTCACTATGACAACCCCTGGGCACACCAGATGTTTCCTTTCCAGTCTTTGGTACATGGTTTGGAGCCCACCCTCCTCCTCATTTTTTTCAAGCAAACCAGAAAGAACCTGGAAAGTATAAAGCTCGACTAGACACCCCTTATACATATATGCATTGTTCCAGCCCCACAAAAGATTTTGCAAGCAGCAAAATTTAGTAACTCTGGAGAAGGCTGGGGTCATACCTTAGACAAGCTTCAGGCCACCTGGGTTGCCTTTTGTTCTGCTAGTCCCTTCTGATCATATAGCTGGTGTCTGTAAGGTTTATGATTTCATGAGATGTGTCAGGGAGCAGCAAGAGCGGGGCTGCTCCCTCAGGGAAGGCAAGCCAGGAGCTGAGTGGGATCCCACGGCTGGAAGGGGCCCCACCAGCCACAGCCTGTCCCACAGGACCTCAGTGAGGAAACAAGGCCAGGTCCAGCCAAGAGTCCACATCATAAGGCAGTATCACAGCAATGAGACAGGTCCAAGGGGAAGCCAGTAAGTCAATCCACAGGTCAGGACCAGGTCCAGAGATCACCAAGCAGGTCCATAGTGAGGAGATGTGTCCAAGGTCAAGCCATGAAATCAGCCCACAGCTGGGGTTCAGAGCAGCAGGACCGCGTAGCCAGGCAGGGACTTGACTATGGCTGAGCTGTAGACCAGCGCTCCTCCAGCATGGCTCTGCCAGGGACTGAAGGCACCAGACTGAACATAAATAGAGTTCCTGGGCCCACGGTTTGGGTGGAGACCACAAACAAGGCTGGTCAGGACCGCTAGGACCTATTAGTTAACTCAGGGCCCTGGCAAGATGTGTGAGCTGCTGATGTGATATAGAAACACACGATGGAAAATGGGATGTCTGTGTGTCACAGTTTTCTCCTTCCCAGAACTAATAGGCCACTCTGGCAGGAGAAAACAGATCTTTTCCCCACAAACACCCATTCCTTCTGGGATGGCCCCTGTTTCACCCAGTGGTTGGAAATAATCTCTTAGGTTGTTTAAAGAGCACAACTCTGGTGGAAATAAGTAATATATTCCAAGGGTGGAAACAAATCAGAAGCTGAATGCTCCTCTGACTGCACCTAAATATTCCTGACCTCTCCAGGTTACAAAAGTTGGCCAAGAACAATCTGGTCAAAGACCAAAGCACCTCGCAGGTCCAACCAAACCAACAACGCTGCAAGAACTTACCCACATAGAGTCCGGAGGACCTTGGTATTGAACCCCTCTGGTGAGCTGCCGTTGCTGGAAACACTCCTAAAAGTGACACACAACCTCAAAACATACATAGTAAAGTTAAACATCTCAGTGTACTTTCCACCCCCACCCCTAACTCATAGAAATTAGGTGTGCATATGAATGCATTCCCAGACCTCCTTGTTTGGGAGACTTCAAGTTGCTTTCCCTTCAACACCCTTCGTCCCCACCAGCCTCATCCCCACAGTCCCAGCAAGGTCAGACTGATAGCAAGGGAGGGGCAGTGAGGAGCAAAAAAAAAAGCAGCTAGCAAAATACAGAATTTATAGTCTTGCTTGGAAACCTTGTTAAAATTTCAACTTTTACTGCCCAAAGCAAATGGGAACATTTAGTCCTAGCGGCTTGAAGTCAACTTGAAATTCGTGTGAATGTCTGACATCGCTGGGTGAGGAGCGTGCCTGTTATCCAGCCTTGCTGCATCTTGTTTGAGCTCAGTCTCTACTTGTCATGCAGAAAGGGACTGAGCTTTCCAGGTAACCCGGTGTTAATTTCACTGTGGGGCGGAGAGGAGGATGGAGACAACTAATGAACGAGCAAAAGTGATTGATTCCTGTCTCAGTGTCAGGATACTGAACGGCTGTTTGTCAAGAAACAAGAAAATGTCACTGGGATTTGTAAGCTTGTAACTATTACATAAAGCACTTTGACTAAGAATCGCATAAGATAACTTTCCGAGACTGCTGCTCTGAGAGCGTGTTAATACAACCACTGGCTCTTCTTGACATTTCTGCAAACAACTTATAAATATTCCATGGGAGCGGCTGCTCCTGCTGCTGCTATTGTTGCGGTTTGAATGGAAATACCGGGGGAGAAAAGAGCAGCTCTGCCCTTATTTAGCAAGCGTGCAGCTAAATAAGAGTCCTCAGTCAGCCCACTCCAGGGCTTTGCTCCAGTGAAGACAAAAAGCAGTCGAGCATCCTGCCCTTCTCCTGCTGAAGGAGAAGCTTGGATGTGTGTGAAGACCCAGCACGGTCTCCTACCACCAGCCCCTCCATGCTCAGATGGGTGCTGGGAAAGAGGTTAAATGACTGACCCGAGGTCTCATAGTGTGCATGTGACACTGCTGGAAATCGCAGCTCAGCCAGAGCTGTTGCTTTACCCCAAGGCTCAGAGGCTAAGCACAGATTTCCTCAAGCAGGGCAAGGCAGCAATGGGGAGGCTGATGTCTGAGGGTCTGGGGGGGGCAGCTCCATGTGTATTTGGGGACTGTCCATGGCGGGCGCTGTAAAAGAAAGATGCCCTGCCACTCGTTCCAGACACAGACACGCTAGTGCATAACACGCCCTTCTGCTCACGGGTAGCAGGGAGGATCCCCGGCCTGTTGGGGCGATGGGAGGGATCACACAGCAGACCTGGTGCGAGATGCTGCTGTGCTCCTGGGCCATGTCAGCTGTCCATGCCATGAAGCTTCTGGTCCTTCTCTAGAGGTGCTGGATCAAACTGCACTAGAGGGGCTCGTGCAGAAAGCAGAGCGGGATCTTACAGCTCAGGCAGCAGCAGACACACATGCAGTGAGTTGCTGGAGTGCTGGTTTAAACCCCACTGACCAAAACCAGCCAATCGGTGCAGCTTCACTGTTTTAAAATGTTAGCTACCCACTCACATGGAAAAGTCCAGCACTCTCTCCTCATACCAGATTTTGCAGTCGTTCCCTTTCAGCTTTAAATCCAAGCGATAATACTCAAAACCAGCCACAGAACAACAAATGCAAGTAGGAGCCAGCCACAACCTCACCACCACAAAGGAGCTGAGCCATGAGCAAACCACTGCCAATAGACCCGACCCACAAATAAACCACTGCAGATGGACCCTGACACAAGTAAACCACTGCAGATGGAGCCACCCACAACAGAAACGCTGCAAAGCAGCCCAGCCCGTGACTCATCCCAGCTAGCGCGCCTGTGTTGGTGCCATGTGGAGAGCAGCAGCCTATCAAAAGCTATGATTTCATCCCAAAAGACGTTACTGTTTTTATGCTTGATGACAGCTGGGCCTTTTTGGTACCTGCTGACCTAGAACAAGTCTCTCAAACTGTACTGAAGGTGGATCATTTCAAGATTGAAGTGCCTCATCATTTAGTGAGTGGGCAGTGTATACTTTTATTTTCATCGTGCCTCTCTTTGCCAAGTCTCCATTATCCCTATTTATAGACGCCCTGGGAAGCAATTCCATTAAGTCTCACCTGCCTCAGCATTTCCCCATGCAGTGCCCTAGTTATGGCACAAATCAAGGGGTCTCTAATTAGTGTTTCTCTCCCTAGCCAGATTCAAATGTTTGGGCTTGGCTTTATAGGGAAGGTCTCTGCATAATTTCACAGATTCCTTGCCCTCACCATGGTTGTACCCAGAGTTCATGCTATCCCCGGAGCTTCCCATCAGCAATTGTGACACCGTGGTCCAATATCAACCCTAAGAAACCTTTGCCTCTCTTGCCTGTTCTCTGTTCTCCTGCCCACCCCCATCTCTCAATGACTCTGGGGTTTTTTATCCTTTTCTGATTTTGAGAAGAAGGCAGAACGGCAATAGCTCTTCTCCCTCACTGTCTAATGATAGGGAACTAATCCAGAAACACAGCTCTGAATTAGAAAACCTTCCAGACTTTATTATTTCTATGCATCATGTTTGTTTGTAGCAAAACTCAGCAGCTCAGATAATCTTCTCTGTGTCAGAGCAGAGAGATGTGGAAACACCACTTGCTCACAAGCTTTAGGAGATCCTGTTTAGGAGCAGAGAGCTCAGCCCTGTGGAGTCACAGGCAGCTGGGCATTTGCCCCATGATCTTCTACGAGCTATTGGGGAAGGATGGGGCAGAGATGCCATCTGCCTGCAGCCCAGGGCCAGGGTTACAAGCAGGTACTTGCCCTCACAGACAGGTAACTGCAGGCACTACTGCCCAAAGCAGGTTCCAGTCCCTGACACAGCGTTGCCAGCTCTCAGCACTGTCCTGAGTCTTGTGAGATTTGGTGTTTCTCTGATGGTTCCCCAACTCAGAGGAGGAGTGGGGAGACTTCAGCCTCAGATGAGAAAAGCTTGGAAACATGGTCTCCAAAACCAGTATGCAGCTAAGCAGAACTCAGACGAGCTTCATTAAGAAGCCCCATGTATTTAAGCTGATTTCAGTTTGGGGACCTGAGTAATGTTTTTTAGCAGTTGGAGAGTCACAGCGCTGCTGTCTGGAGGACCAGCTTGGAAATGGGAGTCCCCTGTCTCAGGGGAAGGGCAGGAGAGGCAAAGGCAACTTGCATGTCCTCTCACATCCAATGAAAGAGGGGCAAGAGGGGAGGAAAGCAGCTGCCACAAACACATTTGGGCAACTGCGGACTCCTAAAGTCTGAAGCCAAGAGAGACCACTAGCTCTGCCTGAGCTTGTCTCCCTCAGGGCATTGCACTTCTAAATCCCCTGCATGCAGCAAAATGACTGTTCCTGAAACACTGTTGGGAACGCAATCTGCTGTGTGCAGTGGGCAGAGAACAAAGCTACCAAGGTCCAGTGTCCGGCCACGGTCAGCTTTGGCTGGTCTTGTCCTGCTCCCAGCCACTCCTGGTCATCTGACAACGTGTTTCCAGCAAGGCTGATTCAGCAGCTGTAGCAATGAGGTTTAGACCCAGCCCGGTGAGGGTCTTTCAATGCACAGACCCAGACTGTTCATCTTTTGAAGGCTTGGAGGGGGGTCTGGACAGGGAAAGTGAGGAATCCTCAGAAGCCACAGCTCACACTAGAACTGCTTGAGCTACATGTGTCAGAGCATCTAAGTCCTTTCCAATCAACATCTAGGATTTCCTACAAACCAGGCCATTAGTGGGGTTTCTTTCACACTGATTACACCTCTCTTCCTCCCTGGCTTTGATCGAAAAGGTCTTGCTGACGAAAATGGTGTCAAAGCCACAGCATCGCTGTATAAAGTTTTGATCTCAGTGAACCACAGTTATCCATTAAAAAAGAAAAAGAAAGCTTTCAAAACCAGTTTGATGAAATTACTTTTACATAAAATGTGTCCATGTCAGATGTTGCAGCTGGGCAGCATGGTAGACAGAGATGGGGACCTCTGGAGGTCTGGCTCACCATACCTGTGTCAAGCACCTCATTTAGGATGGGACGAATCACCACCTGGGGACACATGCTTTTGGACTCCACTTCCCCATCCACAGGCAGAGGTACAGTCCCATCTCCCTGCCCTCAGCAGGAGGATGGGAAGATGGAGGGAGGGGACAGAGGATAAATACACTTCACATGTTACCATGACAAGGAGGGGCATAACCATCTCCTCGGCTAGCTTGGAGCCTGGCAGTGCCTACAGGTGGACCTGAAAACCTGGAAAAATCATTTCTGTTTTGGTATTGATCCTGCTTGTTGCAAGGACAAGGGTGGAGCTGGCAGCAAAGGATAAGCATGGATCTGCGGAGGCAAACGCTGTCAGAGAAGCAAGCATGAACACGTCTGTCCACCACTGCTTGAAGGCCTGTGTTTTTACTGCATCTTCAATAGTGGGCACTGCACTATCAAGGGTCTGCATGGTGACAATGCTTAGGGGACACTACGTGCTGAGTTGTGCAGCTCTGTGCTCTGTGATGGGGAGTCCATTCTTCCCAGAACAGTCTGGACTGCGTCCCTCATCCATCCAGAGCTGTTCTGGCTCCTCGCTGTTGACTTCGATTTTCACTCCTGGCATCAAGGACATGAGCAGAAAATTGACTGTGACTTGCACCGTGAGAAAGGAAGAGAGAGAAAGTATCATGAGATGGGGAACAGTCAACAAGATCCTGAGCCCTGCTGGGTAAATCCCATTTAACTCAGTGACATGTGAGTGCAAAATAGGTCTAGGAATGTCTGGAAGACTTGTGCCAACCCCAGCAAAGCACAAAGCAGAAGCGAAACTGCCTTCCTTTGAAGTCCTCAAACCCTCCCTAGCCTCACCAATACCAGAGCTCAGCCTTTGCCTCTTCCAGCCTCCTACAGGTGTTCCTGCTGTCCACTGCATCCCCTTCTTCAATAATTTGTCATTCAAATGGCCTTCTAATGCCTGTAAACACAGAAATTGGCATCTGGACAGCAGGAAATCTAGGAAATTAGCACGAGGGACTCTTCTGGGCTTGTGGCCAATATATAGTCCTAGGAGCCACTGAAAGCACAGCAGAGACAAGCTCTAGAAAGCAGGAAGAGTGTCACCGGGTTGGCATAAAGCAACTCCTAGTCCATTCAGGATAAGTGACAGTAATGCGCTAGTCTGCTTTGTGTTAACCAGAGAGAGCATCAAAGCCAAACTCCCTGTGATACTGATTTGGGCATAGAAAAGCCCAGATCTCAGCTCTGTTCAGAGCCCATTTAGTTGCTGTTGGGAAATGCCACAACACACAGATGTTCTCTTTTTTTCTTTTTTTTTCTTTTTTTTTTTTTCACGTTCATCCTGGTTTTTGCCACCTCATCTGGTTTCCTCATGCCCATAGAGCTGTGGGCACTGGTCCAAGCATTTTGACCACAAGACTCCCTAACTACCGTACAAGGGAGGCACACGGTGTGCTCTGAGACTACGACCAAAATAGGAGTTTCCACAGCAGCCCATCACGGCATCCAGCAATTCTCCTTCTGGCTTTTCTATGGGCCTTGGAATGGTGCTGACCCCGTGGCCAAGCCAGGCTGAGCTGCTCTCTACTGCCGTGCTTCAGCTTCAGGTGTAGGTTTGAATCCCTCAAGAGTCTGAGTGATGCTTTTGGATGAGTAGGAGAGGACAAGGCCTGCTTTGGGCATGCAGGACCTTTGAAAATCCTTCAGCACTGGCATGAAGGGGACAAATCCTAGCAAGTAGGGCAGAAAGCAGTCGGTAATGTACTGACCACTCACCTGTGTGTGTGGATAAATACGCACACAAATTGGACATGCATGCAGGCAGCAGGATTGTCAAGGCTGTCTAGCATACCAAGGCACTTAAGAATCCCAGACAGGGCACTGACTTCTTGCTTCATCCTTCAGGCAGGACAAAGTATTTGCACCGAAATGTGCCTGGCTCCTCTGCAGAGGCTGATGCTGGTCATGAAGCTGGGATGGCAGCAGTCAGATCTGCTGGGATCCCAGGGCCATGCTGCACAGCACCTCCCGCCCAGCGATACAGCTGGTACTGACAGATCAGTCACCATCTCAGTGCCAAGAGTGAGCTGTTCACTAGTGCAGGCCTATGCCACATCTTTTTGGCAGTCCCAGTGATGCATTTGGAGGAGAGATCACAAATGCAACAGTCTGCGCATTGCCCTCCCTGTCATTCACACAGGTGGAAACTGGCTGTGGCAGAGGTAGAAAGTACCCAGCAACATCCCATGAAGTTGTTGCAGGTGGGCCTCAGATACTGCCGTGTTGGCTGCCCAACTTGCAGCATCACACTCTCTCTGGGATGTGAGCCATCCAAGCATCCTCCCCTGCTTCTTCCCATGGTTGCCATTCCCTCCTCGCGAACCACCAAGCCTAGGGCAAGGCTGGCACTAAGTCATGGCCCTGCTGATGTCCTTCACTCCTGGCTTGCGATGGTCCCTCCCTCCTCCATGTGTGGTTGTGCTGTGAAGCTGAGCACCAGCCCCAGTGCTGTAAACCCCAACGGTGGTCAGTGCAGCCTGGAGACCCTCAGCCTGACTTGCACACATGGTCCTCTAGTGCATGTTCCCAGGACCTTGGAACACCCAAGACACTGCTCTTGCTCTTCTCTGGCCCACACTACATGCCACCTGCATGTGACAGGCTGGTCTTGCATGCATAGACCTCAATACCTCAACAGTCTTCCTGAATAGAGGAGCACTGAAGAAAATCCATAGTCTGATAAGGAAAAGCAACCTCCTGACCATCTCTCTGCACAGCCCTGCCATAACCTGGAGTACATGCAGAGTACACAGGGGGGCTGTCTGCAGTACAAGGAGTACACAGCTAGATCTAGGCAAGTGCCTTATGGCCCACTGTGTGGTATGGGGGCACCCAGACATCAATGGTTGTATTTTCATAGAATGCCGAGGTCGAAGATGGGGGTCATACAGAAGATGAAGTCACTTGCACAGTGACTCCATGAAGCACTGGTGGCACAGCCAGGAACGGACACCAGCTCTGCAACACAGCCAGCCTGAGCTGCAAGGCCACGAGCTGCATGTTTGGGGAGATGATACACTCTATTTCATAAATTCAAGCCCGAGTGCTGCTCTACTCTGGAACTCCCTTCTGATTCATTAATCACAGAGCTGAGTCTAGTCACCTGTGCATATCAGAAGAAAAATGGCCCTGCCCGACTTCTGGGGATTGCTTACTAACGCTCCTCTACCTGCAACCTGGAATCCTCAACTCCAAGGGGCTAGGCTAATATTTCCTGCTATTCTGAGCATCCTGAAATATGAATGATGTTGGGTGAATGCGTGGGACAGTTTGAAGGGAAACAGGAGCGTTAGCAGAGCATGTTTCATGCAAGGAAACCCTTTGTTGGCACCAGTTAAAGATTGCATAACCATGCCGAGTATGTCTTATTTATTACTGTCATGTTAAATGCTCAACCTGCCTTCAGATCATAGATTACTCAACATCCTTTTAATTTTTCAGCTTTTAGCCGGTTAGTGTACTTCACCCCTTGCAGATGACAACCATTTAGGAAAAAGAAATCTTTATTTTATATTTTTTTTGTATACTTGTACACAAGTAAAATAAAATGCATATCTATATATACTGCAATCTCGTGAAGGAAAAGGTAGCATTCTTTAACAAATGCTGCCCGTAAACATGGTGTGATGGAATGAATACGGAAAAACTGCAATATTCATAAACATAGGATTAAAACAGCATCAAATTCATTACCTCTGCAAATGGGAACCTGCAATATTGTTCAGTGTGATGTCAAGTTACACACAGATTTTAGACATTCTTTTCGGAGCATTTCTTACACTTTTTTTTTTGTTTTTTCCTGTAAATAAACCATATTTCTTTACCATCTGCCGTAGCAAAAGCTGCTTTGTGGGCAAGTGCAGTTCTGAAGACCAAAGGTATAATTCACAGGATTCAGGACAAATAAATTATGTACATCTTGGTGTTTGTCTTTTTTGTTTGTTTTTTTGTTGTTTTTTTTTTTTTTTTTTAATAAAGGCATCCAGTTAACTTTTGTGTAACAAAGCTTTCTCAGGGTGGATGGTAGTTTTGCTTTTGTTTGCAACATTTATGGAGGTCAGCAAAAGTCTAGTATTAAAGTGTCATCAACCCAGGAAAAGAGTTAATTTTAGCACAATAACAGTAAGCTCCACACCAAGGGGGGGATCAAAAGGCTTAGGCTGAGCTGTAATGTGGAGCTGTTTCCTTGCTGGGTGAGGCGGCACTGGGCCTTTGATTTGTTCTTTTTAGAGCAGCCCTGCCTCTTTTTGGTTGGGATTGTGGAAGGTTCAATAGGCTCTAGAAATTCTGGTTTCAACTTGGTCAATGGAGGGTCTACAATGCTGGGGAAGGTCCCAAAGGGGGAATCATTTATCTGCTTGTTGCTGCCATTTTTGGAAGGGTCTGTCTCAACGTACTTGGTTTTGGACATGTTCTCCTTATCCTTGAGAGGGTTGTTGGAGGATGGCCGGCTGCTGTGGGAAGGACCTGCCTTGCCTTTAGCTTCATAAATAAAAGATTTATCCGTTTCTGGCTGGCAGCACTTCGGGGAGCCATCGTGGGAACCGAGAGGGGGGACCCCGGTTGGTAGTTTACCAGATCTGGTCTTAGTGCTAAAAACGCTTGTTCGTATCTGGTTAAAGGAGTCGACACATCCTTCCAAGTCAGCACTCTGCAGCCTTTTGAGGTCTCTCCCTGCCAAGCGGGGAGGAAGGTGGCACTCTAGCTCCGAAGAAGATCCTTTAAACTGCTTAAACCAATTCCAGAGAGACCGAGCCTGGCAGTCACAGATCCACTGGTTGCCATTCAAGCGCAGGTACTGGAGGGACACCAGGGGAGCCATGGTTTCCCCCGTGAGCACGGTCAGGTTGTTGTTAAACAGATACAAGGTCATCACTTTCCCAAGGTCATGAAAAGACCGGCGGTGAACCAGGCTGACCCTGTTCTGGTGCAGAAGCAGCCGGTCAAGGTTAATTAGCCCACGAAAGACGTTCTCTGACAAGCTCTTGATTTTGTTACCATGCAAAAACAGGTAGGTGAGGTTTGCGAGATCTATGAAGGTGTCATCCAGCAGGTTCTGAAGATTATTATCCTGAAGGTAGAGATATTGCAAGGAGAACAACCCTCGAAAAAGCCCTGTGGAGAGCTCCAGGAGCCCACAGCGATCCAGGTGTAAGGTGTGGAGGTGAACAAGACCCCGGAAAGTGACAGGGTTGATAGATTTCAGGTTCGTGTTGTCGCTGAGATCTAACTCCTCCAGTTTGTTGAGCCCATAGAAGGCTCCAGGCTCAATGAGGCTGATGTTGTTGGAATGGATCCAAAGAATCGTCATGTTGCGGCAGGAGGTGAAGCTGGTGGACCTCACAAGGGTTATCTTGTTGTTGTGCAAGAAGATGCGCTGGCTCTGGATGGGTATCTCCGTGGGGATTGCTGTCAGTCCTTGCTGCTGACAACTTATTGTAATCTTCGGTTCACTGTAGCATACGCACGCCCCGGGGCAAGACTCCACTTCTGACTGGATGTTCAAGCAAAGCACCAAAATCAGCAGTTTGCTTCCTAAAGGATAACAAAAATAGTATGCAAATTAGCCAGGGTCATGAGAGAGCGCTTTCCTTTGCAGCTAATAGATGAGCCTGAAAATCACCCTTCTAAGTGTGTTACCGCTAACCACAAACAACATATGCCAGGGAAGCCAAACAATTAAAATGCAGAATTAAAAATTCTCTACCACTCAACACAATAGCTAAAATCAATATACACTTGTAGTGACAACATCTGAGCACCTCCTCAGCCCTTTCACACTTTGGTGGCGAAAGAGAGTGATCATTATGTATTTGCATCGTGGGTCCTGAATGCACAACTAACATAAGCCCTGTTCCGAAGAGCTTACCTCTGAGCAAAGGGGCTGTCTTCCAGGGGGCCATTTGTCTCTGCCACAGGCACATTTAGCACAGTTCAGCCTACGGGAAAGCATCTGCCCAGCTGTGGCTGATGCCTGCAGCCACAGGGTTGTACTAGGCAACGCTGCATCCCATTCCAGCAGTGCCACCAGCTCCTTGCTTTTTGGAATCATTGAATGAAACAAGCAGGGGTCCCCAGCTTGCACTCAAAATATAAGATGGAGATGCGGCTTTTGTGACTTTCCATGAACAATTTCTGACTGATCTGGTCTGCCTGTAAGAAACAACTGTGAGGGATTCCCAGAATAACTTATGTGTCAGACCTGCCTGGAGGGGTCTTGGGGCCAAGAGCATCCTTTCCTTCTCTCAGTCAAAACTTTACACCACATATTCTTGCTTCCCTCCCTCTTTCCCCTTTTTCCCTTTGAATCTGTGCAGCCACCGAGGAAGAGGAGAAAACAGCATGTTTTTCCACAGAGGGCAGTACTGTTGTTGGAGGAAATCATGCGCAATGCTTGATTCGGGGATTCCTCAAAGTTTGCAAGGCAGAAGTAGGTTTTGTGTGTCCCAAGCGTGCAGGCAGCCCACCAAGGCTGAAGAGCCCCTGAGAGGAACATTTTTTCATGGCAATGACCACCCGCTGCCCCAGGACCTGGGCTGCACAGGAATCACAAGGAAGCATTTTGATTCACCAAATTCACCAGCCTCACCTGGGCTGCTGGGAAAGGACCTGGAGGACGGGCAGGGATGGGCAGAGGCTGTGCAGCCAGCATCATCTTCCGAAAGGGGACCTCGGAGGGAGGGTCAGTGTGAACCTCCAGCTGAGAAACCTGCTGTTTCCTACCCACAGTTGGGAAGGCGAGGAGCAGAGGCAGTTTCAGCAGTGCTTTACCAGCAATTAGCAGCAAGTAATTAGATTGCTTCCTCTGAACCACATATGGGAGCTAAAATGAATGGGCAGCAACTGTAGCAGCGGGATGCTCCCTTTGTGAAATACCATGTGCGAGCAGGCACACGTGTGTCTCCTTCCCAGCTCATCACAGCACCTCTGGCAAAAAGACACGTTCCTCCCCGTCGCTGGGGATCCCCAGCCCAGGGACAACAGCAGCTTTCCCTCTTTGCTGTTGTGGGAGGTTTTTTTCTTCCTTGAAAGACTGACAATGTTGTTCAGGCATGTTGATGCCTCATTACACCTTAAGGTAAAAGAGCAGAGTTCAAAAAGTCAGGCAGAAAGACGCAATGATGCAGATTGGGGCAAACTGGGGAGACTGGAGAGAGCCTGGTTGCTTCCAGCCACGCATGCACGGTGCATCACGCTGGGTCCCACGGGACCAAATCCTGGAGACGGCAGTTGCATCTCACAGAAAAGCCTGGAAGGCAATCATGGAGCTAATGAAATCACATCATCTCTGCGTTGAAGTAGCAACTTCAAACCCCAACAATAAAGGAGTAAATCATATGGAAATCTCACCAGACTGTTTACTGGAGCAATAACAAGGGTATTGGAGAAGCCAAGGCAGGAAAGTCGCTTTTCTGCAACAACAGGCTGGGATCCCAGGCCTGAGTTTCACTCTAGTCAAAATAATTCACCGTGTGCAGCTAATAAATCTGTGGTGATCCAACAGTCCAATATAGGTGGGAGACTCCTATATATCATAGTCCACGAGGGGGAAAAAATAACAGCTCAGCATGGAGAGATAATTTGAGCTTGATATTATTAGCTGCTGAGCATCCCTGGAAGGCAGTGTGTTGAGTGCAGTATTATGACACATTCTGGCTAGCTTGACATGTTTTGACATATCCCGCCCCATTGTATGGAGCAAAGCAACACGAGAGAACTGAAATCCCCTGCTGGAGACATGTCACACCAAGAGGAGCCTCCTGGGAAATTAAAACAATGCTGGCAACTCTCTGACCAGCACGATTCCTCTCCAGCTGGTAATGAAATCCTGTAGCCAGAGAAATATGACTTTCTGGAGCCTCTTTCTTCAGTTTCGTGATTCAGACGATGGGGTCCGGGGTGGCACTGGAGCAAAGGGATTCACCTCGCTACGCAACACCACCCACTCCAGCAAAACAGCGCTCGGACTGCAGACACCGCTGCAGGCTCCACGGCTCTTCCCAGCTGCTCCTCCCTGCCTTGGCAATACCGCATGGGCTACAGCCTACTTGGGGAAAATCCAACCACAACCCAGATGCATCCCACATGTCTAATAACTATGTGACACGCTCACAGTGGAGTGAATGCAAAGAACCATTCCTATGGGAGAGGAATCACAATGACAACACTCCTGTTCCAGCTCCAGCCAGGGGAGGCAAGTGCATAATAAATACATGTATACACGGGGAGAGAAAGAGAGAACATGAAGCAGCCAGCAGAGAACAAGTGATGCATATGAATACCGCTCTGCCCTGTGCCACTCCCCCCTGACAGCCATGCTCCTGCACCCTCTGGACCACTTGACCACTTGTGCCCTGGGCACGCACCACCAGCCCTTTCCTATGGACAGAGCTGCCGGGGCTGGGCAGCAAGGTCCTGTCCCAGCCTCTGGGTGCGTGCAGAGCTGCAGGCATGCTACGGCTTCTCCCCAGCACAGACGAGCAGAAGGGAAGGGGCAAATCCTGCTCCACTCTGAACCATGGCTTTTCTTCTCCCACTGCCGATGCCTCTGAGGCTGCCGGGAGCTGTGAGTCAGTGGCACTGATAGCTGGCTGCCAGTGGAGCAGCATAGGGAAATTAATTACAGGCAGGGCTAGCCTGTGTGCTTTAATTAGTGACCTGGTGTTCTTGAGCTGCTTGGATTAGCTCCTTCCACCAGAGACAGTTACTGTCAATCATCTCCCAAAGCTTTTTTCCAGTTAGTTTCCTGCCGTGCAGCTCAACCATGTCCTGACTGATCCATGACAAAGCTCAGCACCCAGCAGTTGTCAGACAGTCCCTGGCCAGCGCAGGGCCTGAAGCAAATACAGGATTGGGTGCAGTCCACGGACAGCCTTGGGAAGTCAAGGTGATGCTGCAGACCCTTTCTTCCCGAGCCAGACTGGGGTGTGCTGTGGCAGACACTGGAGGGAGCGTGCCTTGGCCTTCCCCTGCTCCTCCAAGGAGCTCCTCCATCACTGGTGTTCAACCAGTAACTGTGCCTTGTGCTCAGTATGTCCCAGACCGCAGTGGCCACCAGGTGCCATGAGCCATCCAGACCTTGCACCAGAATAGTTTCATCCAACCAATTCCAGGCAAATATTTCCTTGCTTTTTTCTGACCAGGTGCCAAGTGACTACTTTAGGACAGGGATGAGCACAAGGCAGGGTCCTGGGACAGGAAGGTTGCTGGCATCAAGCCACGTTAACACAGCTGCACAGTCTTAGGATGGTTTGAAGCACAGCAGAGGTTGTTCCCGTCTGCCTGGAATATACCCCCATATTTTCAGGTAATCTCTTACTCTAGACCAAGTCCTGCAAGATCAAGACAGGCCAACCGTATCACTGCCCTGTGCCCCTGGGGCTGGAGCCCATCAGTTGCAAACAGGCACCTGTTTTGGGGCCCAACGTCATGACACAAAGCACAGACCCAAGGCCCTTTATGCTGAGCCGAGCACCGCAGCATGCTGCGGAGCATCACCTCGCTGAGCCTTATGCTCTCGCACGGAGCTGGGGCCGTAACACAGAGGAAGGATCTGGAACACTGATCTGAGGACTGTATTGCAGAGGTGGGCAGAGGAACCCCAAGACCCATCAGCCGGGCACCCTGGCACAAAACCAGGCACTCCACCTTCTTCTGTTCTCCTCTCCACCTCCCCTTGTTTCTCCCCCTTTTTGACGATCTCCTCCTTTCCATCCTCCTCCCCTCCTTCACAACCACCACGTCCCAGGACTTGTCCAGCTCAGGTAAAGGCAGCACCCAGGCAAACCAGTCCATCCCCAGAGAGGCCGGGACACATCCTGGCAGGGCCCAGAGCCTGTACACCGTCCTGTACACCATGCTGCAGCTTGTTTCCCTTGGCACAAAGCAGAGTGGGAGGATGAAGACCATCAGAGGGTGGCCAGGCAAAGATCACACAGACACAGGTTAAAACTTGCCAGGAATAGTGTGAGTGTCATGGGCTTCTGCTCCTCTTGGGAGGCAGCAAGTATCCACGATGCTGAGGGGTCCCAGTGGGTGCTTCCCTGAGCAGAAAGGTCAAAGCCCTGGTTGAGGGCAGATGACAACAAGAATCCAGAGGACCTGGGCAGAAAGAGCCCAGCCACTCTGCAGCCTGGCTGGCACAGGCAAACGCCATCGTTTCTTTTCCTGGAGTGCTGGGTTCAGCTCTGGCTGTGGGCTCCTTCCTTTTCCAGGAAAAACACACCCTGCCCTTCGGCCAGAAGTACAGGAGATATTCACTGGTGTCACAGGGAGGAGGGAGGTCAGAAGGTCCACGGTGTGTCTGTTCCCACAAATACGTGCCAAGCCCAGCTCCCAGTGGGGAACTACAGTGTCCTTCCCTTGACCTGCCAGATAAATCCATCCTGAGCTCTGCGTACGCAGTGTGCTCCCACCACTTGAGTGACGCTGCACCCTCCACCTCTTGGACTCTTCCACCTGCAGGACTCAACCTTAGTGGCCATCCCTGAGAAAAAGGGTCTTGGCATGACGTCCATTCCCTCATCTCTTAGACGAGAAGCCATTTCTACCCCTTCCAGAACATGATTAAAACTTAACTGGATAGTTCCAGTCAAAAGCAAAAGATGAAAGAAAATCCAGTACCTGGAACCTTCAGTCCCTCCAAGACTCTGGCTTTGAGTTTAGCGTTTGTTCCTCCAGAGCTTTCTTAAAAGCCAGAAACCTCCTTCAGTCAAACTGCCGCACTTCCCCTTTGCCATCTCAGAAGTGTTATGACTCATGGAACTGGGAAGCAATTAAAGTGGGTCCATTATCTGTCTTTCCACTAGTCCCCTGTGCGATCGCATTGTCAAACACGGCAATTAGAAAGAAAAGGCTCCGGGGGCCTCTAATAGATGCTTTGCAAACTTTTTAAGAGGCCAAAGCAAAATGCAATTTTCTGCAGTTTGCAGAGCCATGGCCTATCTCTGCCACTCTGCACTTGTCTCTATTGATTTGGAGATATTATAATGCGGCTTTCCTACAGTGGAGGGTCAATAATCATTTGAATTCTCTCCTGGTTGGACATAAAGGGAGTACTTTACAATACAAAGCCTTTTGCTGATGCATACAGCATTTTGCCTTTGTTTATAGTACGGAGACGCTATAGCTGCTTAATTCCCTGTTCTGAACTGGTATTGTTTGAAATTCAGCACATGGCTTTGAAAGACACTCTGCAAAGCAGCTCCAGTGTCTCCTGCTTTGTCCTGTGGCCAGAGGTGGGTCTGTGTGTGTGAGTGCGTGTGCGCCAAAAGGAAGAGGGCAGCACTATTATGCATTTCAAGTCAAAGGCGAATTGAGAGGTGAATGAGGAAGGAGAATTGGTTTGGATGAGCTTCACCCCAGGCTGGAGTTTCTCTCCCTTGTGCTGCCTCCTCCCTCTGCTGCAGAGAGGAAGGCTGGTTCGTCATGGTGCAGCTGGAGTGGCTTTCGGGTGAGAAGGAGAGGAGAGGAGTGATGCTCTGCCACCACACAAGCACCTGGGAGAAGCAACCAGTGTTACAACTCTGGGGAACTGAGGACCCGGAGTGGGTACGAACAGAGCAGGTCTCAGCACACAGGTGCCCATCGCCATGCAAGCATCCTCAGGCAGCTGCCTGGCAGCCAGCTGCAGCAGAAAATTTTGGGGCTGCTGCAGGTCCTGTGGCATATCTGCAGCTCCATAGAGATGTTGGGGTGTTAGGCACCCCTGTCAAGGTGAATAGTTAGTGTTGTCACCGGAGCGAGCGAGCTAGCTGACCACAGCTCCGTGTCTGCTCCGGGGTGCTGAATTGCTCTCCAGGCTCGGCTGACTGGGTCAGCTCCATCTCCACAGGCTGTTGCTGGAGCTCAGAGTCTCAGCTCACACCAAAACACCTATGTCTTGTTCCGGTGCCGAATCCCATCTGCCTAAAAATAAGCGGCTAATTCTCTTTCAGACACCCTTGGGGGTCTGAGACACCAACATGAGTGCTGGCAGATTTGACACAGCTCCTCTAGGAGACCTCTGCTCTTCCAGCAGCTGGAGCTGGGTGTGATATAAATGGCAGCAGGCAGCAATGTTTAGGCACCTGAACCCCACCCCTAACTTCTACAGGTATGGTCTCTGATCCCACGTGCTCTGGGACTGTATCCAGATGCATTAACCTTTGGGACTGTGGTGCTCTTCATTCCCTTTGGCAGTACAGCCTCAGTCCTGCTCTTTGGTATATCCAGCCTTTACCCTGAACGAGACAGGATTGCAGCAGAAAAAATATCATACACGGTCAGAAATGAAAGGTCATTTCCGTAATGCATCCAGGCAGGGGATGGTGGCAATGGATTTGCCATTTCCTAACTTCTAGGTGTTCATTTTTTCCACCTAAATCATACTCCCTTAATGTGATTTTTGAACTTAATATTGCAGGGATATTTTTCAGGGAAGAAGGTAAAAGCGAGTTATATCATGTGCAATTCTTAGAATCTATCCTCACAAATCTCCAGAGGGGTTTGAATGCTGATTCTTCAGCATTGCTTAGGGCTGAACTACACGACTCATTACGTGAGCTGAGTGCAGCACAAGCCTTAACCAGGGCAGCTCCATCCGTTCACGGGCATGTGCCAAAGCAGCTCCCGGCCGGCGGTGCTCCCCATCCCTGCCAGGGGCTCTCCAGTGCTCCCAGCATTTTGGCAGCAGCGTCGGTTTAGCCTAACAACATTTGGGCAGGGTTATACTTTTGGTGGTTTGCCAGTACTTCCCTCAGCAACATCAGGGAGAGAAACGAAAAGGTGATAGTTAACAGTTTATATTTCAGCCAATTTGAATATGAATTTGATGAGGAGCAAAAAAAAAAAAAAAAAAAAANTTCTTTAGCCAGAGGGTTTTCCTCCTGCTGAATTTCAAAGGCTTGCTGCAAGCCATGGAGGTGTGAAAGAGTCTCAAAGAAAAGGTCACAAGAAATCTTCATAGGGGAAAATATCAAAGGATTTAAATACAGGAGTCATTAGGTCCCTGTATAACAATAACACTAATATCAATTATTATAGCCTAGTAATGCCCTGTGAGGCCAGGAAATGAGAACGAGAAAAGCCCTCGTTATAATACAAAAACGTGAGAAGAGCTGCACTGGAGGCAGACAAGGGCCCATTTGGGCTGGTCTGACACAGTGGTCAGGAGCAGATGCACACGGAAAGGCAACACTAACTGGTGTGAGCATTGCCTTGGCATCTTCTCCAAGCTCCGGGCAAGCAGTGGCCCAAGGCCTGCCTGAGGCAGAATGTCCCTGTCTCCTTAAGACTATGAAACCTTCTTTCCACTCTCAGGCTTTCTCCAAGCCCTAGGTCATGGTATGAATGCTAGTCCAGACATTTTTGTTGTACTTCTCTACATCTTTTGCAGGTCCTCTTCACTGTTGGGGTGGGAGGATGACACCCGGGATGCAACTGCAGCATCGACTTAGGCAGAGGTTTAGATGCCCTGTTCTATCCCTTACAGCTCCTGCACTCTTTCTGCCATCGTTCAGCATCAAGCTGAGCTTTTCAGAGAGCACTCCACAAAGTCCCCAAGATCACTTTGCTGAGTGGCGATAGCTCATTCAGAGCCCATCGTTGTCTTTGTTTAGGTAAGGGTCTGGGCTGTTTGCCAGTGTACATTACTTTGTATTTATAAATGCTGAATTGCATCTGCCATCTAGTCTGTGGTTATGAATTTTACTGTGAAACCCCTTGCTGCAACAAATCATGTGCCCAAATATCCACTTTCCTTCAAGCAGAAATATTATCATAGTTCACTGTTGTGGCCAAATCTTAACATGTAAGCTGGTTGTAGCGGTGACATCTTCCTGATCCAGCAGCGAAGCTGCAGCAGTAGTTCATGGAAATAAGGACTTGGTAATCCCTACCTATCAACACAGGTTAAAGATGCTCCTTAAAATGGTTTACATAAAAAGTGGAATAAACTTCGCTCACGTCTTTGCTATGAGGTTATTCTCTTAGGCATTAGAAAGCTGATCTAGTTATCAGTGCTTCCTATGGATAGGCATAGGAAAATCCTATGGATATCCTAGGCCATGCTTCAATGAGTGCTCTTGCCAGCTCTGTGCTCTGCCACCTCACCTGGTGGGACCAAGTCTCTGCCAATTCTATCAGCAGAGGCAGATTTTTCAGCTGTTCACATGTAAGATGTAATAAATCTGCGTGCTTTCCATCTGTCCTATTTCCAACTATCTATCCCATATCTGGAAGGGAAAAGCTTATGACCTTTTGAAGGCAAAAGCTTATCACCTTAAAGTAAAAACATGCAGAACTGTAGAAAAAGCCTCTTATGTGTGTTTATACCATTCAGTCCGGGGCCTGAAACTGTTCAACCCTGGTCCTTTCCATGCAGATAGTGTAGGTTGCAGATGCTGCCGGCCCATCCAAGCTCTCCCAGTATTCCCTTTTTCTCCCTCTCTGGTGTCGCCTCCACCAGTGTGACACTGCAAAGGTCCCTGTACCACATCTTGGATGACCGCTCTGAATAACTGTTGTGATGCTAATCCACCACACAGAGCTGCAGTGGTGCACTGATCGCAACGCTGAGCTTGGCCAGGCTGAGCACAGTGTGCAGAAGAGGAAGTGGGCTCCTTCCTCGCAGCCTGGGAGAAATGTCACGTCTGCCTTTTTTCCAAGTCGTGTCCTCCAATGGCATGTCCCTGCCACACTGCCTTTTGCAAAGTGTCATATGACTAAAATCCATACCCAGCCCAGTAAATCCTAGCAGATCCCAGCTTGCCTAAGAAAGCAGACTGAAACAAGCTGTGACCAGTCCCCAGCACAGGGGGCGAGGGCATCGTAAGCGGTCATGATCCCGATTTCCATCTTATCTGCATGGGACACATCCAGCGCATTCTGTGAACAGGATCATCTATGATATTGCCACCATTCAATCCTCATACTGTGAAGAATGAAGCGAGAAAATATGCACTGTGAATCACAACTAGCTCCTACAGAATTTAGTATTATCTGTGCCACATTTGTAAAAAATCAGGGACAAACAGGTGTCCAAAGGAAGTAAACTCTGGTTCCTGAGATGACTTAGATCTCCCGCGGAGCCCAAAGTATCTCAGGAATGCTTCAAAACATTATTACTAAGAAGCAGAGTTTCCTGCGTATCCAAACCTGGCACTGGTGAAAGCGCTGTGTGCGAGTGACTCACAGAAAGGAGAGGTAAAGCTCCAGATGGCATTTACACCTGCTCTCCCCCAGCCATCTGGGACTGCACCCCACCTGGCAGCTGCAAATCCCACCCCCACATCTTCAGCACTGGAACTGCCCCATTGCACTAGGCAGCATTTTTCTCAGTTTTCCTCTAAAATGACACTTATCTCAGCTTTTGCTTACAGACCCAGCATCTGCAGATAATGTGGAGGAACGAATTCTAGGAAAGAGCCTGGAAGGAAAAGTTGCTCCAGAAATTTCCCATGACCTCAGTTTGGTTGTCTGCATGGACGCAGACAACGCTTGCAGCTGAAGCAGCAGCTTGGGAGCTAATGCCCCAGGCAACACAAGTAGGACGGGGAGAGGGAGAGCATTTTAATTTCAACTTTAGACACAATCACTTTTTCAAAGAACAGCTAGAAATGAAAACATGAGAGCAGACATGGCTGACTGAAGATCGTATTTCTCTACTCTGCTCACAACTTGATGCTCTCCTTGCTGAGCCTGGATGACCAGAGCTCTCTGCGCCACCCCATGAGTTGTCACCTTGGATGGTGGAATAGCAGAGCCATGCAATGAAATCTAAGGCCTCTACCATGAAGCTACCTTACAGCAAGCTCTGTGGTGCAGACACAGGGCATTTGTCAGCGCTCCCCTAGACACCCGGCCCCTCCATCCACGCGGTGGGACGGAAGCCCGGTCTCGCCATGCTCCCCCCTCTGTCTCCTTTCCCCTGTCTCTCTTGGCATCCCTCCCAGCTCCCTGGCACGCATCCCTGCTACGTTCACATGGCTCATTCTTTCATTCCCAGATAAAAGCTGGGACTGATTTTTAATAAGTGTGCAAATTCAACTGCCGCTGTCTTTATCAGGTGTCGGCTTTGTCTCCTTTGCAGTTTCAGCATTAGACGTGCTTGCCTGCCCTTCTGCAGCTCTCTCATCCACTCTTGCCAGATAAGGAACACGACACCCACAACTCCATGAACGCATTTCTCTGAGATGTGCAGACTCTGTGAAGCCAAGCTAAACAAGAATACAATAGGACGCTAATGATACACCTTACTGTTTGTGTGGAAACCGGGAAGCGAGCAATGGGGAAAGGACCCCAGCCTGCAGCCGAGGCAAGGCTTGAACCGCACTGAAGGCAGCAGCCCCTGGTGCCTGGCTGAGCTGCCCACGTCTCTGACAACAGATTTCAGAGACCCCACAGTATACCACTAGGAATTTGCACCAGATTTCCATGCCAAAAGCCCTTGGTTCAACTTCCAGCCTTTGGGTCTCATTACAGCTACAGCAGATTACAGCACCTTCCTGCTTTTTAATCAAGGTGGATAAAAACTCCCTGTTCAGACTTCGTATTCCCCTCTTTATCCAGAGATCATGTTCATCCATTTCACCACTACAGGGCATTAAATGTTCATAATCACCTGTTATCCAATATGGCCCTTAAATCAATTTTAGAGTCGCTGCCCTTGAGCAGGCAGTCTCCCAGCCTGACGAAGTGGCCTACATTCTGCACTCAGAGATGGATGACCGAGCGTTTAGCTGTATTAAAATTCATGTTGTTTCACTGTTGCCAGTCTACCAAGCAATTGCAATTGCTCTGCATTAGAGACTTGCCTTCATCATTATTTATCACGGCAAAATTTGAGTCAGCTGCAAACTTTACGGGCAACTAATTTATATATATTTTCCGGATCGTTCACGAAAATAGTGAAATACACCGGGGTGAAAGCTGAATCCTGCAAAGCTACTGTGCAAGCAGCTTGTTCGGCAATGATCCTCCAACAACAATCGCATTTTGAGAGCTTTTAGCTGCCTGTTTCTTAATCCATTTAATAACTGTCCATTGATTCAATAGAGAGTATATTTTCGACCAAGTAAATCAAGGGCCTGACATAAGTCTAAATATATTATGAAAATCCAGATACATGATCAGAGACTGGGTTTTTTTTGTCCACATCTAATACACCAGGACATTAGTCCATGCCTGGGGCTTGTTGGCATTGTGGCAATATGATTAATAAATAATAGTGACAGCAATACCTTTAAAAACAATATCAGAAAAAACTGAGAACTTGACTGGGTTTAAGAATACTTTCTGGGAAATCTACCAGTTGAAATTAATGGTATTTCTATGCCTTTGATCTTTAGCTATGTTAACATTTCCTCTTTCTTCTGCAGCACTGAGATCGAACCGACCAGCCTCTCCTTACCTCCTGGGCTTTCCCACTTGCTGTTTTAAACCAGTGGTGGGCACTGGCCTTCCCTGCCTCTGGGACTCCCCTGGTTTTCTGGTATTTATAAGAAATTACAACTGGGACCTTGTCAGTTAATTTTGACAGCACCCCCATGCACAGTCGTTAGGAAGAGGCTTGCACATCCATCCACGGCTGGATTACTGTCACTCTCCATAAACCACTCCTGATGGATGGTGTCTCACCTCAGCTGCGTGTTCCTCTCCAGAGATGCTATTTCACAGCCTCCACAGGCAAGTTGCTTAAGGATCATTGCAGAGAAAATAAAAGATTTCCTTAGCACTGACCCCGTGAGACTTGTTTTTCTCCAGGACCAGGGTATTCATGCCACTCCACCACCGTCAAACCAATAACCTTTCCTTACTCTTCCAGAGAGGGCAAGGTTGGCATTGCTGTCCCACTGCTGGCCTTGTCTGAGAAAGGGATGTTGTAGCAACACATTTTGCTTCAGCCCCTGAAGCATATTACTTAATTAAAAGAACCAAACCATGAAGCTTATTGAAGGCAATCTTCATCCTATAGACAGGACCTGCAAATCTCCATGGGGACACAGACTTCACACCCTGCAGTTCAGTCACTCCATGCAGAGCAGTTTTAGTGCAGCAGGACTAATTTCCACTAATACTAAGTGACTATTAATATTTCATGATACTAAGTGAACTTTTTTTCCATTTCATTTGCCGTCTTTATTTGTTTAATTCACCTCCTTCAGCACTGGGAGGGAGACCAAGGACCAACTGCTGATTTGGGGGAAATATGAATCATGTCTTCAAAGGAATTAACTGAAGTGAAAAAAGGAAGAAATTGGTCAACTTATGAATAGAAATTACATCAGAATCACAACAATGCACCTGGGAAGCTCAATCCTGCAGGACACCCCTGAGGTTAAGAGCGATAACATCAGGCACCAAAATGGCACCTGATAGGAAATATATACATTTACAAGCAGAATATCCCATCTTTTACAGCCTGGAAAAAGCTCATCCCAGCATATTCACTGTTACTTTCTTTGGGATTTCTCACGCTTGATGCAAGCCAAGGAAAGAGAAGAGTAAATCTTGCAGATTTGAAGACAGAAGAAAATGACTCCTTGTTTTCCCCTGCTCTCTTTTCCCTGCCAAAGTAGAAGCAAACTCTCCTTTCTCTGGGGAAATGGCTTGTGCAACTTCTGACAGAAGCAAGGACAAGGAAAGCAAACCCTGCCGGTTCCAGTGGGCACTATCCAGACAACAAGTTTCCAAAAAGTGTGCTTTGTGCCAGCCTTGGCATACAAACCTCTTCAGTACTCTCACCTCCCAAAACCAAAACTCCACAAAAACTGTCCAGCAAACCATCTCAGCCCAGCAAACCCCCTCCAGCCTTGTGTGGGGAATCAGGCCAGGGATCTCGCACAGGGAAACCACGAATACTTCAGAGTAACTCTAGAAATTTCGGATTGCCCTTTTCTTCTGGTGCCTCTGTCTCTGCCTTCCCTCCCCTAGGGATTTTTTCGGAGACGTAGCACTAAGCAAACTCGGACAATCTCACCTTCATTACAGAGAGTCAGAAAGGCTCCTGCGTTACTACTTACATCCTTGTGAAAACCTACTTCCACCCAGGATTTAGATGCTGCCATTTCTGCTTCACCACCCTTGGCCTCTGCCTTGCTAGTTTCCTTCTAAGATGTTATTTGGGGCGACAGCCCCTTCACCCCCACCTTTTGCTGAGAAAACAGTCCAAAACAGCTTCCCTTGTTGGATATCTTGGTCAAACCAGCACCATGCAGTAGCATCGTGTAACAAGCAGCAGCAGCCTGACACACCAAGCAACCGGGGAAAGCACACAGAGCAAATCAGGTTGACAACAAAGGAAATTGTGGACAAATTCTGCGCTGACTGATAAAATGTCACCTGAGGGAAGGGTGTCTTCCCAGTCCTTCGAGGACCAAGCCTGTGCTGTTTCCAAAGGAGGGTAATCTCTTCTTGACTTTGCACCACTTTTATCCTGGTCTCTGCTGATGTGTATAAGCAGCGTCTCCTGCCTGCATCCCTCTCCTAGTCGTCACCACAGAGTAGCCTTTCTTCTTCACACTGCCACAAACCTAAGTCTTCCTCTGCCCTGAGCAAAGCCTTGTGCTTGCCTTCGCTCACCTTTGTACTTCTGCAGGGTCTGGCTGCCACAGAGGTCTGTGTCCTGCCCCGGAGCCATCCATGCTCCCTGTGTCTCCAGCTGTGTGCGCTGCTGGGTTCAGCTGGTGGCTTCACATAGGTCGTGCACTGATAAAATACCTTCTGGATCTTTATTCTTCCCAGGAGATATCATCCTTTGCTAAAGCCACCATGTGTCCCTCATCCTTAAGATAATGCTTTCTGAATCTCTAAATTCCCTTTACTATCAAAATATTCCAGCTCTTTTCCTGGCAGTCTAGAGGTCACCTTACATTTTTTCCATTCCCAAATGTATGGTCTGATATTTGCTAATGTTAAAATCCAGCAGCTATTTCTTTCTCCTCTCCTCTTACATGTTTAAATCCTGCTGAAGGTGACGCATGCCTCTTAGCCCTCCTGTTAGTTGCTGGTGCCCAGAGGCTATTATTAGGGAACTGGCTAATCCCAGATTTGGAAGGTCCCTCTGGGGTTTCCTGTGACGGGGTAGGGGGTGGGTGTGTCTGATGGCTGGGTTGGTTCAAAATCACTGCCTGAATTGAAATCAAACATGTCCTGCTCATCATCCCTGGGACTCTGGCCGGTTCCCACAGCACAGCATCCCCTCATCTCTGGCTGGCTGGGGAGCAGCAAGGGGAGTGAAACAGCAACAGTGGCCCGTCACTGGAACAAGGGTAGCTCTTGCAGTGGCAAACCTCCCCAAGAGCTGTCAGCACCTAAAATGCAACTGCCACAGCAGTTCTTAACTCATCTCAGCTGCCTGCGAAGCCAATGGCACATAAATTTTCTTGCCACCTACCAGCGTGAGGTTGCATGCTTCCACCTCTGGGTGTTGATGGACCTCAGCACGCAGGGGTTTGCTTGGCCAGCTGAGTATGGAGAGGCTTGCAGGGGTGCCTGTTGGTGTATAACCGTTTCACCCATAAGCCCAATGTGGTGAGAGACCTGGTTGTCGGATCCCCCCAATGCCTGACTTGAGGCACAGACCTGCACCTTCATCTCCGGCTGGCTGGGCAAGGCAGGCAGAGGGACGACACACACTACAGCATCAACCAACTCACTCCTGACACATTACATGAAACACCAATTCGTACTGGATTGGAGGAATGACTACTACTGGCTGAAAGATCCCAATTGAAGCTTGATGTTAACTGGTTGATATATCGAGAGGAGGACGTGTGCTGTGATAGGCCACTGGGACCACTATTAGACCCAGACTCATTAGGCACTCTCATTAATGATCTAGATGAGAATGGGAGAAAATAGTAGGTTAATTAAATTTGCCCCTACTGAGCTGGAGAAGCTTTCAGCATTAGTGGGGCTAGATAAATGACAGGGAGGGTTGTGGAAAAAAAATGGCAGATTGATATAGACTCGAAAAATGCAGCTGCTTCTGGGGAAAATGATCAGCCTTCCAACTAATCAGTGTGAAGGGGAAAGACTATAGATAAAAGAGCCATATCTGAGGAGCTGCCAGAGAGCTGCAAGATGATGGCTGATAATGAGTGAAGGGAAGGTGGTTTACCTGGGAGTGAAGTTTTGCTCTGTGCTTGCATTGCCAACTGTTAGCTCTTGCCTGGGGCTCCTAGAGACTATCGGAAAGAATACAATTGTTATTATTGATCACTGTTACAACAGCTCTTAGGTTCTGATGTTCTTGCTTAACCAAAACACCAAGAAACTTATGGAAGTGGAGAGGGAAAGAGCGTTATCCACAGGTGAACTCGGAGAACGAGCTCTGTGCACAGGCTGAAATGTCTTAATTGTGTGTCCTAAGGGCTGCAGAATCCTGGAAAAATACAGGAGGAAGCAGTGTAGCACAGGAAATTAACTAAGCTGAAGGAGGAACAACTGCCCTACCAGGCACTATAGCAAGGCTTATCAACAAGGAGGTAGGGAAAGACCGCAGGGGAAAACATGTTGTCCGTCCTCTCTATTTCAAATTTGAACCTCAGAAAGGAACTGTGCAATGGCAGGCTACCCCATGTAGTCAGGTTGGTACCCGCATGAAGACAGAGCTGCAGAGAGCCAGTGAACCAAACACACGCCAGGTCAACCCTAGGCAGGTTGTTTGCAAAGAGCTGAAAAAAAATAAAACCAGAAAGTTTTGGACAAAATAGTCCCAGCTCAATTTCTGCATTAGATTGGAACAGAGCATCCGGATGTAAAACTATCATTCAGACCAGCACAGCACCACAGGTCAATGTTAGTGGGCTTCCTCTTTGTCATCCTTATGTAAGGGAAGGGAAGGACATTTGGTGCTCCACAAAAAGAAATTTTTCAGGAGAAAATGTTTGGAGAAAAAGGGACATCAAAATATCAACTTTTAGAGGTATAAATACTCCCAGGCCATGATAGATGGTAGTAAAAGTTCCCCCCCCAGCTCTGCTCTACACATGAGTCAGAACTTCACCGAAATCTGCCAACTTAAACCAGCTGCAGTCCAAGTGGTCTGTGAAATAACAGCAATGAAAGTCAGGTCCTGTGACACACAAGAAATTTCTCTCCAGAGGGGAAGCAAATGTGAGATGAAACTCTTCGAGAAAGAGGCAGACTAAGCGTACTTAAAACCATTTCTAAAGGGAGTAACTTCAAAAAAGAGGGAGAAGATATTCAAGGCAAATGCGGAAGTCTGACTACTTAAAACAGATACTGAAGAACACAGACAAGGCAACATGGCAATCTCTGAAAAAAAATGTTAAGGCTTGATAGTAGCATTAATGAACAAACCCAAAGCAATTTCTCTAGCGCTGGCAAAATAATTTCTGCATGTCGGGAGGAGCAGACCCACAGCGTCCAGAACCACAGGAGCCCTCATGCCTGGAGGGGAGTTCAGCCATTCCTGATAATCACAACAACATGAGGGAAGCCCATGGCTGAAGACATTTACAAGAGACTGCAAAGAAAATCTAAATGAGAAAGAGAAAGAGAGAACTGAAAAGCACTTGCAGCAAGGGACACGTAAGGATTCTGCTAAGATGCTTCTAACCTCTGGTGCACCTGAGACTTGCATGGCCTTGCAGAAATTAATAAATGGGTGATGTAGGGTACTGATTTAAAAAAATAAACATACATATAAATAAATGGTTGTCAGCTACAGACCACCCCTTTTGAATACAGGTTGTGTAACCACTGATCAGATCATATCCAGACACAAGCAATTCAGCAGAGGAGACGAATGAAATACAAGAGGCATGAAATCAGCATTTTAACTTATGAGCTAGTTATAAACTACCTAATCTGAGAGAAGAAACCCTCAGGATAAGAGGGATAGACCTCTGTTTAGTACTGTGTTGGTGGATATGGAAGATACTGAGAATGTGTGGTACTTTAAAGAACATACCGAACTGGCTTTGATGGAGCGGAAGATCCCACCTGGCCTTCCATACCAGTAACATATCCTCTAAAGGGGCACATCATCACCTCTGGCTCTTCTGCATTTGCTTCACCCACCCTTCTTGTAACAAGTCAGCTGGACCTCGGTGTAAATTTACCATCAATCACCCTGTCTCTGGGGACTATCTGAAATAACACGCAAAGTCGAGGAAAGGTATCATAGCTTTGTCTAAGATCATTAAGAACATTTCAAATCATATTTGCATGAAATGTGAACTAATGAATGCACTGACATGACATCGATAAGGACCAACCTTTAAGAGAAATGGTCTGAGCTGAACTTCAGATGAAGTCACTGACCCGTTGTCCCCAAAAGAAAGTACAAATAATCTGACATTTTAGAGCATGGCCTCACCAGTGACTCTGATATTAGAAAGAGAAAACAACTTTAGACTACAAGAAGAGTTTACATCAGCTCCAGAAATCCAGGCTGACTGGAAACAACCAGGTCCAGTGCCATCCCACTCAGGTTCACAGCACTGGTACGCCAGTCTGGACTCTAGAAGAACTGTGTTAGAGAGGGTGGCCAAACACAACACTTTCCGAGCAAAAGCAGATGTTGATGGACTGCCTACCGAAGCAAAAATGAAGAAGTAGATTGAGAAATTCTTGCACATAAAGAGCACTATACCTTTTTAGACACGTTTTACAACAGTGAGTTAGTGGACAGAGCATGAGAGAGATATCCTAGGAAAACAGAAAGACTATTTAAAAGGGTGGAAAGCAAAGCCCCTGTGTATAAATTGTGATCTTTTAACAACCAAGAACATCCCTCTTAAGACGATCAGCTGAAGCTCTCATTACAGTGTCACAAGATAATGCTTTTCACACAGACTGTCCAGACTGGTCAGGCTCTGAAAACTGGTGAGCTCCCACAGCAAAGTGGTGGCCCCGCACATCTGCCCAGAGAGAAGAGCCATTCCTCAGCAACCACTCAGGGCTGGTCCAAGGCACATATATCCTGGGAGCAGTGCTGTCAGATCCCACGTGCAGGTTAAAAATCATCAGTTGCTAGCAAAAGACACCAGTGGTATCAATTCATAATGATGATAATGGCGTAGGAGCATCGCAGTACAAGGAGAGGCTCCTTCATAGACCTGGTGCCCTATGTAACTTGAACATGTCTACCTGCACCTCACTGGCAAATTCACAAGCCTAAAGCTATACTTGTGCATCACTAAGCAGCATCCCAATGGTTGGTGGGAGACTCCAGAGAAAGGGGAGCAATTTCAGGCATCTGAACTCTCCAGATCATAACCACATCCAAATGGATTCAGGAGGAACCGATAAGCCCACTGAAGGGCTGGATCAGTAACCTTAGCCGGAAGGACTGAAAAATGAAATGTGTTGAACATGGGTCTGCCACGACAAATACAACAAAAGCTTGCAAAGAATGAGGCAGGGGATGAACCCGAGACCAGGACAGAGAGCAGAAGGGAGAAGGTCTATTTCAGCCCCTGCTCAGAGGACTGCTTTTGTATTTGACATGACACATCTGGGAATTAAAAATCAGAAATGCTCCACTGAGGAGGGATGAGGAAAAAGGGCTCCCTCCCCTACTGTGTGCTCAGGCAATAAGCTCATGCTGTCCTCCGCTTTCTCCCTCAGGATCCTTGCACTGCTGGCTGCATCTGGGCTCAGAAGCCGAAACTGCAGAGCACCACTCCCCACCCCTCCAACAGTACATCACTTGGGGGTGGCCGTTGAAAGCCAGGAAGCCAGGCAGCACGGACCACGGGGCTTTCTGACTCAGTCTTGGCTCCTAAATCTCTCTTTCACCCCTGATGGCAGAAGCACAGGCAGGCTTCACCCTCAAGCTACCATGAATTATTTGGAGTTCATTCCTTGCTGGCCTGATTTTCAGAGGTATCCCAGCCCCACAGCTGCAGATGGGTGCCAGTGGGATTGACAGAGGTGATGAAGCTCGTTTATGTCTGCACTTGTAGTCCGAGCTGTAGGGGAGAGGAGTATCCTGCACGAGAATGCCTGAAATACCCAACAGCAGCCTGGGTGCTGCAGCCCTGCATGTCACTGTGCCGTGGGAACATACCCTCCCTCACCCAAGGCTGAAGATAGTTATGAGATTCACTAACTTCAGGACTTTTCATGTTCACTGAATAACTAAGAAGCTCTAAGACTGCAGCATGTGGATGCCACATCCCCTAAACAGTGGGAATAGCTGCTTTGCCCTATTATACAGCGGGGTCATATGGCTCAGCACACTGCAGGCAGGGGAGTTGGTGTTGGTAGGGTGACCAGGGCCAGAGAAGTATCCTCAAGGTTAGGCACCAAATACAGCAGGCTTCATGTTGAGAAATAGTTAATAAATGCTTGAGTGAAAAGATGTCAGGCCCCGGAGAGAAGGAGGTCAGCCAGGGTTTGCCATCCTTTTCTCCTAAGACATCGTTTTCCAAACAGCTGCCACACAACAGTGCACTACGACTGCTACTGCAGCCTCTCCCCCATGCTGAACTCCAGTCCTTGCTCCACTTTCTGCACCCAAAAATGCCCCAGCCTCACTCAGAAACCAAAACAGCTCTCATCTGCAGGTAAAATATTTTGGGGCAGGGATGACATTTTATCGCAACTCCCTTGACGCTAACATTACAGACAAAACAAGAGGAAACTCTGAAGTGCTTTTAAACTAGGAGAATTCAAAGAAGGAAGTCAAAACATTACCTGTGGTTTCCTAGAATATGACCCGCACAATGACTTCCCTGAGTGAGATTATAGAGCTGTCACTCACTGCCACCGCGCAACATGGAAATTAGCGGATCAGGCTGATGATGAATGTCTTGTCTTCACGTTAAACGTAGGCTGCTCTGATCCCATTGCCCCCCTCACTTGTACGGCTTAGGAAAGGCAAGGGGAGGCGGGGCAAGGGGCAGGAGTCCCACCTGAGCCTCAGCCCGGCCGTCAAAGGCAGGGAGATATGTGGGCACTCACGCACCGCAGGTCTTGCTAACTTTCAGGATTTTATCACTGATCTTAAGATATTTAGCAAATTTTTTGATGTCCCAGCTTCTGGATTCAGGAGTTCACCACAGCCTTCTTTCTAATGCTAATTTCTTTTTTCTGGCAAAGAAGATGAAAATGCTCACTCATCTATCTCCTCAAACCTCAGAAAGGAGGAGGTGAATGAAATGTTCCAAACTGCGTGTTCTCTGAGAATTTCCTTCCCTACTCAAAGCTGAGGTTTGTAGCTGCTGTTTGCAAACGCGGTGGATGAGGAAAGGCTCAATGACAGGCTCACAAATCACAACACCCCCCTGAAGAGAGTGACACCCCTTTCCTGAGCAACAGGGTACCATTTTCCATGATCCTCTGATTTTAGCTGGCCTCCCTGTGGCTCCAAGCAGCGTAGTGTGGGAAGAGCTCAAGAAGGTCTCAAAACCAGCCAAAGCCTGAGTACACACTGTCCTCAGACTGAAAAACAGTTAGCAAAAGCGAGTTTGAAAAGAGAGGGCAGAACACACAGGGATCATATTGAAGAGGATGGTTTGAAAGGACGGCGGGGAGGGAAGAAGATGCTGACAACCCGCCAGTGCAGACTCTGCTCAAGGAAGCGTGGCAGAGGCACTGCTTAGTCCGACCTGGGGGTTTTAATTTAAAGGGCTGTGCCTTCTGGAGTCCAGATTACCAATAAGTGCTTGTCCCTTTTAAGAAAGCCCTTGCGCCTTGCAATAATTCACCACTGATTGCCTACATTTCCTTAAAAGAGCTCATTCAGAGTTGTTTTAAGTACTCCTGGGGAGGGGAGGCAGGCAGGAGGGGGTACGGTGATTTACGGACCTGACGTCAGCTGCCGAAGCGGCAGAGGCACTCCTGCCTGCAGCAGCGATGCTGGGGACTGGCTGGAGGGTGACTGTGGAGAATGTGAGGGCCAGGGACCCCCCAAAAAGGGTCCTGGAGATGATCCATGGCAGCCATAAATCTTACAAAATACTGTTTCCCCCTCTTTAAGGGCCAGCCCCGATGCAAGCATGGATTTGCTGTGTACCACAGATCGCAGAGATTAGATGATGTTGGCAGTTGCATTTCACTATTCTAACTTGGGGGAGGGGATCTGATCAGTCTGGGCTACAGACTCTGGGACACAATTCAGCTGAGAAAGTGCAGGTGTTTAGAAAGAGAAATATCATGCTCTGGACTCCATTGACTGTAAAGAGTGCAAAGATGACTTGCTTAGGTGTAGACATTCAGGTTTGGTCAAATAAATGTCACTGGACAACCAGATCAGATGTACATATCCATATTGGGCTGATCCATCTTTTTTTGAAGTGACGCCTCCTGCAAGGGCCTTCAGTGAGAACTTGTGTGGACCCTGAGTGTAGTAGGTTTTGCCCCACTAGATGCCTTGCTGCTTTACAGACCCTCCTCTCTGATGTCTCCTGGCTCTGCAGATAGCTGCTTGGCTATGGACAGCCTTGGAAGCAGAGGCAGGAGCTCAGTAATGTGTGTAGGCAAACCTCTGAGGGCTTCCTCCGTTCCTGATCATTGCACGGCATCTCTGCTGAGCATCACACCTGTGACAGAGATGTCTGAGAATGAGAGGCAAGTGCCCTCCAGGACTGTTCTGCTCTTCATTCTCACCCACAGCCCACTGCAGAGCACAGTCATCCCCAGGAGTTGGCTGGCAGGTCCCTGCAAAGCTCTGTCTTCTGACAAGAAGTAGAAAAGCAGGAATAATCCAACAGAGTGCAAACTTTTAACCACATATATCCTTGTTTTGTAAGTGTGCTGCCTCTTTAAAACACTGTGGCTTATATTTCTACACGTTCCTATCTGGAAGGACTGAAAAAGGAAGAGGGATAGAGAACAGGAATAGCAAGGAAGAAAAGGATCAATTTAGAAATGAGCAGAATAGGGAGCTTTTTGTTGTGCTTCCCTCCCTGCATCGAGTCCCCCTCTCCATTACTGCCCTTCCAAATTGAGAGCAAGGCCAGCCAAGCAGGTAGTTACTCCACGCTTGCCCCAGTGAGGTGCAGAAGAGGATCGGTGCCTCTCTCGTGTTCATTGTTTCCAATTCAGGAGCCTTGTCTCTGATTCCTCCCTGGATGAGGACTGGAGAGCTGTCATACCAGGGACTGGTTTCCATAGCAAACCCAGTGTTTTCAGATGGAGAGGCTCAGCCCCGCATTCACTAGAGCTGAAAAGAAAAGCATTTATTCCCCCATAAGCATGAAGGACAGGGAGAAGTCTAATGCCACGTGTGGTTTATATTTCATGAGCTTCTTCAAAGCAGAAATAGCCTGCTAGTGAGTGCCTGCTGGCAGCTTTTCTCTAACTCAATACATGAGTTGAAGCCTTTGCGATTCAGAGCTGTCTTGCTCCCTTTTTATCGGTTGTTGGTTTCACGCAGTATCCGAGGGTCAGCAGTGGGCCACGCTCTGCACAGAGGGAGGATATGCTGCTCTTGGCCCACGTGCATTGCTGAGAAGCAGAGATAGAAACCAGCACAACGGCAAAACTGAATTGAAGGCACCATACTCTCAACAGCAGGCAAGGGAGGACGAGATAGAGGGGCAGCCAGTGGACGTGAGATGGAGATGACCAAGAGTGCTGCATCCAATGGCAGGCAGGAAAAGAGAAAGCAAGGGCCAGGGACACATGGGATTAAGAGCCAGATTCTGGAAAGCACCTGGGGAGGGGTTGGGCATTGCTAAACCCCAAAAAGATGAGAGCCCATGGATCAAGAAGGGTGGGGCATCCTCATCATCAGAGCTATTCTCAGCTCTACTCCGCACCACCCTGCCTGACGGTGGCCATGCTCCGTGCTCCCACAGAAGCTGAGACTGGACCGTCAATGCTCTACCATCCTACAAGCAACCCTGAAAGTAGCACAGGGGCCACACTCACCCTCCAGCATCTCTGCTTCTCATGCGAAGCTGCTTGCACAGGGACATGCCCATGTTTTGGGCTCTGGCTGCGCGGCTGCATGGAAAGGACACTTTCGACACCCGTCTCCCCATGCACAAGTCCATGCGATACACAAGCACTAAAACAGCATACGGCATTTCTTGCAGCTAATCAATCAGCGTTGTGGATCTGCTGATTTGTGGTTCTGCTGTGTGAATCCAAATGGGTGAGTTATTTAATCTTTTTCCACAGCCATCATGACTATAAACCACTTTGAAAATTAAACCGATGCTTCCAGAAGCCAGGGTTTTCAACAAAGTTACGGTGTTACAGAAGGCTGGGAGGGAAAACTTGTTTAGCCGACAAAGGAGAGTGAGAGAGATACATTGCCAAGGCCATAAAGGGTTACCGAAAGCAAGGGAAATTATTTCTCTCCTCCTCTGTGACTAGGGATCCACAGCTCACTTCACACAGGCTGTGTGCAAGTCAGTCACTGTGGTGTCATTTGCAAGGCTTTGGGGACTGGGAAGAGCTGGAGGGTGGTGGGGGCATCTTTGCCTGCACAGTGCCCAGACCCATGTTCCCAGGGGCACACAGGAATCTCTGGACTGGTCCTTGGCATGCAGTACGGAAGAGCACCCCCGGAGAAGAAGGATCACCCATCTAGCCCTGACCCAGAGCAGTGAGGGTGTTCGCCCGTAGTGGCAGTCATGTCCCCAGAGCCCTTCGGCGGGACTCGTGCAAGTGCTGCACAGAGTGATGTGTCCCTGTCCTCCAGAATGAGTTATCACGTCTATGCAGAGCAGACAGTGCAGGCATTTATTCCTCCTCCAGATGGAGAGATCTGCATTTGCAGTGGACATTAAATTTGTAGCAAAGAAAAAGAGAAAAACTGCACTGCAGCCATAAACCACCTTCCCTCAGCCGGAGAGCATATAGTGCTTGTGGGGCAGTGAAAGGGACATTGGCCAGCCCGTAAGAGACAGGAGGGGACAAAGGGGTTGTCCTCTGAGAGGTCTCCCCTTTCTCATAGCAGCACTAAAGGGAGGACAAGCATTTAGCTCTTCCTGTGCCTGACATCCTTGTACAGAAAATGCACCAAAACAGATCGGGGCTGAGCATTTTGCAGGTAGAAGGGAACACTCTGTTTCCCAGCTTGGTGCTGGCAGCTCGTGGTGCGGCCCTGTGCCCAGCTGCATTTCGGGGACGGTCTGCTTCCTCCTTCCCTCTGCCCCATGACATTCCCTTTCCTGTGGGAGGCACGAACAGCCTGTCCTGCAGTCCTATGCCCAAGCCCTCTTCCATGCCTTGGGAACAGATCCCATGCCCTGATGCAGGAGGAGACTTCCAAACCCATCTACAAATGCCCGTTGGTTAAGGAAAGGCAGTAAAGGAGGGAAGATGCTCTTTTATGTATTAATTACATGTCAGCTCATTTGCTCTAGAACTACACTGGGAGCACATGAAGAATTACTGCATTCATTAGAGAGTAAATGACCCCTAACTCATAACAGTGGTCTCCCAGCTTTGGCAGCCATTTGTTAATAGCAATGAAAAGCACCAGGTTTCATTGCAGAACATAACAACAAGAGACCACACGTCCAGGGCTTCAGTATTCCCCCGCCAGAGCACAGGAGAGTTATTTGAAATCAGCAAGAGCTGCTGTATATAACGCTCCTAGTATCTCACACATTTGACTTTGGGACCAAGATCTTTTTCCTCCAGCTGAAATGTCTGTAGCACGCCGTCGATGCAGCACATCAGAGCAATGACCAGGGGCAGCTTTCACTCCTCTGTGGCTCTTCCCAAGCCAGAGACCCAGCAGCCTGTGCATTCTTAATTGACAGAATTAGGAAGCTTATTTGAAGAATACTTGAGTCTTCAGAGTCTAATTTCCTGCTGTATAAATAATACATCAGCAACAGCAGTCTCCAGGAAAAAAAAAATAAATAAAAACTAAGAAGCCCAGATGAATATTCTAGCTTCCATCACACTGTCAAAATCCTTTGCAGAGGTTTTTCACAATAGCCCCCAACTGCATTGTACCATTTCTCGCCTCGTCTGATTTAACGAAGGGGATAGGAGCTGAAAATTACACACACGGGCCTCGCAGCTGCAGGCGTGATCACACCTTTTGATGAGCACAGCGAGAGAGCTGGGGCTCTCCTGAATAAACGCTCCAGCCTCCCAGTATGAAGCCTTCAGCTATATATCCAGTGAAGCCCACCACCAGCATCACCAGGAGCCCCCCAGCCCCACTCGGCGGGTTGCAAAAGCACCGCGAATCTCCCACGTGGCACCAACCCTGGCACTCCCGGTTCAGCCTCCACCGCTGCCTTTCCCTCCCGTGGCAGCCTCCGGGCTGGCACAGCTCCAGGAGATGGAATAGCAAGTGCTTATGTTATTAAAAGCCACGTCACTGTACATACATATTCATGGGTGGGGAGAGGATGAGAACTGCACAGGCATCTGTAATTTTGGCAGATTGCAATTTTTTAGGGCTGAATTTGCAACCGCAAACTCCCTCATCAGGTCCGGGTGCAGGGCGGAACATCAGCCTGGCACATCAGACTGGAAAGCGCAGCTCTGGTCTCGCCGGACCACTCCTTGCCCCAGCATCATCCCGTGCTCACGTGTTCCATCCTCAGATTATTTTGCAGCACTGTTTAGCAAGGCTGTACGCAGCAGCTGACACCTGGACTTACTCTGATTTACTCAGCACTGGGACGTTTTGATGTCATTCTTGCTTCAGCCCCACTCTGCACCGCAAATATTGCTGAGAGATGCAGGGAAAGCAGCTGTATCTTTGTCCGTCTTTGCTGGGCAGTGCTGAGCTCCTGGTGCTGTGGATGCTGCCAGCAGGGAGACATCGCAGCCATGAGGTGAGGAAGGAGCTCTAGCATATGGGTGTTCAGGGGTTTGCCTGCCAGAGCCATGCTGTCTGCAGGGCTCCCACAGACCGAGAAGCAAACAGGCCTCCGAAAGGCTAAAAGGAATTGAGAAGGGGAGCTCCAGGACTTCATCAGAAGTGTTTCCGCAGCACAAATATTTGTATTCCTCTGATGTGGGATTTACAAGCACACACTCGACTCTGGCAGGGAGAGCCTGCAAATATGAGCGAGGTCTCTATGTACTTACCACTTGCTCCTGCCTTCCTCTGTCTCTCTGGCTTTCTCTCTTGTGTTATCTGTTATTTTTTGTGTGCCTGAACCAGGGAAATGTTGTTTCTGGCAAGTGAGCCAGTTAATGGGTGCTCTCACTAGAGGCAAAGCAGTCCGGGAGAAGGGGAGCACACAGGAGAGCTTGGGGTGCCCGGCTGCAGTGTAACTGCTCAGACTGCCCCTTTGCTTCCCCACAGCACACGGGGCTGGAGAGGTATTGCAGCCTGTCCCACGCAAAGCCCTAACATCCCACGCAGGGTTACATGGGCCAGCGCACAAGGGCAGAGGTGCCAGGCACCCCGAGCCCCTGCTGCGGAGGCATGAAGCGGCACGGAGACCGCAGCCCTGGCTGTAGGCTGCAGCTGCCCTGCTACAGGCAGCTCCACAGGAATCTCTGCTGCCTGCACAGTCATTTCCTTCAGCTCGCTCCCGACAGGCAGCCCCACAGTTTCAAGGGAGTTCCCTTGTTCTCACCTGATGGGCAGAGTAAAAGGGCTGTGGAAATGGAGTTGTTCCTTTCCCCACGCTCTGCCTCAGAGGACCACAGCATCATCTCCGCCTTGGAGAGATGAAATCTGGAGCAAATGCAGCAGACAAAGGGGTCCGTTTGAAACAACGCTGCCAATAAATAATTCATGGGAGAGAAGTGGTGAGTCTCAGGGGAGCCAGCACAGGGATCTGTGAATCTGGATGAGTTTGCAGTGCTTTAATTATGCAAATTGACAAATGTCTCTACACTGAGAAATTCTGCTAGTCCTGCAAAAGAGCAAGAACTGGAAAATGGCAAGAATTTCCCAAGGCCGTGTGCCTAGCCAGCTGCCAGCCACAGCTGGCAGCGTGAATCTTGCCAAGGCCCCTCCGGAGCTAGCTCTGCTCCTTTAAAGGGCAGCCAGCAGGATCCCCTATGCAGTAGCTAGAGCACAGTGCCTTGACAGGTTCAGCTGCTCTACGTAGCCATGGCCTCGGCTCCAACCCCTCTCTTGCACCAGCAGCCTTTGCTCCCAGGATGAGCCAGCTCAGGGAGCGGGAATGAAGAGCCACCTCACGGCTGTTGTGGGATCACAGATTATGAGTTAACATCAGATAACTTCAGCAAGGACAGCTGGGGATCCCCTGAAGACCTTTCCCACTGGATTAGCTCGGCTGTGATAAAGGCAAAGGGTTTTGTGGGGAGATGCGGTCTCTGCCCCCCAAAACACATGGGTGGGAATGTGGGACACTTTCTTCTGCATGTCTCAGAAATTGCTGCTTAGTCCTCTGTTGCTGTCTCGTGGCCGCAGCTTAGGCGCTGGGCTCCTCTGTGCTGGCCCCAAGCCCTGCATCAGCGGAGCCAAACGCCCAAAGGATGGAGGACTCGCAGTCGCCTGCTGAGGGATGCTCACTTGTGCCCGGGTGGATACAGGGGCTATCCATCATGGCTTGATGAAGCAAAGCCTTTGCCTTTGTAAGAGACTTTTGTCACATGGAGCTTTTGGAAAGCTGAGCCTGTCAATGGGCCAGGCAGAAATAGGGCAGAAGGAAGTCGAATCTAGGGCACCGGGGGCTGGCAATCTCCCCAGCAGCAGCTAGCCCACGTGGGGTGCGTGGAAATCAGCTCCATTACAGAGTGGGCATCCCCTGGGACCCCAGCCACTGCCTCCTCATTCCTGTGCACAACATGCTGTTTGTCACCAGAGTAGATTAATTTGGTGCCTGATCCAGCCTCATTAGGATCGAAAGCAGGGCTGACTACAGCCTGCTGAGAGCAGGAGGATGGTCGCAGTGAATCCCATCAGGGAGAAGGTCATCTTGGGCTTTTGGCCATGAGCAAGAGGAGGGACCCGAGGCTACTGATGCAGTTGTCCCCACTCCCCCCATGGCTCTGCATGGCCAGGGCTGTAGAGCCGAGAGGCTGGGTGGAACACAGCACCCTCCTCCTGTGCTGCAGGCTGGCCAGTTACAGACTCCAATTTCTCTCTGCAAACTATTCACCAGATAGTTATAATTTCCCCGCTACATTAACAGTTGTTGGTTTCATTTCTGAAAACTGACTTTTCTTCTGTTTTGATGAAAAATATTTGAATTTCTCTAAAAATACACAGTCCTCTGTTACCCAAACCCAGACACTTTCACTGAAAAATTAACACTGCTTCTGAATTATTTTTGTGCTTGTCTCTTTGGAAGAGGGTGGGAGAAGAAAGGAAGGGAACTGTATCATTGAAAAAAAAAATGGGAAAATGTCAACACAAACAATATTTTATGCAGAAATGCCTGGTTTGAGTGAAAACCCATTTTCTCACAAAATAAATTTTTCATGAAAACTGTGTCAGAGCCAAATCCAAACAGGGACAACCTGGAGCGGAGACAAGCCACCTCGTTCCCCTGATGCTGATTTATGCCAGGCTGTCTGGAAGCAGGAGCTGGTGGCAGCTGTCTTGACCTGTCAGGTGCAGAAAAAAGTGGTTGAGCCTCCCAATCCCAAGGCAAAGCAGGGAACCACGTGGCTCTGTTTTTTGCTCAGGTTCTTCCTAGCACCTTGGCAGCCAGAGCATCACGTTGCTGGCTGCCCTGCTGTCTCCCTAAGCAAATCGTTCTCTCCCCTCGCATTTTTGGCAGCCTGGTGGCGAGGCAGAATGAGGGCAGTGGTTGAGGTGAAGTGCAAGGTCTGTTCAGGGGTGATCTGCTTTGCTATAACCCAAGCTGCCACAGCTCAAAGCAGGAACAGTGGGGCACAGCCCAGCACCACGTGGTCCCCAGGAGCCCGCTGTTTCTCAGGTTCTCCACCTCCAGAAGAGATGGGAATGGTGGCACCCCAGAAGTATTGTGCTCCACTCTAGGGCTGTAGAGCAACTCGTAAGAGGTTTGTCCCTTTCCCAATGCACCCATCACTCTGTGGATGGAAAAAGCTGCTCGTGACCGCCAGACCTCAGGGCTGCATCAGCAGCATGTGACACATCCCGGTCTGCAAATGCCTGCAGAGCTGCTCAATCCAAGCAGGATGAGCAACTGGCCCTTCAGGGGACTCGGGATATTCTGGCACCAGCTCTGTGCTGGAGGCAGGATGCTGGCAGCTGGACAGGCTATCCAGATCCCCTCTGTTTCTCACAGTCTCCCTCAGGGGTTTGCTAAGGGAGCTGCTGGTGTGTTAAGGACTCATCACTCACTGCAGGCTTGGCGCTCACATCAGTCACCAGGTCAGAAGCTGGTGTCTTGGAGGCACGGGGTCTGATGGCTGTCTGCCCTGCACATTGCACGGGTGGCTCCATGCCAGGAGCAGAGCTGGGCAAGAGCACACACCTCCCAGCACCCCAGGCACAGTCACTGGAGCTGCTGCTCACATGGAGAACAAGGAATGAACACCAAGAACTACATATGAGAAACGTGTTCTGGCCACAATCCCCTTCCTGACAAACAGCTCCCATATACAGTGGGTTATCCCCTGCACCTCCAAGCAAAGGTTTGGATACTGTACTGCGCCAGCAGCCCCAGGATAGCTTGCAGCATGCAGGAGCCTTGGCTGGATTTGGGTAATTCTTGGGTAGATTTTTGAGTATGTCTTCAGGTCTCTGTGCTCCCATTCATCTGCCACAGCCATCAGCTCTGGGAACACCTCAACTCCAGCCACCCGTCCAGCTGCCCTTGCCATTGCAGTTGTGCTCCAAGATCAGAGCTGAGACCTCCCCTGTGCCAGCAGGACACACGTCCCCATGCGCAGACAGCAGCAGAAAGCACAAAGGGGCCAAGACCTTCTCGCTATGGCATGCCCAGCCCCAGACCTGCCGTAAGAGCAGAGGAGCATGGTATGGTCCTACTGCAGAGCTAGCATTTGTCAGACACATCAGCTCCTTTGCCCTGAAACCAGGTAGAGATGCACGGCTCCTGGCTGGCTTGAGCCATGCTTTTGATGCATTGCAGGAGCGGGTCCATGCCGATACCCACATTTCTTTGGGACCACCGAACCCTTTGTAAGGTTGCACTGCAAGCTCTGGCTCTTCTGCAGCAGAGCCGGTGAGTCCGTTCCCCTCCTCCTCCCTGGGGAAGAGACCGTAACGATCTCTGCCAGGTCCCTGGGTGAGCATAGCCTTATTTTGCAGTTCTCTTTTTGGGCAGCTTGGCCAGGTGGAGAGAGAAAGCTACATCTGACCTTGAGTGGGGATCAGAGGTCGGTGCAAACTCACCTCATTCAGCACGGCCCAAAGAGGCAAAGGCCCCATTATTTTCTGCCTCAGCACTGCAGACAGACAGCAGCGTCTTAAAACAGGATTCTCTCATCAATCATTTATTGGATTTATGCAGCTTCACTTAGGAACCTGATTTATATTTCCTCTCAATTTACTGCATTTGAATTGTTTGCAAATAGGCACGTGAATCATCAGTTGGAGCAGAAAAAAAGCTATTTTCAAGCTTCATTTAGGCCGTTCGAAGCATTAATTTTTAGTTGCAAAGGCTATTTTTTGCTAAATTGGTTTTTAGATCTTGTCTTCCTTGTGCTGGGTTATAAATTTAGTGCTGCTGGAGCAAAAATGATCAGAATTGGATTTTTCAGCCTTCTGAGGCAGGTGCAAGGGCCCCATTCTGTGCTGGGTTGCACTGCGACACCAGAGAAGATAATTTGGCTCTTGCTGTTGAGACAGAAATACCTGTCCTCCCCCCCCAGCACAATTTAGCACAAGCTCTTAAGGACAAACTGAAGCCCTGTGCACACTCTCCCGTCTTTCTTTGGCATCAGGATTGGATTTTTCCTTCAAGCATATTCTGAATCCTTAACTACCCTCCAAGGCCATCTTTGGTCTTGGAAAATCACCTTTGAATCTTGCACAGGAAAAGCCTTCAACTCAGCTGTTTTAAAGGTGAACTTGTTTCAGGGCCACAGCATCCCAGCAGCATGTGTGGGTGGTTGGTGGATGATGTTTTATTTAAACACAAAGGCATGAGATTCCAGCTCATTTCAAACAAATCCTTTGGTGGGAAAATATGCACATATTTTTGACACAAATCTGTCCGTGGCTCCATTAATTCTCTGCCAAAGTGCTTTACCTGCTGGAGCAGATGATAATTCAGCAATGTAAACAGAGCCTTTTAATTTCATTTTGGGATCACGAATTGAAACAAACTGATTAACAAAAGCAGGGTAAACAATGGTTCTGTCTCCTCCTGTTAGTATTAATATTCACCTAGTATTGATGCTGTTCTCCCAGGAGCCTGTGTCAACACAGCGAGCTGGGTGCTGCGATGCCTGCGCATTGTGCTGAGCCATTCACATCCAAGGACAAGGTTCAGTGCCAGGAAGATGGTTTTTGCAGCATGCACGCAGGGAGAGTGCCTTCTCCACAGGGAGGTACACCAGCAGAGAGGGGAATGCATTCCTTTGGCTTCTGCTGCCTTCCAGGGAGCTCCATCTCCCGGCGGCCAGGGGCTGCCCCACCATCCCTGGCGTCCACATCCTTGTACACCCGGTGCTAATGCTGCAAGGGAGGGACTCTGAGGTGGGACGTGAAGCTTCCTGGCAGGTGAGCCTTCAGGCGTCCCAAGGGTTTTGCTCAAGGGCAAGGGGAAGGGATAAACCTGTGACACCACAGAGTCCCTGACAGCAGCCCAGGGCGGCAACCCAAGCCTACATGCTGACGTGCATGCTTTGTAATCCTCTGGCAAGGCAGAAAGCAAGCAGTGTTTGGGAGGTGACATAGCACGTATAAATGTGTCGGTAATCTGCTGTAAATTATTTAAGCGCAAGCATGGGGGAGTGCAAAAATGTTATCCCAGCTTGAGCAAGGGCAGAGGGAGGTGTAAAGAGCTCTTGATCAGGACACCTCCACCCACACTGCAAACCCAGGAGAGACCGTGCACCCATCATCCACAGAAGCAAGGGGAAGAGTTGGCTCTCTTGCAGGGTCAGCAGGGCACACAGTGGGACTGGGGACAGGGGTACATTACAGCTGCTCCTTCTCCATACCACCTGATACAACAAATGCATGTTCAAGCAATAAAAAATAGCCGAGACGTGGCTCCTGCCTGGACAGCAACTCCAGCACAGCCAGCTAGCTGGAATTTGGCCCATGCTGAGATGCACACAGGGGTGGCAGACGGCTTGTGGTAAACGTGCCACTGGCTCCTGGGGAAGGGGAAGGTCTGCAGGACAAGCTACAGAGATCATGCCCAAGCCACAGGCTGAATTAAATCTCAATCAGGTTTGTGTGCCGTTCCAGCTGCCAGAGAAGAGAAACCTAGAAGGCAGCAGCAAAGTTTTGGTGCTACAAACACAGCTTTTACTTGTTTTACTTTTGTGCTAAACACAACAGCTGCTCTTTTACTCTTTGCTTTGGAGAATGATAGGCTGGACCTCTGCAAGGGACTGGCACATGCAGGTCACTGCAGGGACAGAGTAGGTGAGCATCTTTTAACACACCTCTCAACCCAGCCTTGAGTCAAGAGCACAATGATGCGAGAGCTGATTTGGAGAATGCGAACACTGGCATCAGGGGATGCCATCTCCATTGGTAAGGGACACCTTAGGAAGCCCAGAAGGAAGCGCTCATGCCCAACCTGGTGTCTTTGTGGACAAGGAGAACAGAAAGAGAACCCTGCAGGTCTCGTAGCGAGGTGGTAGCTGCTTACAAGAGATCAGGGAGGTGAGAGGAAGGCACAACATCCATACCAGGATTTGCTGGGACTGGGAACTAAGAAGGTGATGTCTAGACCAAGACCTCACTGAGATTACATACACAGGTATCTGTACACATATCCTAAAGCCCGTGATACTCTGGATCCAAATAACAGATTTCACTGGCTGTTGTAGACCACTTACTTGGTGCACTCCAAGATGTTGGAGATGTCAAGCTATTTGCGGACCTGGGTCAGAAACCCGGGAGAGATCAGCATGCCACCTTCCTGCTCAAACTGTGGCAAGTCAAGGTCAGGGGGACAACACATTCCTGCTGGCGGGCCTAAGGAAACAGGTGGAAGTAAATTCAGGGTGAGTGCTGAAGTACAGAGCTGTAAGGCAACATCAGAGCTTTGCAATAAGGGGACTACGAAGCCATGAAAAATAAGGGTTCCAGGAAGGTAATTCAGAAATTGTGTAATAACACTGTAACCACCCGAGTGCTAGTTTGTTGCAACTTAATTTGAATTCCAGGGTTGTCACAAATACTAAATAAAGAACGATTTCTGAAATGCTCTCATTGCAAGTTCTTTGTGAAGTAGTGAAAAGGTTCCTGTTGCAAGACGTGCTGGTAAGGAAGGGGAAAACCGAGCTCAAACTGCGAGAGGACACCAAGGACCTCCTATAGCGTGTAATCCGCAAACTGTTACAATATGTTCTTATGACTGCAGTTCAATTACCTCTTGCAAGAAGAGGTAAACGGGTTGAAAATCGGCACTTCAGGGTCCCTTTTTGTTCATCAAAGAGATTTCTTCTCAAATCAGCTTAAGAGCATTTCGTTAGCGGGCCTGCAGATGCTCAAAGGCTAGTGGCAGGACCCCAATATAAGGAAGCTCCAACAGCAGTAGAATAAAAAGAGCCTTGAGGTGATGTCTGTGATGTGGATGGAAATGACTCCGGAGTCCCCAGGACACCTTTGGATCCTGCATTTGAGCTCTGTGGTTCCCCCTGCCAAGGGCACATCCGAGCAGTCAGCCAGCCCAGACAGGCACCTGGTGTCTCCACTCTCATTTTGTCCAGGACATGCTAGGAGGGGTGGTTGCGGCGGAGCGCAGGCCAGAGGGATTCATCCAGATCGAGAGCTGGGAGTGGAGCTGGGTTTGCTGGTTGGCTTTACCTACATGTTAGGTTCTCTTAACTTTTTGTAATGGGTTTATGAAGGCTGTCATTAGGAGGATCCCTTTGACTTTGGTGAAATCAGCCAAACTTACTTTTATTCTTTTAACCCCATCAAGAGCTAGGTGTGACGTCCAGGTCAAGCTGGCACACGCAGGACAGTGGTCCCGTGGTGACAGCATCTTGCTAAAGGCAGCTGGTGGTCCAGGCAGAGCAACTCCCGCCCCACCACACGCAGTGAGAGAGTCTGGAAAGCTGGGGCAGACACACATCACCATCCCGCAAGGGGCATTTGTGAACCGGTAACGTCGGAGGTCTTGACTACAAAGAGAAACATCCTTGGGAGGAGATAGCCAGGCTCCTCCAGCTTGGAGACAGCTTGAGGAAGGTGAGTTACCGTTCCCATCACACTCACAGCAAAGCTTCCATCTGACAGATCAGAGCACAACAAACTAGGAAAGCCAATACAACTATTATTTGGGAGCTTTTTTTAAAAAATAATTCATACTATTTCAGAACATCTGCAATGTTTTACGCTACTTATGTTCGCTGTGTGATTTATATACGTTTTACCAAGCAGCTGCATGGTCTGTCTGTCTTTGAAAACTAAGCAGTTAGCACCAAAGTACTGTGGATTTTCATCACACACATGCGTGCGCGCACACACACACAGAATAAACCAATGAGAAAAAAAAAATCCATGGGATGTTTTATTGTAATTTTAGAAAACCGTTAAAAAAAAAAGATAAGAGATAGAAAGAAATCTCAAGCTTCTAAAAGTTAAATCCCTGTTTCTGCAACACTGAAGCAGCTCTGAATCTGGGTCTTAGCTGCTCTTGTGAACCCTTTTAAAATTCTTTTTTTTATACAAGAACTGGCATATTGAATCAGAAGAAAGATCACCAGAGCTTTCATCCTGTCTCTGACACAGCCAGCAGCCTCCACTTAGGTAAGAGTAGGAGAAACAGGGCAGGAATATGACAGCCCTTCCCCTGACACACTGTCAGAGGTAATAGTCAGCAGTTTGGAGACTTCCGAAATCGGGATTGCACATGAACCATCCACTTTATGGCCACCAATGGATCCCGGAAAGCCAGTTCGCCTTTCCTCTCTTTAAACTCACTCTCTCTTTTGACTCCCACAGCATCCTGCGGCAAAGATTTCCAGAAGTGATGGATGTGCTGTGAGGCTCCGTCCTCACCATTTTACTGAGTGCTACCAGTGTTAAAAATAGCGACTAATTACTCTCTGCTTATCTGCCCTGCCCCACTCATTGCTTTGGAGACCTTTGTGTAAAAGGTCTCCAAAAGTGCAAAAACCTCTACATGGGTCCTTCCCCACCCGAGACCTATTTTGTACCTCTGATCATCCTGGCTGCCCTTCTCACAGGCTTTTCCTTTACTACAGCATCTTTTCTGAGGCAGGCAACAAGAAAGATATGGATTATTCAAAACACGGACAATACCATGGGCTTATTATATATATTAAAAAATCTTCTCTCTTAGTGGCATAAAATCTTTGCACATTCAAAACAAATTGATTCCTTGTTAACTTTAAAAAGTGATCTCAGTTTTCAATGCATGAACAAAGTTGCTGTAAAATTCTTGTACACACAAGTTGACATTTCCAAATGAATCAGTATAAAATTAGCCTCATACTCCCAGATGCAGGGAATTAGGAATGCTTTTTTAAAGCATTTAACTGCTCGAGGAGCCAAAGTCCCAATAAATTCAACCTGCAAACTCTGATGATGGGATATGGTCAAATCAAAGTTCCTTGGCTCTCTCGCTGGGAAACTCCTCAGTGCATCAGAAAGGGGAGTTTGTTGCTCAGCAAATGTGTCCATATCATTCCTATGGCAAAGTTTTTCCTTGGGCTTTGGCACTGCTTTTCAGTATGGATGAGCATTTTAAGGACTAACCTTAAGAAATAAACTTCAGAAGAAAAAGTCTCTATGGAAAAGCTGGGAAACTGCTAAGAAACTAATTAAAGAAACAAGCACAACCCAACCACTTTAGCAGTACAAGCCTGTAAGACGAAAAGAAAATGCAGACCCGCAACATGAAAAGAAAGAAAACTAATTTAAATTTTAAAAACATCTTTTTTTTCCCCAATTGCTTTGTGCTTACCCTGATTTCTCTGCACATAACAGCCTCTGGCCACAGCTCAGCCATTGCCATTTCACACACACATCGGCGGTCCTCTGCAAAGCTGGGTTTGAAGCAGATCTGTGCTCATTCAGACCACCAGATCCTCCAGCAGAGGCAGGAACAGTGTCTGGGGCCATGTATGTGCCTTCACCAAGGATCCTCCTCCTCTTAACATGCAGTCCGCTGCAATCCTCTGCAGGGCAAGGGATGGAGCCCACAAGCCTGGTCGCTGATCTCCAGCAATTGTGTTTGCCATGGGGCGAGCAGAGGGGTCTGGCCATGCAGGAGACAGGGAGAATAAACCTGCCCCTAAGGCAGCATCCCTTCCCGGTCCACAGCCACTGGGAGACAACCATGTTTTCTGACCTGCATTGCAGAGACAATAAGACTACCTGGATTTATTTCTGCTTCAAGCTCAGAGCTGATCAAGAGGGAAATGCAAAATCTGTCCACTGAACCTGCCAGTGACACCAGAACCGCCGTGCCTCTTGGCGCAGCAGCTAGCTCCTGTTCCTGTTAAACAACGTCTGCTTTAGCTCCAGCTCCTGACACCAACCCTTATCTAGCCTTTGCCCACCAGTCTGAAGAGCGCTTTTCACTCGGGTGTTGTCTCCTGCATGGGCCTTAGCAGCCATGAGCCACTCCAACAGGCAGCCAACTCAAAGATAGGTATCTGAGCTGGGGTTGGTGTAGCCATGGTGGGCATGGGACCCACAGCTCTGTGCAAGACTCTGCAGGCAGACGACCCTGCTGACTGCCCATCTCACCGCCTGGGAAGGAAGCCTGCCCCATGCAGGTCCGATCTCCCGCATGGTGCTGGTGTGACCTTATCCTCCAGTTTGGAGTCCCTCAGGTCGGCTCTTGCGCAGGCCTAGGTGCCTTATGCCTGCTCCGGTTTGTACTGTCTGCATTTCTGGTGCCACTTAGCTCATCTGACTTCAGCCAGAGGAACTTACAAACCCAAAACTTAAAACAGCAGCACACCCCAGCTAGCACCATCACGCTGTGTTTTCCCAGAGTAGGAGCAGCACAAGCACTGCACACGTGGTAGGAACCATGTGTCGAGGCTGTGGTCTGACAGCCCACTCAGGAGGCAGAGCATTTTTCACAAACACCATCCATGCAAAGGCTGGCCCAGGTCTCCACGAGCCCCGTCACGAGCACCTGTGGTGGATGGCAGGGCAGGTCCCCCGGGAGGCAGCTGCGGCTCTAGTCTCTGCTGAGGAGAACAGGCTGTGTGGGGTCGGCGGCATTTCCAGCCACTTTGCAGCCTGAGCCTCACACTCAGAAATTGCAGCAAGATGGGGAAGGTCGAGCACTAAGAGTCCTTGATGCAATTCTTTGCAAAACCACTCTGCAACCTAAAAACACTCAGCCTGCTATTTAAAGAGAGGACTTTCCCAAGAGACAAACTTGGCACAGAGAATAGGAGAGGAAGGAGTTATTAGTCTTCCTATACATTGTCTAGGAGAGCTTTGCTGCTAGCATAGCCCTGGCCTGGCTTCACCTGAAACCCCTAGAAATGCCTTAAATGGGTGTTGCAGACTCTGTGGAGGGGGAACTCCTGCAGAAAGCGTGGCCAAGCATGGAAAAGGAGGAGAACAAGCAGTGCCTGCTTGGAGGTGGTGTGCAGACCCAAGTGTAACTCCCTGTCTGTCAGCTGGAGTAGGAATGAGCTCCTGGCTAAGGCAGATATGGACCTGAGTTCCCTCCAACTGAGCTCAGGCTCATTCCTGCTTTCTGCACCAGCCATGACATTGTTGGTGCCTCTACCCACTGCTGCTCTCCTTGCTGATGGGGACAACAGGGAGAGCTCAGCATGAGACCATCCCTGTAGGGACATGGACAACAGGACAAGTGAAGCTCAGAGTCACCTTATGCCTTGGGAAGGAGACAGACACCAAGAAGCTTGGCATTGGAGGACAGCAAGACCAGGCTTCTGTGGGTAGACCACAGGTGTGTGGGTGTCATCCCTCCCGGGATGGAGGTTTTGTAGGACCTGAGCCCATTCAGTCTAAAATCAAACACTGTTGCCCAACTGCCCAAGTTTTGTCTCCATTCAGACACCTGCAAAGCCATCATCTCTGCATCTTTGTGCCTCTGCTCACCCTCTGCAGACAGGGAACCGCAGCCCAGCCTGTCTGCTGGGGGCCAGCAAGGACAACGGCAGCAGAGGAAGGGTCAGGTCACAGGCAGGGGTCCTGCCTGTCCTGGGAGCCCAAGGGAAAGCTGTCTACCCACTGAAGTTTACCATGGCCAGCATCTGCAATCTCAGGAAAGGGTCCTGAGCCAAAGAAGAGGTGCTGACCTTTATTAGCAAGGCTCCTGGTCTCCCCCCAGCTCTGCTCATATGTTCCCCTCCAACACCCTGAGCGCTATGAAAATTCTGATTTTTCACTTTGCCTGTAGTTTTGCAGCGAAAGGGAGTATTTCTGCAAAACTCACGGAGCTCAGTGTGAACAAAGCAGGAGGAGTCAGCAGAACCAGAGGGATTTTCCACTAGGCAGATTTGCAGGGCAGGGAAAAAAGAGGGAGAAACTTCGGTGCACATGTACATCTGCCTTTGCTACACGCCACGTGTGCCTGTTTGTGCACACACACCTGCAGTTCCTTCTATGTCCCTGCAATTTAGGCACCTTCTACTTAAAATTGGCAATTAAAACTGTCACTGCCCTGAAGGCAGGCCCACTGAAGGACTCTGATGGTTCCAGCTCAACGTTCCAGGATAACCGTGTCCAGCAGGCCACTGGGAATTTCTCCTGGACCTATCACAGCTCCCAATGATGATACAAAACAGGGGGACCTGCTAACCCACCGATCTGATCCTGCAATCCATATGGCATAGCAAAGGGCAGTCATGCTCTGAGAGGAAAACTGAGGAGTGACGACTGGCTTGGGAGGGAGCAGCAGGTGGCTGAGTGTGCACCAGGGCAATCCCTGGTCCCTGCAAGCTGGAGACAGGTCCCAGGTCAATTCTGGTCCAAGTCTTGATGCCGTTCTCCCTTGGCATTGGCATGTTATCCTCCTTTTCCTAGCCTCAGCTGCCTTTTCTCTGCCAGTAGGAGAAATGAGCTGGGATGCTGGGCTGCTGCGAGCAGATGCAGCCCAGCAGGACTACCAGGGGTGCACAGTGCCAGCGTGCAGGGTCACTGCCTTACTGGCTTGGGCTGTGCAAGTAGTTCCCTTGTTTGGCCATAGTCTCCAGCTCTCTTGGGAGGTCTAGGGCCCTGGCATGTCTTTTTTCTCCAGCTGAGCCTGGGTTTCTGACCCCTCCTGGAGAAAGACATTTCCCTCCCTTTAGAGAGAAAGGATGTGTAGGAGTAAAGCTAGTTCACCTCTATTTCGACCATTTTAACCTCTTCCATTTAACACCTGGGAGCCCAGGCATTAGCTACACCTTGAAATCTCCAGTGAGAGAGTGGAGGCTGCAGGCATTGCCTCCTTCCAGGCTGGGAGGAAACAACGTCGAAAGCCCCTCCATCCCGTGCACCACGCACTGGCATTGAGCAGCGGATAAATGCAGTGGAAGGAGGGAGAGAGGCTGCTGCTGTCCAAGCAGAGGAGAGGAGAGGACGGGAGAGCTGCTGGCACAAGGCCAGCCAGCTTCACACAGAGAGGAATAAAGTAAACCAAAACTTCATTGTCCGTATCCAAACGCACCAGATCCAACTCTTCCTGCTCCCCAGGTCTGCGAATCTGCCAGGGTATGTCCAAAAACAACTGCTCATCAAAAACGCAGCATCCAGCCACTGTCATAGCTCAAGTCATACGCGCTAGGAATGAACACCAGCAATAAACATGATCACGCATCGGTGGCCTTCTGCAAGTCCAGAAGGGAACTGGCCCATACTGCAACACAAGGAAGGCAGGATTCCAGCATCACTCCAGTGCAAAACCATCCCACGTGAGTTCAGAGAGAGGCACAAGCCTGGTTACAGCCAGGGGGATCCACCCCCCACTGAAGAGGGGGAGCAGTTGCAAAGAGCCTAAAATGATACCAACAGCCAGGAAAAATGTTGTGAGGTTGAAGACACATGATCTGCCACTCCTCTAAAGAGAAGCTAAAAGGTGACCTGATAACAGCACCTAAGCACTTTCAGGGAAGAAAACTACAGGGTACTCAAAGGCTCTTTAATCTAGCAGAGGATGGCAAAGCAAGATCCAGCGGCTTAAGGTTACAGCCAGAGAATTCAAATCAGAAATGAGATGAGTCACAGTGATTAACCACAACCACAAACGGTGGAGAGAAACAGCAGCTCCTCCATCTACTGGTGCCTTCAAAGCCAGTGTCCAAAATACAAGCTGCATTCCCACACCCAGTCTTGCAGGTGTAGCAGGGCCAAAGACCTGTACCAGCCTGCAGCGTACCTCTTGCATCCCTGCTCCAGAGCCTTACCAGTGGGAAACACGAGATCTTGCCCTCTTAGAGAGCTCTTGCTGATGCACACAGCCTTGGCACAGAGGCACGCAAGGCCCTGGACCTGCCTTTGCAAGTATTCCCCGTTCTCCCGCGGCATGTCTAGGGCACTCCGCTGCTGGCCCCATGCACCATCCCTCTTTCAACAAAGCCCCACAGGGAAAAGCCTTGGTTGACTGATATGAGGGATGTGGCAGCCAGTCCCTGCAGCACAGCAGGCCCAGGCTGTACTTAACACTTGCAACTCTCTCATTACATGTCCCAGCTCCGGGTCCTCAAGACAATCCTACAGCCCTGTATGTCCTACAGCCAGTGCCTGACACCACCAAAACTGGCCCTTTCAAGGCAGGACTTCTACGTTCATGGTCCCTTCCCCTCCTAAAAACAGCTTATAACATGCATACTCATGCAGGGGCACACAGCAAGCCCCAGCAATGCAAACAGCACGCAGCTACTTCCCCCCAGAGCCTACTCACTCTTGCTGCCCTCTCTGCTCCCAGGCTTTCAGGATTTTGCTGTTAACAGTGCCCTGAACTCAGTGCAGCCAGCGAGACAAAGTGATGCAGATGCACACAGCTTCCCCCCGGCTCAAGGAGGGAAGGAGGGTTTTGCAGCACGTGCACCATGTGGCAAATGAAACCTGCCACCTAACCTCCTGAGCAAACTCTTGCCTTGCCCTCCATTGCTGTTTCATTGCCAGCTTTGCCCTTGGCCATCTTTGTCCTGGGCCATTTGCTTGTGAGCTGAGCGTCACCCTATTGCGCCTGATTTTCCAGCCTCTCCCAGGCGCTCTGCATTGCACACTGAACTGTTGTTTGCAACACCTCCCAGTTTAGCACCATCTGTGCCTTTCATTACCATGCTGCGTGTGCCTGCCTCCAGCTCACTAATGAAGCTGTTAAATAAGAAACACCAATTGCCGTGTGTGTCCCCTGCACCCCACGCACAGCCTCAGCACCCCACTCCGCACTCTGCTATTACCCATCGTCACCCTCTGTTTACAACCCCCCAGGCAATCTTTGCTCTTTATGACAGCGCTTACAACCCAGGCTGTTAAAACTCAGTCTGAGACAAAGATTTCGTGTGAATCTCCACCAAATGCTTTAGTAAATCTCAGTCTTGCACAGTCTCTTCATTTTGTAATTCCAGTCTAAAGGGTAGAGCCAGCTGAGATGCTTTTGACAGAGCATTGAGAAAATGCAGCACTCCTGAAAGGGACCACAATGAGGAACCACATCTATTTTGACAGAGCTCCCCAAACAAACACCTCAACACAATTTGCTTTAATTTCCTTGTTTCCTGAACATGCAAACATCTATTCCAAAATGGATCCTGTAGCTTCATTTTTATTGGTGGAAAGAATATATATTGCTCTGCTTGGGAATTACAGAAAACAAGATGCTCCCATGGTTGCGAAGCAGCCGGGATTGTATTTCCATGGGAAAACTTAAGAGTTATTTTTGTTCTTCCTTGGGAAATCTGGGGCAGGGAGAAGAGGGGGCTAAGAATGAAATCTCCCACAGAATACAAACGCTGTTTTTTCAGCATGTCTCCTGACTAGTAATCCAGTTTTCTTAGCAGGATTAATTCCTTATAATCCTAGGGTACAGTTTGCCCTTGTGTCAGCTCTCTTCTCAGCCCTTGTTCCTGAGCTTAGCAGTGTCAGAGCAGCATTGCCACGAGTTGCCCCCGCAGCAGGACTGGGTCCCAGGTTGCCGAGAGGTCTTTTTCTCCAGTTGCCCCATGTCTACCAGAGCTGGCTTTACAGGGGAAGGGCCCCATACCCGTCAGGAGGTGCACACTCAGCACCTGCACAGGTTTGCTGAGGTCCAGTTGCTGTGTGCCCAGTCCCACTAAGCTGTAGACACCATGCCTCCCTCTTGCACAAAATTCCTGTGCAGGGAGGCTCCAGTACGGAGCTGGACCTACCGACCGCATCCAAAGGAGCGTGCATCCAATGGGGCTGAGGGACTAAGCAGCCCTCTTCGTATCACCAGGCCAGGTCCCTGTTTCAAGGACACAGGTCTCCCCTTCCACACCAGGGAATCATTTAGGGAGTCTGGGTCTCAGCTTCAGCAGTGGCTTCCCCAGAGGGGGCCACAGGAGCTCAAAGCTGCATTGGAGGAAACTGTCCTCTGAGACCTCATGCCACCACCTGATGTTTGTCACAGAGCCGTTCAGCAGCTCAGCAGCAGCCCTGCGCTCGGAACCAGCTGGGACACAGTTGACTTTGGCCCAGGACGCCCAATTTCTTCCCCCATTTTCTGCTTCAGCGGGGGTGAAAATTGGCACCCAGGCATTCACTGCCGCCGTGGGCCATCCTGGCTGCCTGGCCAGATCAGCACCAACTTTTTCCTGGCCCAGCCTCGGGGAGACCTTTCCATCAGAAAAAGTGCATCGTCTTTACCTGAAGACAGCAAAGCTACCAGGCAGGGAGAAAACACATCTGGGGCTGAAGAAACCACCCTGGCTTCCTGCTGGCTGTAAAGGGAAGGGGTGATCCTACAAGTCTTCTCTGTAGCCAGGTGAGCATGGGCTCTGCAGCATTACAGATATGAAGGTGGTCCAGGACTGGCCATGGCCAGCTTGGATTCCCAGTGCGGAATTGCTCCAAGACATGACCAGAGAGGATCCCTCGGTCTGGAGAGGGAAGGTGAATTCACAGCTAAGCAGAACACAACAGGCATGCAATTGGCTAGAGCACATCTTCTGTTAGTCAAAATAAAATGTAGATGCTTAATTATTAATCAGCTCATATGCAAAATAGGCATCATAGCAGAATGGGGGAGGGGGGAACGCATTGTTCCTTAAGAATAAATATTTAACATGATACAGAACAGCATGAATTTTTAAAGAGAAGTTTTTGTAACTGCTGAAGCTCTTGAACTGCTAAAGCAGCAGAACATCTTCCAGCAGCAATGCCAGCTTCTAGAGTGAGCAACAGCCATTTCCACCCAGGGACTGCAGAGGAGGAGAAAGGATGCGAGAGCCTGGGCTCCAGGAATAGCAGCTTTGCAACCATCATCCTCCTATGCCCACAGCAAAGCAGCTCTAAAAGTGCAGCTCCAGTTGGTGGGGTCGGCTGAACTGCAAAGGGCTCAGCCTGCCCTGCTGTGTCCATGAAGAAAACCCGAGTGATTCCTCCTGATTTCAGGAGTCTGCTCAGCGAGAGCAAAGGCTCAGGGAACTGAGATGCTCCAGCCATTTATGCTTTTTGGGACGTGTGAGGAAGGCTCACGCTCTCTATCCCGCGTGGGGCTGGTGGTGCTGATGGATGCAGCACCCAGTGACTGGGACCCTGCTTACACCCACCCATGCTCTCACCCTTCCCTTCCCCCGCTCCTTCCAGTGCTTCAGCACACATCAGCTGCTTCAGGCCCTGCCCGCAGCCTCAGGAATGAGTCAGAAAGGGAGTTATTCTGCAGGTCCCTCTGCAGGGAATACAGTCTGCTCCAGCCCAGCTCAGTCCACACAACTCTCCCAGCCCCAGTACTGCCAGGCACTGAACCCAGAGGAGGCTTTCTCACCCCTGTGCTGCTCGGGGTTCGTCCAGCAGCTCCTGTTGGGATGCTGCTGCTGCAGTCAGCAGCTGCTGTGATCCCCAGCTCCCAGACAAACTTCCAGCTATGAATATCTGGTGCACGCTAGATGGGGCTGACACCCAGGACCCTGTGTTCCCGCTAGGTAAAGCAAACAGAGCCAGAGTGATTCCACTCACCACCAGCTCAGCTCTTTCCTGCCTAGGGCACCTCCACAGCCCGGGCGTCACCTGGACGGGGGCAATGGGGCACCGCACCGTGGGACAGAGGGGAGGAAAGGGCTTGTGCAGCAGAGCTCAGACCACACAGCTCCATCCTCGCCCTCCTAAGGGCTCTCTGGCTGCTTAGAACAGCTATGGGGAGTGAAACGGGAGCTAATCTGCCCTTCCAGCTTTCTGCTTGTCAGACAAACCAAGGGACACTGAAGCCATTTTCACAGGTAGGAGTACCAAGAAATGATGCTGGCTGAAGGGACACCTTGGGGCAGATCCCCAGCGCTGGGCCAAGGGGCACAGAGAGCCCAGCAACGGCAGTACCAGTTCTGGGTATGGATGCAGGGAGGGACAGGAAGGCTAAACATGCCCATGGTGGGGGGCATGAGCATGGAGAAATGATGTGCAAGGGATAGGGCATCTGCGGGAAGGTCCCCCAGGCAGGGCAGGGAGTCTGGTGGGAATCGGCGAGATCTCTGGCCCCACATGCTGCGCTGGATGAGCTTTGGGAAATCTCCACTTCTTAAGTTTCCCACCCACTGCCAGAAGCCAAGGGGCTTTGGATACCACCTCCAGCTTCCTCCCAGCACAGACTCAACATCTGTTTGCAAGCAATGCCTGGAGCAAGCTGCAACACCACTGTGAGGCAGTGGCAGGATTGTCTCTTCCCTGCTCCTGAAGTGAAAGAGTTAAAGCAGCTACACTGGTGAGTGATCCCGCAGCTGTCCTTGCTCCCAGCGACTTCAGGATGGTCCCCCCTCTGCTGATGGGCCACATGAAAGCTATTACACTCTCCCTTGATATATACCTCCCATAAATCCAGGGACTATAAATTAGGGTAACCTTCTGCTTTAAGGGCTGTCTGAGCTCTGCAAAGACATCCCAAAGTCAGGCGGATCCTCACCAAAGACACAGGTACTCTGTCCTCACTTCCCTGGGGAACCATGACCCTGGGACAAGGAGCAAATGCGCCCCAGCTCTGGGGCACAGAGCAGCTGTGCCAACTGCTGTATTTGCTCAGGGCTTGGGGAAAACCCCGATTTCTGTCCTCAGAGGGGAGACGAGACAAAAGCTGGTCTCTGTGCCACTCCTGCTGTCCCTAGGACCTGTCACCCCTCCTTGCAATGCAGCTCCTCTCTGCTACTGTACCCCGTGCCTCTAGTTTGGATGAGCAACTGTCTTGCTGGTGAACAACAAACTGCCACTGCGCTGAATGCATGGGAATGAGCACCAAGTCCTCACCATCGCCTCTCAGAGGTCAGAGAATAGGGCCGTAAAAAAGATGCAGCACTTCCCTGCCCATCTTTGAAAGCACGTTACCCTGTAATGACTCTGCACTGTGTCTTGGCAGGAGCGGAGACAGCTCTGGGCTAGCACAGAGCCTGTTCTTCCCCCGTTCCACCAGACGTAAGTGGGTCACTGTGGCCTTATGCCATGTGTCCGTGCTCAGGATCCAGCCTCAGAGCTGACCCTCACTCCACCAAGACTGCCCGAGCTCACTCTGCCCTCTCTCATCCTCTCCTCTGCCCCCACATCCCAAACGGCATCCCCGCTGCCTGCAGGGATGCTCCAGGCTGTGTTGGGAGCCCCAGGGTTGCAGGCAACAGCAATGGAAACAGAGAGACCAAACTGGGATTTACCTTCCTGGATCCAGCTCCAGGCTGCTGGCAGGAGTAACGCTGCTGACCGCAGCCCCACGGGAACAGGATCCGCCAGTCACCCACTGCCCTGGGGCAGCAGAAAACCCTCACAGAGTTACACCCCTTCTACACGAGATTTTCACCTGCTTCCTTCCCACTTTGCTCTTTGCTTCCCCTGGGGCACCTCTCCTGCCTGTCAAGCTGTGGGCAGCAGTATGAGAGCTGGACCCACTCTACAGAGCCCACCTTAGCCTACACGAGCCCAAGTCCGTGGGAACACAGCTCACTGAGCCCTCCAAGCACATGGCATGTAAGGTTGATTTGCCCAACCCTGGAGGCTGGACTCCTCCAGGCTGGGGGGAGCAGAGGGGTGCAGACACCCCTGGGGGGCTGCGCTGCAATGGGTCTGAAGTTGCCACCCCAGCGGAGATGCAGGTTTCAGCTGTGTGAGGGGTCCTAGGCTATGGCAAAGCCAATTCGAGCAAGAGCAACTCACACATCTGCAGACCATCTGCAAACGCACAGGTGACAAATACCTGCAGGACTAGAGGGAGGCTGTGGCACATGGCTGTCCTGTGTCTGGCAGGACTGCACTGCCATGCAAGGCAGCTGGACCTGCCATGGAGGATGCAGGAGTTGGAAGATGACAGCCAAGAGCATGAAGACATTGCCATGGGCCTATGCCACACGGGGCAACGCTTGCCAGCCATGACCCAGCTTTCTGCCTTGAGAAGGTCTTGTTTTCACAGCACCGGCAATGTACGTGCAGGAGCTTAAAACACACAAGACCACACGCAAGGTATGACAGAGCAGACTCCCATCGCCACGCTGCCATGGGCTGCCTCAGAGGCTCCAAGGCAAGCCTGCCCAGATCCGCGTGGGATTGACACCTTCTCTTTCCCAAGCGCAGGTGGCACCAGGGGTGAAGAGGACAAAACCCAGATCTAGAACTGGAGCAGCCTGGCGTAAAGCCACTGCATGCTCCCCCATGAGCAGCCTCACCCCTGGCTCTGGTGCTGCCACCCAGTGTGTCTCACAGCCTGATCTGGGCAGAGCATTAACACACATCAAAATTTAAAGTTGAAACTAAGCAGATCAGCTTCCCAACAGAAAACACCCCCAAGAAGCCAGCCTGCTCATCTGATTCTGGATGAGAAATCTAATAAAGTCATCGAGGTGAGTTAGGGCTGGGCACCATTATTCTCCCCCAATTTGTGCTGTCAGCCCCTTGTAAAACATGACATATGACTCTGAAAATTCATCTTGGGCACCAAACAGAATTTATTCTGCTGTAAAAAAGAAATGTGCAGAAAGAGATGGTGAACAGTGGCCCAGGGACCTCCACGCCACTGAAAACACACACGCACTGATCTCAGCAAACAATTGATTTTATTCCCCACCGCTGCCATCCGTCTCTGCTCCATCCATTGCCTGAGCTGGCTGGCAGGAGAATATGAGTTTTAAAGGTCACCACTTAATGATGTTAAGGAGCCATCCTCCTTCCCAGATAAAATACTGATCAGTCTGTAATATTTCTGACTGGACTCTGCTCATGGAGAAGATACAGGGGGATTCTGTTCCCCTTTATGTTTCAAATACACTTAAAGCCTTTTCTGAAATCAAGCTGATAACTCACGCTGGGGACAGACGCAGGCTGGAACTGACACATCGCGCGTCCAGTTTGCAGGCAGGAAGCCAGCAGAAGGGGTGATGAAGTGCAGTTTGGATTGCTCTGCAACATAAAGTGCTATTATATCCTTACATAACCTAATGTATAAATGTTCGGCTATTGCCTCTCCTGTCGCCTGTGGAGAATTAGAGCAGTTAGAGCAGCCCTGGACCCACTTTTTTCCATGCATTTCACACCCTTGGTCTCCCAGAAGGCTTCACATGCAGCTCAGAGGTGCTGGTGCTGCAGTGCTGCTGGTGTACAGCACTGCTGCTTGATGCTCAGAGCTGGAGCATCACCTCCCCGTACGGCTTTGGGAGGCCTGGGACCCTGAGCAGGCACGGGCACAGCATCACACCTGTTTCGGAGTTTCGCATCGCGGGGACTTTTTGTCACTGAGACGATGCTGGGCTGCGACACATCCCTCCAGTGAGGTTCCTTGCGGACCACTCTGGCAAGGCCTGCCCAATTCTTTGCTGAGCCATTTCCAGGCTGCTCTCAAAGCAAAGCAGCCAAGAAGAGCTTGTTTAACGAGGCTGGCTCCCTACAGCAAAAACCCTGCCCTGAGGAGACCCAGCAGCACCTCTGTGCCCCATCCCTGCCTTGCAAGGGAAGCACAGGGGAGCCCTCCCACAGCCCAAGCATGGGACCTGGGCTCTCCTTGCTTTAAAAAGCAGCATGATTTAAACATTTGCCTCCTGAGCCCTCTCCAAACACGGGGAGCCTGAGGCAGGAGCGAGCGCTCCCTGCTCGGCACTCAGCGATGCAACCAGTGCAGAGCCGGAGCAGCACACACCATCTCACACCTGCACCTCCCTCCAGCCTGCTCCGTGTCCAGGCTCTCAGCCACCGACAGCCCCCTCCTGAGCACCCTGAGAAAAAGACAAATAATTTGAATACACAATCTTCAAAATGAAGCAAACAGCTCCATTTGAAATTACACCGAAGAGTATTTAATTTGCTTTTGGATGTGCAGGCTGAAACAAGCGCTCCACCAGAGGAAGTGTGTTTATAATTTATTCAGCAGCCAGCGCATTTCAGAGTCTTTCAGAAGTCCTCACAAAGAATGCCATGGATGGGGGGGGCAGGGGTATTTTATTTATTTTTTATTTTTTTAAAGAAAGTGAGGAGGGTCAACTCGGAATTTCTAAAGCATCTCAGAGGTGCTCAGACCTTTAAAGCTCTCCAGAGATAGCATAGATATATATATAGATAGAGTTTGCAGATGATACCAAGCTGGGTGGGAGTGTCGATCTGCTCGAGGGAAGGAAGGCCCTGCAGAGGGATCTGGATAGGCTGGATCGATGGGCCGAGGCCAACTGCATGAGGTTTAACAAGGCCAAGTGCCGGGTCCTGCACTTTGGTCACAACAACCCCATGCAACGCTACAGGCTTGGGGAAGAGTGGTTGGAGAGCTGCCCGGCNAACAAGTCTTATGAGGAGCGGCTGAGAGAACTGGGGTTGTTTAGTCTGGAGAAGAGGAGGCTGAGGGGAGACCTTATCGCTCTCTACAACTACCTGAAGGGAGGTTGTAGGGAAGCGGGTGCTGGACTCTTCTCCCAAGAAACTAGCGATAGGACGAGAGGAAATGGCTTCAAGTTGCGTCAGGGGAGGTTTAGATTGGACATCAGGAAGAATTTCTTTACTGAAAGAGTGGTTAGGCATTGGAACAGGCTGCCCAGAGAGGTGGTGGAGTCGTCTACCCTGGAGGCGTTCAAAAAAGGTGTAGACGTGGCACTCCAGGGTCTAGTTTAGGAGTCATGGTGGTGTTAGTTGATGGTTGGACTTGATGATCTTAGAGGTCTTTTCCAACCCAATGATTCTATGATTCTATGATTCTATGATTCACATCTTTTCTTCCATTCTTGCACATTTTGCTCTGCAAAGTACATCTCTCCAACTTTGTTTTGAAAACAAAACAACACAAACCTACCTGCCTTGCTCACAGAGCAACCAGTCTCCAAAACTCCTCGGTACTTTCAGCAACAACAAAAAGCAAATTAACATCCCAGACCTGCCTTTATTCTCAAACAATTCCATGTGAAAGTAATCTCTCTTTTACTAATCTAGGCCAGGAGCTTAAAGCAGCCAAGGAGCCTGGACTGTGCGCACAGGCAAACAAAAACAGGTCGATTTTTTCTTTTCCCCGCCTTTTCCCTCTAGCTGGATTTCAAATGAGCTCCCAGAGGTGGATGCAGTTTCAGCTGAGGCTGAACGAAGCTGCATCACAGAGGGCTGGAAAGACCCTGAGCCCACAGAGGCCTCTGGATGCGCTGTGGAGGGTGGGGTGTGCGGCATTGCCTCCTGGACCTGCTGCCCCCATATGTCCTTGTTTCCCCAGAGCCCCCAGAAGCACCTCGGTGACAGGGCTGCAGCCAAACTTCCAGGCTGCCACCTTTCTCCTTCCCCAGCAGAGAAGCACAAAAAGAGACAAAGCTTTTCGAAGATCCCTTGGTTCACAGATAATGCACAAGGCTTTTCCCAGAAATGCCTGGCAGGGACATTGCATGATCATTTCAACCTGCGACCTATTTTAGATGAAGCTGAGCAGGGTTTCAACTCCCTTAGTCATTGACAGGGGCTCCTTGTTTAAACAGCATCAGCATTTTACAAGCAGCCGGAGTCCCAGACCAAAGTCAGGCTCCCATCATGTCCAGTACTCCTACAGACACAATCCCTATCAAAAAGAGCTGGATTAATCCAGGGAAAGGGGTATGGAGGCAGCCCCTGTGGCTGGCAGGAGCTGTACCGCACTGCTACGATGGCAAGACCTCCCAGGGCAGCTGCTTTAGCTTGGTGGCAAAGGGGTGAGATTGCCAACTTGTCTGGCTATCAAAGGCACAGGAGAAACCAGGCGTGTGGTTTAGCCATTAATATGACCTGTAATTCATGTTTGTTTTACCATCTTCTGGCGAACAGTCTCCAATGTTATAACCACGACTTCAGCCCTTTGCTTTGCTAGAATAAAGTCCACTGCTGAACAGAGATCCCACTGATTTCCTGCAAGCAACGCACAAAACTACACCAGCCACTGTTTCCAACAGATCTGGGCATCGCAAGGGTCCGTTTGGAGAGCTGGGGGATGCTCTTGTGATGGGTAAAGGGAAAAATCTCCCCTTTAACTCCCTGACACTAAAGGCAAGCAGTGGGGAGAAAACCTGCAGTAGCACAAACAAATGCAAGCTGTCCCAAGGGTATCAGCCTGCCAGGGCAGTCTCCTCACTAGACACGCAGCCTGTTGAGCTTTCAGAGCAGCAGGATTCATACAGCTGGGCCATTTACAACTGCTTGGCAACAAGGAATTTGTAACTCAGGGCAGGAAAGGGCCCCCATGAAGGTGAGACAGCCACACTGGGGAGAGCAGAAAACATCCAGCTGTTCCCCCCGATTGTCCCCAGGCTGAGGGGCCAGATCCCACGGGCTGCACCTCAGGCTTTAAATAATCAAGAATAACCAACAGTTCTGGTTCCTGAAGTCAGCTCACGCTCACAGACCTCCACACAGGCACTGAGCATCCTCCCGCTCAGGAAGAGCAAGCAGAAATATCGCTGCTGTCCACCTGACCTGGGAAAGCAGCTTAGGGGTAAGCACAGAGATGAGAGTAGCAGCGAAGGGGCCAGCACACCAGAATTAGCTGCCCAACGGAAAAGGGATTACATGCTCAGGCATGTCCTGGGGGCAAACCAGCAGCCAGGGCTGGCAGGCAAGAGCTAGCTGGGGATGGGAAGAATAAAGTCAGGGCTGGGCTGACCGGGCAGGAGGCTGGGGATGTGGGGCTCTGCAGCATCATCCCAGCTCGGATGCTGCTGGCAGGTGGCAGCCGCTACACAGGGATCAGTGCAAAGGGGAGGAAGCATGCCATGCACGGAGCACATGCCAGCTGGGCATTTGCAATCGTGAGGGGAAGCGACCACCATTGCTTACAATACCCAGAGGTCAGCAGGGTGTTCAGGGAGCTTAGAAGGGCATGGAAGGGTGTACAACCTGCAGACACAGTTGCACACAAAGCGATGACGTTCAGCCACCGAGCAGCAGGGCAGCGGATGGCAGGATGTGAGCAATAGGTTTTGCCAGAGGTTTCTGTGATGTGGGTTCTTCAGTGCCCTACCCACCCTCACCTGCTTATCCCTCCTATTGCCCCCCCAGCCCATGCCCCCCCACCAGCACACCAGCTCCGTGCATGATGGTATCATAAGGCTGCACCCCCTCTCCCCAGGAAATTCTGCGCTGTCTGTGGATGGTGCTCCCATCCCTAAGCATCTGTCCCAGCTCTGCTGCAGAACTGCTTCCTAGGAGGGTAGGGGCAAGGTGACGAGCTATGCTGAGAAGCTATGCTCCATTCTCCTCCAAAAAAACCATGATACTGAGCACAGGATCTGACGAGGAGAAGGTGCTCATGCCCACGGCATAGGGGAGGAGCACCGGACAAAACAGGAGCTAAAGGCGAATGTGGAAGAGCTGCATTTACAGCGATATCCCAACACTGAAGCAGCACGGATAGAAAAGAAATAGAGGCAAGAAATGTGACAGATTAATGGTCTAGGGCTGAAATATGAGATTAGAAATTTCAGAATATGCCTGCATATTCCGGGTGCTCTTTAAATTTGTACAGTCTAGTTACTCTATTATGTAAAATTTAATTGCCTAAGAAATCCATATAGCTTCATGCTCTCAGCAGCCAGAGCAGGGGGTTCTTATTTTTGCAATCTTTATTCAGGTCTGTTTTAAAGATTGAAATATGAGCTCTCCTGGGTAAAGGGAGTTTACTAAATCAAGCGCCACTGTTGGGCTGGAGCACAGAAGGACACAGCCAAACAGTGGATGCAGGTAGGGTCTGCACGGCCAGGCTGCCTCCCTTTGCTTTGCACGGTGCCCTGCTGCCAGGCGGTCTGTGGGAGGGCTGTGAAGGGTGCAGAGCAGGCTGCCCAGACAGCCCTTTCGGTTGGGCTAATCCACCCAAAACCAGCTACTGGGATTCAGCATGTCAAGACACACAGGTCCAAGGAAGAGCCAAGCCCTTGCTCAGGCAGAAATGACAACGTTTGCTAAACTCCGGGCAGCGGAGCTGGCCTGGTAGTGTAGCAGGGCACCGGGCAAGCAGCACCACAAGGGCTTCTGCTGCTCTGCTTTGCCCTGTGCTGAGCAGGTGCTTAGGGAGCACAGTCCCACAGACCACTGAGGACAGCCAGCACCACCCCATTCCTCCTCTTACCACTCTCTCCGTGAGCAGCCTGCACGATGGAGAGAGGGGAAGGCTCAGAGGCAGCGTTATTACAAGAGACTCGCTGACATTTGCTTTGAGCTCTGGCAGCACTTTCTAAGAAAAGCCCATCTCTTCTGACTGATCTGCAAGGACGAGGGGATCAGGGCTGATCCCGTGCTAGGCAAAGAGCCCATTTGGATGGGAAGAAGCTCCTCAGCAGGGGCTGAATGCGGAAGCCTGTGAGTCATGTCCATGGGCAGCACCCATCCAGGCAGCGCGGCATCTCACTTAGAGCCTCCCTTCTGCCTTGGACTCACTCCGTCCTGGTGCTGGTGCCTCCAGGGCAAGTTGGGAATGCAGCCCGGGATCTGCCAGACCTGAGAGCAAGCAAGCAGCTTCTGCAACATACCAGCAACCAAGGAGAGAGAAATGAGGCACTAGCCTGTGGTTTGTGAGCTCAGCCCTTGCAGGTGACCATGGGATCCCAGCACAGTCTCTCCAGGTGGAGCAGAGCTGCTCGGCCATCTCGCCCCACTCACAGTCCCTGCGAGCATCCGGTCGGCTGTGGAAAAATCAGCGGGTGAAAGGCAAGCACTGAGCTGTGCCGCTCAGGAAATCTCACCTGCAAAGCCATTCACGCCCCTCTTAAAGCTATCGGGCAGAGCTGGGCATGCCGCTGAGCGATAGCAGTGAGTAATCCCTTCAACAGACACTCAGCCTCGCAGAAGCAAAGCAACTAACAAAGGGATATTTAAGGTTGCTACTGAGCACTTAATATAGTTTATATTTACAGCTTAATGGCTTTTCAGCATCACTAACTTCCATTCCAACAAAAAGACTTCTACTGTATTGCCTCAGCTTAAGTGCTAACTACATCTTCACATTAATAAATATTTTAAAACAGTGGAACTCTAAACTCCTCTGGCACAGAGCCAGCATCTGCTCAGCTGGAGTTTGCATTTGCACATGAGAGAAAACCGACGGAAAAACACCTTCCAGATCCCCAGCACCACACCAGCAAGGAACCTCTCCAGACCTACGCCAGAGCACCTCTGCCTGGGGGAGAGCTGCCTTCCCTCTCCTCCACCTCCCAAAGTAGGGGCCACAGGGGCTGCCGTGGCCCCTGCAAGCCAGCTCCTCCTCTGGGGTCTGTATCTGGACACCAGGCTGGCACCGGGGGCAAACAAGGCTCTGCTGGCACATCCCTTCCCAGGGATGTTTCCTGGGACTCACCCCTGGGTTGGTGGGGCCAAGCCCTCAGCTCTGTCCCCCAGGTGGCTCTCAAAATTCCCCTTCCCCCCAGTTGCATCCATACATCCCACACCCTTTCACGCCTGAGCCCTGGGCGCTAGTACCTGCAGGGGGAGGCCCTTCTGTGTAGTACCCCTCTACCCCCCAACCCCCACGTACACCCCAAAGCCTCCTTCCCCTTGCTACTGAGTCCAGCAGATTCGGGCCACAGAGCAGCTGCATGGGCACAGCACGGAAATCACAGGCTTTGAGCAGAAGACAGGCAGAATTAGCTCCAGAAAAAAGATTTAGCTCTGTATTTGCTCAAGCCTGAGGGAGATCACAAAATGAGCAGGAGACAGAGACACTGGGGTTTGGTGGAGTGGACCTTCATGGAGCTAAGGACCATCTCAGACCTTCCAGCTTCTGACCACAGCGCGTAGCGCATGCCTTAAAACCACCTTCCTCAGAATGAATTTGCAGGGTACAAGAAGCAATCCACATCACAGAGAGCCATACCCACATGAACTGCTATCCATGCAGAGGAGAGGGAGACCAAAATCAGATGAGCAGGCTCTAGGACGATCTGCACATTGTCTGGCGGAGACCAGGTTGAGCAGAGGACCTGAACCATAGTCTTCAGGGTGTTCTCGTAAGCCTCTGTCCAGGACTCTCCCATAGACACTGCTCCAGACGGTCTGGATTTTCCCACAGAAAGGTCTCAGTGCAGGGCTAGCACTGGCTTAGCAGGTGAGCTGCGCTGGCAGCATTGGCCCAGCCTGGCCCACCACAGGTTGCACTGCAACGCTTGGGGCAGGGGAACAGGCAGGGACATGGTCCCACCTGCCAAACCACAACCCTCAGAGAGGCTCAGCGTGCACAGCCCCACCTGCAAGGCTGACAGACGGGTCATTTGAGGGTGCTGTTGCTCATAAAGCTCCTTTCTGAGAGCACTGAGGCAGTTCAGCTCGGGGAACTAGAAGAAAATACAGAGTGCGTCACGATGGACGTGCTCACAGCAGGCATGGGTCCCTTCTGCAGCTCTTAGTCCATGGATCACCTTAGCCGTAATATGGGTCTGTGCCCACGGGGCACTCTCCACTGGTGTCCCTCCAGGCCAGGCTGGGGCTTGGCTTGGACCTCAGGTGAGCATGGTTCTCCCATGCAGACAACGGTTGTGACTTGAAAACTCTGAGACATGCAAGGAGATATCTGAAAAGCCAGTCAAAGTCTCATCCTAAAGGCAATCCAGGCTCAGGGAATAACTCTTAACAAGCCAGGGGACCACTAGCAATGACCCACCACTGTTTACAAAGGCTGACAAGCAAGACCTGCTCAGCCATCCCAGCTGCATCAGCCAAGGACTTCAGGACCCTGGCCCCACCACTGGAGATGTCCACCAAGCCTTCTGCTGCCAGCCACAACACCCAGCTCCTGCCCTCTAGCCATGGGCAGCAGCAAGGTCTCCTAAAACTGTCTCCAAGCTAGCTATGACATTAATGGAGCCATAGAAAAAGGCATATAAATGTCCAGCCTCACTTAACTGAGAGCACTGACAGGAGCTCAGCTTCCAGTAGGTCCCTTGAACCACATCGGAGGGTGGTTCTCCCACAGTGACAAAGCTGCCAAGGAACAGCACCACTGGGACAGGGACTAGGAAGGGCTCCTGACACAGGCTTTGCTGCTCCACAGACATCTTCCCCCTCGCGAGATCGAGATGCTCTGCTCCTCCAGAGACCCCGCATCATGCAAGCAAAGCAAGCTCTTGCAGATCAAGGTCCTGTGGACCACGGAGCTGGACCATGCTGAAGAGTCCACCCTCTCCTTGCTATCAAACACGAATTCCTGCACAGCCTCCACAGCTAGGAACGAGGCTGTCCCATGCTAACTACGTCAGCCTTTTCAAATTTAAAGCTCTTGCCGCAAACTCGTCCTTTGGCTCGCAGTGGGGGATCCCTGCTGGCAAGAGAAGCAGCTAAGAAAGCAGGCAGAGGTACCGCTTTCATGTGCAGCAATAGGACGGGGTTTTGCATCCCCTCTGAGGGACCTAATTGCACAAGTCACACACACACACACACTCCTCTACAAATATAGCAAGCAAAGCCATGGCTGAGAATAGCAAGCATATATATTAGCACAAGCTGGGTCACTTCTGCTTTTAATTGTCTGGATGGTTTGCTACAGGAGGGAGGGGGAAAAAAAAAACCACTTTGCTCTCAAGGATCCAGCTCTGTAAATGACATTATGCCTTGGCTTGTATAGGAAATTTTACAAAGCTCAGTTGAAGGAAAACCTTGACTTGTACAGTGAGAGATAAAAATCCTGAGCGTTCACAAATGAATGTACCCATCTGCTGTGCACCGTATTATCTCTCTCAAAAAGAAAAAAAAAAGAAAGAAAGGAAAAAAAGAAAAAAGTGAATTGAACTTTGGATGCTTTTCATTTCCCTACAATGTGCAGCAAACTGTGATTCCTATTCATTAAGAGAGAAGATTGACATTCATTATAGTGTGCATTAAACTCCTCATTCTTCTTCTACCCTCAAAATTAGTCTACAGAGGGTAGTAACTAGTAATTTCTATATTGAATTTCTAGTAACTACAGTGGGTTTTTTCTTCCAAATAAGCAAGGCAATTATAATAAGGCACACTTCTTCCTGAAATGGTAAAACAGGCAGTGCCATTTGAAATCTCTGTTGCTTTCCTTTACAGCTGCAGTTAAGACATGTGCACAATCAGCTCACATGTTTGCTCCTGAATGAATTTTGGAAGAAATGCCTAAATCCCAGAGCACACGCAACTCTGCTGTAGTTGCAGCTCTCACCCAAAATGTCTTCCAGCTCTGGATGCGTGCAACCGCAACATTATTGTCAGATATGGGAGACCTGTCAGTCCTGCCACGCACACATGGGCTGCGGCAGGGAAGTCACAAATGCGCCCATAGCCGCACCGCAGGATGCTACGCGTGCGAGAACTTTGCAGCCGAGCTCCCTGCAAAGGTGCCTCTGCGCAGACGAGCCAGGAGTTGGCTCCCCCATCACTTCTTCTTCCTCAGGTGAATGCCAGAAGAATTAGTCCATCCATGATGCCTTTGCTATTCCTTCACTGCCGGCCAAACACCACCAGCTCACAAGTACAACAGCAGACACAGCACACCGCTCTCCTCCCAGGCATGACCCAGCCCCAGGGGCAGGGTGCTTGCAAGGACCCCCCAGGCTCACGGTCCAAACCCAGCTCCAGCCACCATCTCCTCGACTGCACAGGGGTTACCCCACTCTCCCCCAGGACTGCACTGTCTCATGTGTGGCTTAGACACCACTGAGGTCCCCTGTCTCTGGAGATGCGAGAGAGGTCTCTGGCAATCCAAATGAACGTGATCTTAGCAGTGCCATAAGGATAAGTAATTAGCATTTGTGGTTTTAACTAAGCAGCCCCATCTCTCCTCAGACAGCAAGGGACCTGCAGACATTACACAGAGATCAGATATCGCACGGCAGACGTGGAGAAGCAGACTATCTCCGGAGCCAAGCAAAGCAGCATGAGGAAGACAGGAACGGGGACAGACACCCCTTCGTTCCTGCAGCCCGCACCTTCTGGTGCTGGACACATGTCCAAGAAAACATCTCGACTTGTACAGGCTGCCCTGGTGACAGGGCCAACCTCTGAGGGCGCGTGGAGGGTCACCCACCACATGCAGACTTTTTAGCCAGCCTGGTGAGAAAAGCACGTGGGATGGAGAGCCTCTGGCCCTGCACAGGGCCTGGCTCCCCTCGCCTTGCTCTGGAGGACGTCCAGCCCTCCTGCCAGTCCGAGGCACATCCAGGAGGCAAAGCTCTTCAGGCAGAGCCCCATGCTCTCTGCTCCAGCCCATGCATCCTCCTCTGTCCCAAGTTTGATGGTGCAGCTCTGCTGCCCCAGCACTCCCCAAACAGCCCCTAGGTTGCAGCTGAAGCAAGAGTTGTTCCCGCATACCTGGCTGGCCATAGCCTGCTGAACAAATTTCTTAGCAGGGCAGGCAGTGTGGGAGCATTATGCAGTGGTGGGCAGACATGCTGGAGTGCTTTAACCTGTGAAAGATCAGTCAGCACATGCAGCCCCTATGCAAAGCCCTCTGCCACCCCCCATCCAGCCCTCCGATGATGGTGTGGGTATATCGAGGCCACAGCACAGCTTTCAAGCAGAGCAGGTGCCCCAGTCTCGGGTCACTGAAACTGGACCTGTCACCCTCCCTGGAAAGGGAGTTGCAATAGATAGTGGTGGCTGGAAACCTTTAGCATAGGTAGCCAAGGAGGTGGGCTGGGGTGACCCCCTAGGGTCCCCTTGCTGGCGATAAGGGACATGGCCACTCAGCGTGTTGCACAGCTGCCTCAGAAACAGCTGGAGATGGCTGAGTCAGCACAGCTGGAGAGATACATGTGAGTGCCACCACTGCACAATCCCCCTGCTCCTTTCCAACCCGCCCGCTCTGCCTTTAGACAGTGAAGCCTAAAACCAGACAGTCTCTTTTTACAGAGACACAGCAATTGTATTTTGCTATTTTCAGGCCAGACTCCAAGGTCCCAACCTCTGTCCCTAAGGGACAAACTCGTGGCTGTCGGAGCTGCCCTGCAAGGCGCCGCGGGGCCAGGAGACCTGGCAGCAGGACATGTGCTCACCCAGGACAGGGAATGGTCAGGAGAGGATGCAGGTGCCGGGAACGGATATTAAAGGACACGACGGGTTTATGAGGGGCTGAACAGTCTGCCCGCACAGCTAGCAGAAGACAGATCAGTATTTCTGCCCCAGGGCAGGTAGAGAATAGAGTCTGTTAGAGAAACCACTTGTCTGGAGCCTGTCAGGGCTTTAAGATGGTATCTGAGGATTATTTAGATTTTGCATCTTTGCCTGGTGAGTTCTCCTTTAGCCCTGCTGATTTGTGAGGGCAGCACCCAGACGCTTGTCACACACATCGCCTCATCAACCCTCAACTGACACAAATTGGGAGTACCGCAGGGAGTGAAAGGCAGTTTGGACAAGGCATGCTTCACAATGGGCTCAAACATCACGTTATCAGGATCAGCCAAGTAATAAACCTTGTCAGGGACATTCAGACCTCTGAACCCACCAAGCAAGGGACACAACTGCCTTCTTGCTCCTGAAGAAACTGCATCATCAGTGCCAACACGTGAATTGAGATAGCTTTAATAAACGCAGGCTACCTCCTTTTACTGGCTTCACTCCCACCCAGTAGTAATGCTATGTCCCTCTTAGCTATTGCCCTTGATGTCCTAAAGACAGTGGAGACCAGAAAAGCCCAGCCTGTCTGGTAGAAGAGCAACATGGAGAAGAGGGGCAGAGAAGTAGGTCTGTCTTGGTCTGACACTTCTCCCCAAGGTACAGGCATAGTAATGTGAATTGAAATGCTATGTCCCCAGAGGCAGCACATCACAGAAGTGGGTGACACCAGCACAGCATCCAGATCTGGGAGAGGAAACGCTTCCTAAAATAGAAATATTCCTCAGTGAGCTATTGCAAAAAGATTTGGGGACAAAGGAAAGGAAACCGCTCCATGTCACTCAGAAAGCCTGTGGACCTTCCTTGCCAGCTCCCAGAGGACAGGCGGATGATAAAGCCCCTGTTCTCAGGACCTAAGTTCCCTGAAAGAACAACCCATGGCATTTCCTTGAACTGCTCCATCTGCAATAGAGCAATTCTCTCCATAGCTTTCTAGGGACATAAACCCACCACAACTTGGGACTTGAGTTCCCCACTGAGGAACCCACCTCCTTCTTGCATCTGTGTATTAACCACACCTGCAGCTCAAACCCCAGCATCCTTTCTCTTTAGGCAAGCGAGGACTCCCCTTCTGAGAGGCGGTTTTTCATCAGAAAATGTGAATATGGTGGAAGCTCCATATATTAGTGCTAGTTTCAAGAAAACTCGATCAGAAGGGGGTGTCTCTGGATCAGGAAGGTACTTCTGGTCAAGGAGCATGCAAAGTCCAAAGCTGCCCCTGTGGTTAAGCCACTCATCCAGGCTTTGGGCCAGTTCAGATCCCAGTTAGCCAGTGGGGTCAGAAGCAGGGTCCGTGCAAGCCACTGCTGTGAGGTAATAACACTCTAACCCCCACCTCCATTTGGAGCCATTCTTCTTTGTGTAAATCATCCAGCATCCTTCAGTCCAGAATGCCTGCGTAGCCTTGGGGTGGGCTCTCTCTTCTGGCTATGTCTGGTACAGGGCCCTCTTCTTGCCACAGGGGCTTGAACCAGTGCCCCTTGGGTGACACCCGCCATTGGCCATACGCTCTCAGGGAAACCCATCCCTGCACTGCTCTCATCTTTCCATCCCCATTGCCGAGACAAAGACTGTGATGCTTTTTCGGTCCCCAAGCAGCCTCGGGGAAACCAAGGGCTCTGACCCTCAGCTATCAGCTGTGAGACCAGCAGCTTTCCTGCGTGGAGCCTGCCGTGACTCCCTTTGCTGCACTGCCTTGCTCCTGGGGGATGGGAACTGAGTGGGCAGCATCCTCCCCCACTTGTCTCATTGTGCTGCGACTTGGTGTCCATCCCTGTCCTGTGTTCCTCCCCAGTGCTCACAGCCCTTCTCCTGGAGACTGCTGTGTTTATTGTTTATTAATTAAGGAGATTTTAATACACCTTGTGAAGGATTTGTAATGGCTCTTATCTGAATTTACAGAGAGTTGCAGAATACATAGAAGAGCTTCGACATTCTCTTAATTAGCACCCAAGCAAATAAGAGCACACTAGATCTGGAGATCTTCAGGGCCTCACGCTCCCCTTCTCAGAGCCACTGGAGATGTGAGTGTAATTTCAAACAGTTAAAGCTGCTTGGAAGGGCACCTCCAAGGTATTTGTCATCACTTTCGAAACCCGTATTTACTCTCTGCTGTTTCCAAAAACCCCTCTGGGAGCTGGGAAATGAATCTATTTTCCTGTTGAAACCCATCACATGGACATCCTGCCTTGCTATTTTTAGGGATGCTTGTGAAGGCAGGCTGCACTCTGCTCTGTTATTTCAGGGTCTTGCTAGCCTGGAGCTGCCCACGCTGGCTGTTATCGGAGGGTCCTGGAGGAGAGCGCAGCTGCACACCTTGGCTTGTTCTTTGAGAGTTCCTGCTCTGCTGACCCTGAAGCATTTGTCCTAAACAAAGACAGATCTGTACTGGCAACAGTAATAACTCTGCCAAAAGCTGCAGGGAACACTCTGCAGCAGGGCCACACCATCAGAGCCATTCACAGTGCTCTTCGGGTGTATTCTGTTTCCCCAAAGCCACACTTGAAGCTGGCACAGCCCACATAGCTATGGTGGAAATGCTGCAGAGATAGGCATATCCATGCTGGTAGGAGCTCATAAAAGCAACAGAGCTGATGTGGCAGTAAAGGCTTTGGCATGGGTGGTCCAGCAACCAGGGCAAAGCCCTCCAGGGATGTTGATACAGTCGTTGGTTATTCACCTGTGCTGAAATCCATCTTCTTTGCACAGTCACTCCTGCCCGCACTGTAATCACACCTTTTCTTTGCTCCATAGGTACCTCACAGGGGCAGCCTGTAAACTCAACCCTTCATCTTAGTCTCCGGTCTGAGGTAGGATGGTCCTATCAGTCACTGCTAGCTTTGACAGCTGGGATTCCTGTTAGCTCTTTGTCTGCTGCACATTCAACTGAATCGGGAGCTCCCTCCTGCCGCAGCAGCATCATCTGGATCCGACCCTGCAAGCGGTCCCCTCCCTCGAGGCAGAGGAGCCCTCTCCGGCACCGGCGCTGGCTCCCGTGAGCCGCTCTTGCCGCTGTGAGATGCGTCACTGCTGACAGCTCCCCCACCCAAGACCCGGCGATGGGGACATAATCCTCCTTACATCACTCAGGAGCCAGCTCAAGTCACCGAAATGTGTTCCACCCATCACATCACATCGGTTTGGAGTGGCTTCTGCTGACAGCCAGGCAGAGCACGGGAGCTCCCAGTGCTTCCAGAGCACGGGAGCTCCTGCTCGCAGGGAGCACCTAAAGACTCCCTGGAGGACCCAGCTCCCCATGCTGTGGGCCAGCCACACGCATCCCCAGAGCCAGAGCATACGCCTCTGATGCCCACTCCCCTCCCGAGACCAGGCAATCCCAGCGTGATGTCCTGAGTGACATTTCCCAGGAAAAGAACAGCACAGTAAATTCAAAGGTTAAATTTGCATATTTCCCGATGCTGCTCTGAAGAGCCAGACAGTCGTTCAGGATGAACTGCTGCCAACCTGCTGCACAGGGAGCACAAACACCGTGTGCCCACCAGGGCTGAGGGACCCTTTCGGGTAGCACCATGCAACTTCACCACAGTGGCCTTTAGTTCTGAGAGGGAGCAAACCAAAGGACCACAAGCAGTGGAGGGGACGAAGTTCTGTCCATGCATCTGTAGAGCAGCTCAGGGCACTGAGGAGGAAGCCAGCATTACCTCCATTACCCCATCTGAGGAACAGTCAGGACTGGATGCATCCTGGGAAGAAGCAATGGAGGCACTTCTGTATTAACTAGCATGACATCTGCTTTCAACAGTGTGCCTGGGACTGTATTGCTCCAATAATGTGTCCAGGGAGGCCACAAAGAGTCTCCACAAAAAGCTCCAAAGACTACAGGCTCAGCAAAATGCTGCACATTAAATACTCTTTATAGTGTGTGCAGAAGGACTGTTACAAATTCAAATGAACAAGCCGCGAGTGAATCACCCAACAGGGAAGAGTTGGCTTCAGCTAAGCAGAAGCAAAGCAGCAGTCAGGGAGGGCTCTCAGTGGGAGAGGGCTCAGGCTCGGCCACAAGCTACTAAAACACAAGGAGAAACTCTTCGGCAGCACACATAGTGGGAGGAACAGAGGGCCTCCCCTGGAGTGTGGGCACAGGACCACCCTGCAGCACCAGTCTCCCAGCTCAGCAATGCCATGGAGCTCAGCGTCAGTCCGTCGGTAACACTGAGCAATGCATACCCACCATTGCTAAATATGTATTCAATATGCATCTTTACTACCACCTTTTGTTTCCCAAGCCTTGTTTCTGCCCCTCCAGATGTTTGCGTTATGCTTTGAAGAATAACCCACTCATCTCCTTAGCAAGCTCCTCTGAAGCAAGAAACCAAGGTGGCAATGCTTGAGGTGGAGCAGGTCACGAGGATGCACCTGCACCCACAACTGTTGGGTGAGGAGAAAACAGGGTCTAAAGAGGGGCAGTGCCAAGGCTGGTGGCACCAGCTGCTGGTTTTCCAGAAGGAGCTACTCTGGCGGGCACTGGTGATGACCCCTCTTTGCATTCCTGCAGGCAGCAGAGCTGTCTCGTAGCCTCAGCTCTCCTCCATCCCTGCCAGAAGTGGGGGAGCCTGCAGGTTGGCCTTACTGGATCTTTTCCTGAAAATATAAGTACGTGGCCCTTGCTGCACCTTCCGTGAACTTTCGGCAGGACCTGGTGGGAGGCAGCTCTGGAGGACTCTCCTGCTAGCGAAACACTCTCCTCCTACGCTTTTCAGCGTGTTGCCATCTGGCTGTTGTATCAGAAGCAACAGCCAAGCTACCCTCCTGTGCCATTTGTCACCGCGCTTTCTCCTATATACTGGCCCGTCTTTTCCATCTCCCTTTGACATCAAGTAGCTCCAGCCCCTTTGAGCTCTCTTCATGTCAAACTCTCTTTGTGTCCTCAGTAATTTAGGTCTTTCTGGAGAGAAGGGGGTGGAAGGAACCATGATTCTCCAAGGGAGGAGGCACCACTGATTTACATACAGACCTTCCCTTTTCTCCTCATCCAGTTTTTATTCCCCTTCACACATACTCCCATTCTGGCTTCCAGAGCCCCACACCGAGATGCGCACCAGGCTCCCAGCTCCCCTGGAGCCCAGCGCGCCGGTGAGGACGGGGAGCACCGCTGTGCTTTTCTCAGTGCTGAGCCTCTTGCCTCATCAGCTCCAAAACCATCAGATCACACAGGGCTCAGCCCCTGCAACAGACAGCAATGCTGACCGCTGCCCAGATGCTTGGCAGAGCCTGTCATTAGCCTGTATTCAGCATAGCCATTTGTTTAATTGTTTTTGTTCCGCGTCTCTGATTTACCTGTCTCTTTTGGGTGACAAACAAGCTGCAGCCCCTTCCCCTTCCCAAGCCGTGTGCTCATCCCATGATCATTTTCACCCCATTCCATGATAGAAACAAAGGCAGCCCCTCATGCAGCACTCACCATGCCTTGCTTGTCCAGACGTATGGCCTCTGCTCGCGTAGCCCCACACGCGTGCACATGGTATCATGCATCCAGGCACATCCACACTCTGCAATGGGCATTTTGGTCTTACAACCATGCATACAGCCTCACGATCTAGAAAGGCCTGGAGGGCTCCTGCAAGGCTGCACGAGGGTGCACTTGGCCTCAACGATTCATCTTGCCCATCACCTCATCCTTCCCAAGCATGAGAGGTTTGGGGGAAGCAGGCGGGGGGGAGCTGGGGATCACGCGAGCTCCTCTGGCAGGCTGACTCCAGCCCGAGCCAAAGGCGGGTCAAGGCTCTTTTACAGGAGCTGTTGGGGTGCACTTGCAAACACTGTTCATCTCCTTTTCCTCTCTGTTGATTTTGACACTCACAACGAGGTGCAATTTTCCTTACCGCGTCATTTAGCTCCCATCATACTGAGAGATTCCTGTGCCATTATAGCCCTGTCTCCCATTACCACTTCCCACGTCTCCTGGTGCCAAGTATCAGGCTCATTCCTTTAATTCACAGCGAGAGCAGTAAACGCCTGCTCTGCTCCAGCCCTGCATGCAGGGAGAGCTCGCATGTCTTTTTTAGCAGTCCAGTGCTGCATTCCCCAGGTTCAGAGCAACTGGACCCGGGACCTGCAGTACTGCAGGCCATCCGTTTGCCTGATCTCCTCCCCTGGGGATGTTCAGTCTGGACTCGGTCTCTTCTGAACACAGGGGATGTGGGAACACGTAGGGGGAAGGCAGAGATAACGACTGCCACCCTCCTCTCTGGACAGAAGGACAACGATACGCTGACGAGGATTTATCAGGAGGGGCCGCGTGCCTCGGTCACACACAGGGGCGGTGGGAGCTGCTGGCCCGTGGCCTCTGTACGTCACACACTAAATCATTTGCCTGACAGCAGGTCACCAGCAGAGCTGGACCTCGCGCCCCAGCCAGGCGACCCTGTGCTCTACTCGCTGGCCCGTACGTTGTCTGCATTGCAGCAGGCAGCAGCAGATGCCTCAGCTCAACTATGCCCGTCTCCCACCAGCACACAGTGAGCGCAGCAAACCCCAAACTCGTCACTGGGTTTTTTAGGAGTTTTGACATCAGCAGTTTTCCCCCATTGAGCCCATACCTTACGAGGTGGCTTTATGAGCAGGAAACAGGGCACAAATGTGCATGGCAAGGGAGTCATGCTCAGATGAGCAGCAGTGAAGCCTTCATTTTAGGAAGAGAGGAGCAAGCTAGAAAGGCTCAGAAACCCAGCGAAAACCAACACAGCTCAAACACTTCCAGAGGGTCCATCTCAGCTGCAGCAAGAGGAGAGAAGAGGGTGCAGGCAGGGAAACGAGTCCACAGCACACAGAGAGCTGCCTTGGCTGGCACCCACTGGGTGTTTGCCAATAAAACAAGTGCAAAAGGCAGGCACTGAATACGTCAGAGGGTTGGGATCCCCCTCCAGCACCGAACGCAGAAATCGTGCAGTGCAGGGAGTCCCGGGGAGCCCAGCACAGCTCCTCTCAATGCCTGCCAGTCCTGCAGCCCATCCATCACAGCGCAATCCCAAGACATTTCACATAATGCTACACAGGTGGCAAGGCTGGAGCAGGCAGTCTGTTCTGGGGGATCCTTATGACAATAAAAACATGCCAGGTGCACCTGGGTGAGGGGCAAGCCCAGCTCTAACACCCATGCAACACGCACCGTGCCAACTTGCCACCAACCCAGGCACACAGTGACGCACAGTTGGTCCCTTCCCCACGTGCCGGCTCCCAGCAGCAACATATGGGCCGCCACCTCTCCCAAGGGAGAGCAAATTCCCTGTCCATCTGATGGGAGAGCACCAAGTAGCTTCTCCACCTCCGTCCCTGTGCAGGCTGCGGCCACAGATACCTCTTCTCCATCAAAAGCGGTGTGTGCACATGCCCCACATTGGACCCAGGTCAAGCTCTCCCAAGCTCGTAGTAAATCCAAGGTCCTCAGGAAATAACCAAGCAAAGTGCTTTGAAGAAGACTTTGTCCCTGCAGCCCAGCTGGCCACCCAGAAGCTTAGGATTAATTGTAAGCCTAGCAAAACACTAGGAAAGCCAAAAATAAATACAGCAAAAGAAGAGCATTTCCCACTGGAAAGCCATGGCCAAGTAAAGTCAGTCTCTTCTGGGCTGGTTCCCAGGAGGCAGCTCAGATTCATTTATTGTGCCACTCATAAACGTCTCTCTTTGGCTGTGCTGCTCCCTCAGTGCTCCCTTCCAACCTGGGAGAAAAAGGACCCATTATTCAGACACAACGCCACTCGTCGAGCAGGAAAGCGGAGCCCGGGCAGGCGCACTGCTCTAGCGCCAGCAGCAATCCCAGCCCCACACAGAGCCTCTTCCCAGGGCTTGGGACCACACTCTGCTGCACACAGGAGAGGAGGCAGCCTTGGGAAAACCAGAACTGTGCTCGCTGACCTGGGGACACCATTTAAATAACAGCTGCCTGATTTCCAGACACATTTCCCTCAGAGCACAGCCAGTGCCCCAGCAGCAAACAGCATGTCGTGTTAGAAATGGCTCTTCCTAAAAAGACCAGGAGAGATGGCTCATCTGTCTTGTGGGCGACGTCAAACCCAAAGATGCCACCTCTTCCAGTCTTCGGTGCAAGCCACAGGCCCTCGGCCAGGCTCTGCCTCCAAGCCCCAGCTGAAGTCTCACTTCGCTGCACAATGTCAGAAATTGAGGCTTAAAGATGACACATCAAAGCCTGCAAGAGCTCACACCCCCATAATGCCCAGACAGGCTTGGCTGGCAGAATCCCTTTGCTGTCTCACCCAGAGGGCCTAAAATTCATTTTGTGGATTGAAATTGAACCAGCCAAGCGAGGGATTCGGCAGCTGTCGGTCTCCACTGAGGAATGCAAATACGGGGGGAGCAGGGGCTGGGTTGGAGCAATGCAGCCCACCAGCCCAGCCTGGGCAGCTCCCCAGGGGCTTCCCAAACTGCCCCGCACGCCAGCCTGGCTGGGTGCATGGGCAGGGAACATCCCACACCACAGGCAGGGAAACGCAGCACCAGCACGCTGCCTTCTCACACCGAAATCCCATGCTGGTCATGCACTGCTGTTGGTCTCTGGGAAGAGCTGGGCTGCTCTGCAGACCGTTACACGCTCCATGGAGACCCCAGGGCAAGGTCTGCAGAGGGGTGTTAGACAGAGGAGCAGGGCCAGAGCAAAAAGGCAAGGCAGAAGCGTGACATCAGGAGTCAGGCAATGCCCTGCTGCCTGCTTGCAGCCCCCAGCTCCTGCAGCAGGTGACCGGGCCAAGGGCAGAGACAGCAAGGCAATGCCTGCCTGCAGCAGGTGACACCTGAGCAGCAAATGGGCTCATCTCTGATGCTCGGTCCAGGGATATCCCTGCCCTGAGTTCAGGTGACAGCAGATCTCGGCCTGCTCTCGCTGCCGATGCCCCTCCTGCCTCACATCTGGCAGCAGCTGCTGTCCCAGCCCACGGGTGGTGGTGGACGGAGAGCAGGTCCAACAGGCCATCTCCACGTCCAGCTTCCTCGTGGCAGAGCAGTCTCCCACCATCCATCACTATGCATGTGGTTAATGCTACCGCTCAGGACTGTGAGCTGCTGTAATTACCATTATTAATTCCCCCTCCCTTCAGGATATATTAGCTGCAAATTGAGAAAAGAGGGAGGGAGAGAAGTCCCTGGACTTGATAAATCAGCTGCTGACAAAGAACCAACGTCTGCACTTCAGCGTGTGCGGGAGGCAGCCCCAGAGCGTGCCCAGCACCGCTCTCCCTCCCACCAGTGCCTCCCCTCCGCTGGCTCCCGGCCACCTCACCGCATCCCCCCCACCTCCAGCCCTGCTCGCTGAAGCAGACCCTTGTTAGCAAAGGCCGAGGGACTTGGCTGCTCTCAATTAACACCGCTTCTGCCCAAACCAAGCCAAACGTTGACTGCACAGGCATCCAGGAATGGAAACAAATGCCCCAACTGCAGCTGGCACAATGCACGTGGAAGTCACTGAGGGGCTTGTGTTTGCGGTTGCGTCTCTCCAGGAAGCCATACCGCTTTAAGGAAAGGTCTGAATTCAAACCGAGTTTGTTAAGCGGAGGCAAACCTCAGCTAGTTTCATCTTCACCTGAGTTAAAGCCAGTCTAGACGAAGGTGAGTGGGGACAGAATTAAACATACCTGTGATATGAGTGCCTGCGTGGACCTGAAGCAATTGGCCTTCACGGTGGCCAAGGTCCCCACAGAGGTCCCAGCCCTGCTGTTAGCAGAAGAGCCAGAGGAAGCCATCGCACCTGAGCTTATAGAATGAAAGCTGCCAAATCTCTTTCAGCCCTAAGACACTGAAGACCCTCCTCCTGCCCCCAGGATAGCCATTTCCAAAGCACCTCCCGCCTGGGTGCACTCCACAGCTTGCAGAACTGGATGTGCAAACGTTCGGGGCTGCAGCTCCTCACAAGCACAGGGCAGCAGCAGAAAATGCCACGCTCCCGGAAACCCAGAGCAAGCCCCTGTGCTAACACTCGGTGCTATTACTCCTGACAACAAAAGTGGCCTGAACAAACAGGAGGGGAAGACTACCGCCAGTTTGAAGCCTGCTGCTTCTTGCAAAAAGGCTGCTGACCTGTGCAGGAGGACAGAGTGCCTGGTGATAAAACCAGAGAGGCTTCACTTCACCCGACACAAACCAGCTTCAAGGTGCCCTCCAGACCAGGACGCGGATGTTCTTGTGCAGCACAAAGAGAGGCGGTGAGCAGTAAATACAAGCCCGCATCGCATTACCCACCTGACAAAACAGGCCGCTGTCAAATTGTGTGGATACTGTGAACGACAAGAGCGTTCCCAGCACGCAGCCTCATGCCTTTTCTCTGAAGGGAAAGGGACAGACAGCCCTCTAGTGTAAAGCCAAAGCTAACCATGTTTGCACGGGCACGCAAAGCATTAATCACAGCCGGATCCACGCTGGACGCGTGCGCTTGGGAAGGGACCTGCGCCCAGGGAGAGGGTTTTGCTCCCCAGCTGCTCGCGCTGCAACTTCCCACCGCCCCTCAAAACATGCTGATGCCGTGGAGATGTGCAAGTCCTAAAGGTCCCGGTGGCTTGCGGGTGATCATTTTTCTCTGCAGAGACAAGTAGAATGTTAACAGACTCTGTATTTGCTCTTAGGATTTCAAAAGATGCCTTTTGTCAGAGGAGGGTATGTAGCCTTCGCAGCCTGACATCAGCAATCGCAAAAGGCTTCTGAAATCCCGACTTGCCCGGCAGCTGATGGCATGTCTCTGACAAACCCCGCCATGGTGCCTGGAAGCAGGGAAAGCTGAATTTGGGGCCTCCAAAGATTTTTTCCTTTCCTCTCCCTCCTCTCTTCTGCTTAAGAGTCAGACTGAGTTCACATCTCTTCCCTGCGCACGTTGCTGCGTTATGCACGTGGGGTATTGTACGTGGCTCTGATCATCACTCACAGCCTTAAGAAAGACGCACAATTAAAATCAATATTTAAAGTCATCAAACAAGCACACACAAATTTTAACAGCCAGACAATTCACTCTGACATAACAATGCAGGGTGCAGAGTCGAGAGCTGTGCTGGAGTGCCGAGAGCATAGTTCTGCCCACAGTCTTCAAAATTTAATGAAAATACACCAGTTTTAAACACTTTCCCAAATCCAGCTCACAAAATCTGTCACTTTGATGTGAATGGTCCCAGTCTTAGACTAATCAGTCACTTTTACTTTCTCTTTAGTAGCTAAAGACGCAAATGAACTCCCAGCAAACTGCACAGCTTCAGGAGAAGAATTTAGCAGCCAGATGGTTCTTGCAAAAGATTTGTTCTTAACAAAAAAAAAAAAAAAAAGTTAACCCGTTTCCCCAATGAACAACACACAGGAGATGATCTGACACATCAGCAAGCAATTCCAAACTATTACCTTAGAGCATCACTTCGACCGTAGAAGTGCCCCTTCTTCCTATACCATCCTGTAAATTATAATTATCACTAATAACTGATCAATTAGTACAAGTCCATGCAAGGCACTATATTATCCCCTGCATTCAGGGAAGAAAAGAAGGCATCAAATTTGAATGCAAACATCCCTTTGTTTCCAGCAGAAGGTGCAACACAGAGAGATAAAAGAAAGCACAACTGTTAAAAAGGCAACAAGATTCAAAGAACCATCTGAGGGAATGTGTTGAACTCCAACGAGATGGAGCAAAGCTGTGACGGGCTGGAAACTCCCATCCAGGCAGTGAACCTCAGTCTACTGGTGTATTTGCATTTGCTTTCTCTGGGCCTTTTTTTCATCTCCATGTGGAATTGCAGCTGTGGATGGGGATCAAAGCACACAATAAAGACTCTCCAGACCTTCATGGACACCTCCTTGGATAAAGTACAGAAATGCAGGACAAGAAAGTTTTTCTGAGTCAACTGCAGGAAGTAAAGAGCAAAACAAGTATCATCTGGCAAAAGGACTTTCATCACCTAAGGATGCTAATGGTGGAAGGAAGACGGCAACCCATGTCAAGGACTAGCTTCTCCTTAGCTGTTGGGACTGGAACTTGGGCAGCAGCACAGGGAACAACCATTCAGCAGGGTGATTTGGAGAAGCCAAGTGCAGGGTGGGAACCCTGGACTTCTTCAAATGTTTCTGACCCACTGCTAAATAACACGTTAGTAAAGAGTGTTTACTTTTCATATTCATATGCGGGGAGGCATCTGTTTACCTAAACGTCCAAGCTTTATGAATGAGTGAAAGAGGAACAGTATTAAGAAGTACTCACTTGGTACAAGAAGTGCATAAAGTTCTGCACCCGGGGCAGAATAACCCCATGCATCAATACCAGCCTGCAAACTGAGAGCAGCAGTCTGCTGTAAACGGCCAGGGAGCTGTGCTGGACACCAAGGTGAATATAAGCAAATGATTGCTCTTACTGTGAATACGGCAACTACGTCCTGGGCTGTGCTAAGAGGAGGGTAGCCAGCAGGGAGGGGAAAGTTACTGCCCCTTTCCACTCAGGACTGGGGAGGCTGCACCTCAAATGCTGTGTCCAGTTGTGGTCTCCTGAATCCAAAATTAACGTGGGGAAACCAAAAAGGTCCAGCGGAGGGTGAGCTAGATGGTGAGAAGCCTGCAGCATATGTCCTTCGAGGTCAGGTAGAGGGAGTTAGGATGGTTGGGTCTGGCAAAGAGGAGGCGAAGGGGCAATCTAATTGCAGCCTACAGCTACTCAAAGGCAGTTATAAGGATGATGGAACCAAACACACCTTTGTGAGGCTAGATGGCACAGCAAGGAGCTGTGGCCAAGAAGTGCGGTTTGGGAGGTTCAGTTCAGACATTAGGAAAAGCTTTTTAATCAGCTCCAGTGCTGGGAAAGGCCAGCAAGTCTCCATCATTGGACGTTTCCAAAGCTTGGCTAGAGAAAGCCACAGCAGACCTGATCTGACGTTAGCAATAGCCCTGCTTAGGGTGGGAGTCTGGACCCTCCAGAGGGCCCTTCCCACCAGCACCTGCAGGATTCTGGGATTTGGCCATGCTAAACCGTGTCCTCAGACAGGTCTCTGCCACTGCACGGTGTCCAGGAAAGGCTTCCAGCACAGGGTGTGTCTGAGGACTAAGAGAATTTCTGGGAAACTCTGTTTTACCTAACATTGACGTGGGACACCATGCTGAGAGAGCTGTAACCAGTATACAGAAAATACGTCCAAGGGCTTCACCCCCAAATGCGGTCAGAAAAGTAAACACGTGGGCGCAAGACAGAAATGTCTGGAAGTGTCTGTTGCCTTCCTGAGTGTCCCTGCCAGGGACCCTGACTGTGACCCCCACTCTCAGGTCCTCCTGGGTATCTCCCTCAATGCCTGCTCCTGAACTCATAGGGACAACCCCTTACTCCCATCAAGCATGGACCCAGGCACTACGTGCACCATCACTCCTGCTCCACCACTGCCATGCCTAGTGACAGACAAGAGGTGCCCCGACCATGCCAAAGGGACACGGGCCACTCATGGTCCTGACCCAGGCCAGGTGTCAAAGGGCTTGAGCAGCCTTGGCCAGACAGGCCAAGAAGTCTGAGCTATGGAGGAGGAGAGGATATCTCCATCCTTGGAGATGACAGCCATCCTTGACAGGACAGGTCCCTGAGCAACCTGATCTAGCTTTGAAATTAGCTGTGCTTTGAGCAGGAGATTGATTAGATACTTCCAGATGTCTCTTCCAAACTAACCTACGATTTTATGAAAGCAAATATTCTGTAACCCCTGCCTTGCCTGACCCATGCAGAGAGGACCCTAACACTGCTGGCTGGCTGGGGGAGAAGGGTTGCAGCCTGCTACTTGCCAGTCGTCAGGCTGATGCCTCATACTACTGAGCTACCAAAAAACTCTACTAAAAATCACAGCATTGGAGTACTTCCTTGCTTCCAACTTCCTTAATGTTTTGCACATGCTTGTGTAATGCTTCTGCTTTTCTTGACAACCAGGAAGGCTACAAAATAAAACTCAAGTACTTCTCTAATCCCCTGATTCCAGGAGCAGAGACGAGAGGGACAATAAATACTGCAAAATCTGCCGGTGCTATTGATCAGCTCCAAGGTACAATGCAAAGGTTGTGAGGAAGGCAGGCCAGACCAGGGAGACAAACCTGCTGTTGATGCAGCAACACCCCTAAGGAGAGTATCATCAGTCTTGTCACTTGACACTGTGTCACTGCTAAAGAAGTGATCGGCAATTGCACAGACGTCCACGTTTTAGCTCTGGACTGACCCTTAAGCATATTCTGGGTCCCTCGGGAGGTAACTCAGCATCACCCTCCCAGCGTTAGAGCTGGAAAAGCTGAAACTAAATCACAGAAAGGCTCATTGACCTGGTCAAGGATACAAAGAAGTCAGAAGTAGGGCCAAGACCAGACTCCAGAAGCCCTGACTTCCAGGAGCTCTCTAAAAGCAAAGTAAATATGGACAGAGTCTGTGCAACACCACATGCAGATGTGTTCCGCCTTACATACAGGCAGGGCCTTTCCATGCACGCTGCACACACACCATAGGAAATATCTGCGTCACTTTGACGCCACTCTGCTCTAAGTCTACATGTCATCACTGAACACCACCATAACGGACAATCGGCCACCCAAAACTCACGCTGCTGCATGTCCCGATAGCCATAATAAGACACCAGCGCAGGCTGAGGTGAGTTTGCACATTTTAGCAAAGTCTGTATGAATTGCTTTGGCATCTCTGTGCAAACATGGAAGGATCCACCCTTTGCTTCTTTTAGCTGATTATGACTTTTCAGTACAATTGTCTCCTCTTCCCTCAGTCCCCGGAAACCTCCAGGAGTTGCAACCACAAGCATGAAAGGGAAGGAGAGGCTGGGCTTTGTAGATCACAAGCCTCCCTCCTCCCTCCCACACCTCTGTGTCTGTGATGGAGAAGCCCTGAAACCCTGTTACTCACAAATCTCAGACAGATCCATCTGGCTTTAGGACACAGCACAAAGCTTTCCGCATGGACAGGAGGGAGAAGCCCTAGTGCAATCGCCAGCCCTTGCAGGCACCACACTGTGATGCTGCCTTTTACGATACCTCTTTGCAGTGGTACAGGATACTCCTATTCCACTGTGTGCGTGCCTCCTGCATAAAAAAAAAAACAAACCTCTTTAGGAACATCAAAAGAGGAGCTTGGCACTCAGAGATATGTCTTAATGAAGGTGACAGCCGCAGAAAGCATTTCAAATCCAAGGGGAAGAGAACGCACACCTAATTAGACCGACTCCTTTCTTCACCCTTCAGTTCTGCCTCCGGCTGGATGCGCAGGGTGAATCCTGCACTGGGACTGCAGCTTCAGCCTCTCCACCCGGATGCACCCTGCAGCACAGCGAGACTGAGCTGCGTGAGCAACTGGCACAGCAGCCATGTGCAGGCTCAGAGCAGAGATTAGAGCTCAGCTCTTTGCAATCTTCCTTGTCCTGCTTTGCGCTGAGGCTCTGGCTCAACTGATTTCCTCTCCCTCTTCCTCTCCCTCAAGGCTCAGGAAGAAGACACTGCGCTTACCACTGTAGGCAGCAGCTCCCCGCAGCCAGTATCACTGTGCATGCAGGGTGTGTAAGCAGTGTGCCTGAGAGCTGGCCTCCGGAGCATCCTTCCCCTTCCCTGCCCCCATCTCACAGCCTCCCTCGCTGCTTCCGAGCCGAAGGTGGTGGAAAATTCTCAAAGGTGCTGCTGGATTTCGCAGATTTTTCTTATTCCTTTGGAAGGCTTAATGGCCAAAGTCATCACTGGTGTCAGAAGAAGATTACACAGGCACGAGGCCTTCGTTACTAGCACACTGATTGTCACAGAGTTACCAAGACATTTGTGGGGATGTGAGTTGTGGACCCCCACATCCCCGGCCAGCTTCCAACTCCATGGCGAGCCGTCAGGCCCAGTGTACGGACGGACAACCATTCCCCTGGCCTCTCCTTCCAAGCCCCCCGAGCAGGGCAGGTAGCAGCCGAAAGCAGAGGGAGGCATCTCAGTTGTGGAGCAAACCGCCCCCTTCCTCCCCTTGCTCCTTCCCGCCACCGACTCCTTCGCACTTACGAATGGCATAGGCTCCCAGGAGGTTTTTACTCAAGCAAAGCCCAGAGCATCTGAACACAGGATGGAGGTAATTAATGAAGGACGTGGCTTGTTGAGACAGGATTGCCATGCTACCCGTGCTGGTGGTGAGCAGCAGAGGCACATGCTGCCCACAAGCCACAGCAGCAGAGAGCGCAGCAGCGGCTTTCTCGCCGTTTCTAATTAACTTATTTTCTGGGCCAGCTTTCTCTAGCGCTCTTAGTGGGGAAAACATCACAGAACCAGCAGGGACACAACGACATCTGCACTGACACAACGCCCAGGCACGGAGCAGTGCCACGGCACCTCCACCTTTTTGCCCTGATATTCCTCTTTAGAAAACCCCTCCAAACACACCCTTTGATGGTCCCACAGAATATAGGTCTGAGGTATGTGCTGCCTGGTGGGGAAGGGGGGACCAAGCCCAGGAAACGCTGCGGCCCCTTGATACAAAATGAACATTATACAGAAAGGAAATATAAAATAATACACTGATGAATGGTGTTTTCTCTCAAGAAAAAGAGCGAGCTGCTCTCACATCAGTGAATAAGTAGTCTCTGAGCTTGGTGTAGGTTCTCATATTACAGGGTTTCACGGGGGGGGGGGTTAAATAAATTTTGTAAAAGAATAAGCGTGGAAAGACCCCTTTCAAGATAAATAAATTGTGTTAGTAAGGCAGTAAGTGCTGAGAACACCAGGTGAAAGCTCTGCCTGTCGAACTGCCCCTGGTGGCTATTTCTGGCTTACAAGGCACTTGAAGTATCCCGGCAGCCGACGGTGGGAAATGTAGTCCAGATACAGTAGGATGGTCACTCATCTAAACGTAACCTCCCAAGGTTCATAAGGACTTTACAGTCACACCTACCAGCAATCCAGGCTACCCAGCCTCTCACAGGCGCAATTCATAAACTGCAGGAAAAAAAAAATAATTCAAACCCAAACCCCTCAAAGCCTTGTTCTATAAATAAAGCCGTTGTAACACTGTTTTGATATTTCATTATCTTCTGTGTTGTTTCACATTATGCTGCTAGCAGCTGGGAATGTCACAGTGTAGAGAAAGTGCTGTGCTGCAGCAGGATCGCGAACGGCACGGGAGAGGCTGTCCTGGGTGCCTGTACCACACCCATCACCTGGATACGGCTCTGCACAGCTGACAGCCGTCCTACAGCATCACAGTAGACAACCAGCCCGCACCACCAGCTTGGCACCAGGAGTCTGTGCACAAGCACACAACCCCTGGGTTCAAACTAGTGGGTAACCCATGCACCAGGCTACGGTGCAGCACGTAGCAAATGGATGCTGAAATATCAGTGTCCCCTAAGGGCGTGCAGGAGAAGCTGTCGCCGCAACCTGCTCCCAAGGTGTTTCCCAAACAGGAATAAATTGGCCATTTCAGGTTTAAAAACGATGCAAGCACTCTGAAGGAGGTGGTGTGCCATTGGGATCAGAGCTTGGATATGTCCTTTGATCATCACAAATAAATCAGCCAGAGTGCTCTCCAAAATAGAAAGAAAGAAAGAAAAAAAAAAAAAAAAGAAAAAGATTATATTTGTGTCACTGATGGGAACAGGAAGCAAGCTGAAGATGGCACACACGGGAAGAGACTCCATGCGTGCCAAACGCTCCCTTGACCGGCAGCCTGGACAGCAGTGGAGCGCCTACAATGGGTTGATCGCTCGAGTTAAAAATTGCAATCCGTGGGCTGGGTTTCCAGCAAACACACCTGGGTGGCACCTGCTTCTCCAAGTGGTCTGAACCCTGCAGCGTGAGAGCATGTGTTCCTCCAAACGTAGGTCTTTATTTCGGGTTTCACCCGGAGCAACTGCAAACGGCCAAGCCACGACCGTACCGTGGGGCAGCTCTAGCTGCAGCCGCAGCCCCCGGCTGCTGCTGCCAACGCAGCCCCAGCCCCAGCCCTCCGCACCGGCAGCCGGGAAGCAAAGGCTATCGCCAGGGCTGCCAAAGCAGATGAAAAAGGGCTGTTTTCAGCCTGAGGATCCGGCTGTGCCAGGCCGGCCTCGCCGCACGCTGTGTGCCTCTCCCCGGCGGGGCGAGCCGCCGCCGCCGTCCCCCCCCGCACCCCCGG